>OZ038383.1:17320658-17700658 GCA_964036045.1 Eutreptiella sp. 'Long Island Sound 2002'
CCAAATCTGCATCGCTAGAAATGCTATGGAGTTTTTGGGAGGCAGCTGTCGCAAGCTGTCGCAGAACGATATTGATGGGATAAGTACAGAAAGTGCTGCTTAAATGATATGGATCATTACCCCTCCCCCCTCCTCCAGCCCCAATTGTGGGGGCAGCTATGGCGCTGCACCTGCGTAGTAGTTCCAACCTGCGCACCACTGTGTGTGCTGGCCGTCGTGTGGTGTCTGCCATCAGGCACACATTTGCGCATTCCATACAGCATGGGTGCGCAACCATCAATTTAACTTACGTTCTACCATTTCCCTATCACAAGGCATATAGTGTGCAATGTAGGTGATCCATTTCTAGCTCAAGTCCACCTGGTGTGGTGTGTAGCTAACAAACTTGCAAATGGCTTTTTGAGAAGCACAGACGGCGACAAACACGTTGTGGTTACACAGCAGGCTCACTTCCAGCCATGCCGCAATAGAGAGCAAGTATTCGGACCAAGAGGAGAGAAATTCACAGCAATTCATCAGTCTCTGTTACAGCCCAACTTGACTGTAGCGGTGCACCCTGTTGGAGTTGACATGATTCATTCAGTGATGAAGGGTGCACATACACCTCACCGCGCGAACCGTGTCGTCTCATGCCTACTCCTAGCGCGTACCGTTCATATCCCATGCACTGCTCGAGAGAGTGTGGCACATTTTTAGAAATGCATGAGCACACAACCTGCAAGTGCCGCATGGATTGCAATACAGCACACACATCGCTCATTGCCCATCTGGGACCCGCACTTGCAGATGCCACCATAGTATTGTCCCTGAGTTGAGCGAGAGATACCATCCGTCCATTATCATGTACCCAGAGGGGGTATCCACTGTCACTGAACTGCAGTGCACCAAGTGCATAAAGGTGTTGTCTATTTACATGAAAGCACCAAATGCTATGTAGATCTGCAGCCTGTGCACTAAATGCTCCACCCATTGACAGGGCATAGGCGCGGGCCCAGCCCTCACCCCCTGCAGTGCAAAACCGGTCGTTGGTCAGAATGAATTCCAGAATTGAATTCAGCTTGTCATGGCTCATCGAATCAAACTTATTTGCGGTTGCTTTGCCATAGTGGTCAAGGTGGTTGTGTATTGACCAATAGTGCTGTGCGGCCCGCCGGTGTCGTTCATGCCTGAGCCATGCGGTTGCTTGATGGAAATGTTTGAGGACACCTACTGGCTTTATTGTATTAAACTGATCCTTGCTATTGGCCTCCCCGATGCGCATGCAACCCCACTCATTGGGACTCTTTACCAATCTTGATTGCTGCCCTGATTGCTAAATAAAGAAAGGAGCCTGTGGTTTCCGAACTCAAGAATTGGAGAAAACACGGGTGGGCCCGTGCAGCCACGCACAACCTCCATCCTGGGATAATAGGAGCAGAGACTGCGCAGATTGGTCTCCAACGTATGGAAGGCAATTTCAGCGATTTGCCTTCCACAATGAAATATAACAGGGCCAGCCGCGCCTTAGGGCTGCAAATCCGTCCCTTGCTTGATATCGCTTCTTTGATTCCAGACACTATATCCGCATCATCATGATGCCTGTTCACATACCTTTGAGTTTCAGAGAAAATGTGGGTTTATTTCCACAGCCATCGCATGCAAAATTCCCACATTGTACCGGGGGATTTGTTTACTATATGAATAACAGCCACATTGCTCAACTCGACAGCACGCCGCTGGACATGTTGCAGCATGTCGTCAGATGTATGTATGGAACAAGCATTTGAGGAGCGAAAAATCAAGCTTGGGTACGGGGACATGCAGTAATCTAGCGAGGTTAGTGAGGTCACTCAATGCTTGCATCACAGCAATCTTTGCCAGCCAACAGCAATGGGTCTTTGCTCCCTAATACCTGTCCACTATATGTAACTGAAACTGGCCGTAGACATAAGTGTCCGTCACGCACAGTCACTGTCCCTACATTTTCGCGAATGCTCATGTGCTCGGAGCTGCAGCAACAAACGGGTGCGGTGTCTATTTTTTCACATTTGTTGGCATGGAATTCAAAGCAACGGCGCACTGTATGTGGCACTGTGCGCAACACCCGTATTCGTCCTCTCATGGCCTATTTTCCCACGTGTTACACTGTACCTTTTTCAACATAGCTTTTTCAACAGACTGTGAAATCACCTTGGAAACCGCCACCCTCTACATGCCTGTCAAACATGGAATTTGGACTGATGCGGGTATTAGCAGCGGCAACTGGAGTTCCGCTGAGACCATGGCTGCTTCTTTCTTCAACGTAGCAATACGTGGACAATCAAGTGCTGCCCTTGCTGCAGTTAAACTCCGCAGGACCTGTGGTGCTGTTTGTGGAATTAATTTTGATGGTTTGTTACCTGACAAAGGCACTCCTGGTTACAACAGGGGGGAGGAACGATGATTACAAGCCAACAATGTTTCAATGGAGTTGTTGTATGCATTTGTGTTCTTGACCACTGCAAGGTAGCTAGTAAAAATGTGAAATTTGGAATGGTATGTTGGGTGCCTGTGACCAAGATCCATAGCAGGGCACATGTCATTGGGCTACAGAACACTGACTTTGCAAAAATGTCATTTTGATGAAATTAATCGCAAAAAATGAATTAAATATTGACTAGGCACGGTGAATTTTCTGTCGCAAAACGCTAATTTCTCACAAAAAATCGCAAAAAAAACCTTTTTCAAGATTTGCCCTGCAACACAAAAATTTTTAACAACATATTAATACCTTTTCCAATTCGCAAAAAATTGCCGTTCGTAAAATTTCCCCGTTTCTACGGTAGTACCTAGCGGTACCAGGCGACTTAGCGACACCTACATGTCTCGGTATTTTCCCATGGCTCTGCAGTTCATCCCCTGATATATTGGTAAGGTCCACATCGATGAATCCAATCGTCTCAGGGACATGGAGTATCGTGCAATTATGAGTGATCAAGGTGCTGCAGCATACGTTCAGAAACGAACACAATCATTCAAAGATAGGGCCTGTCAGTCGGGCCTGGCTGTACAGGCCAAGCCGTCCAAGCTAAGATTTGTGGACCTACTGTCATCCAAATTGTGTCTCTCTGTGTGGGTCCCAACCGCCGCCCCCTCCTCCCCTCTCCTGCCCGTCTGCTGGGTGTGTCCCCGGCTGTTTTTCCTGCTGTTGCTGCACTCTCTGCCGCGTGCCCACAGTGCTTTCCAACGAGTTCAAACAGAAAAAGATAGCA
This sequence comes from Eutreptiella sp. 'Long Island Sound 2002', assembly GCA_964036045.1. Taxonomy (NCBI): domain Eukaryota; phylum Euglenozoa; class Euglenophyceae; order Eutreptiales; family Eutreptiaceae; genus Eutreptiella; species Eutreptiella sp. 'Long Island Sound 2002'. The sequence goes on from OZ038383.1 coordinate 17,323,889, forward strand.
TAGCAAACCATGAGTTTGTGGCGTTTCGTCACAATAGGAGGGACCATGTGGTATCCCAGCCCACAAGATGACAGATGTGTAGCCTCCGGAAGACCTGCACCGCAATTGCCTAGGGTTCTCCTCGGTCTAGGTTTGAGGTTTGAGGTTTGATTTTGCGGGTACTAGACGCCTTTCGGCCCCGGGGGGCCACCTGGTCGGGCCAGGTGATATCCTCCCCACCGGGTCCTAGTGGGGGGCCCTCCAAGACGCACCTCCTGCCTGGTGGCGGAGTCCCCCGGGTTCACAGAGCTCGGAGCCCCGTCCTTCCCCGGCGTCCCCGTTTCGCCACTCCCCGGTCAGTGCATCAATTCGCAGCCGTGGCCGCGGGCGCTTACCCACTGCGTCGCCCCCCTAATGCGTGGTCGCCCGGGGCACCGGCGCCGCCGGGCCCGTGCTACTGGCTTGTCGCCAGTGGGACCCCCTTGGGCTGGCGCGGAGGCTGCCTAGCCTAGGGGTTGGGGCGTGGCGCTGTGCGCCACTACTGCCTTGGCGGGTGCAGTGTCCCGTCTGTGTGTGCGCGGCGCTCGCGGCTGGTTCGGGGGGGTTCGGGCCGGTACCTGGTGTTGTGTGTCCCCTTCTTCCCCCTTCCCGCCCCGCGTATCCCGCGTTGCGTGTGGCGGGCCGTCCCGTCCGGGTGTCCCTTATCCTCGCTCGCTGGTACGCCATTCCATGTGGTCTGTGCGTTCCGCGCGCTCGGTCCGGTTGCCCTTCTGGTGGTCCCCGCGTGTCCTTTTCGTGTGTGTGCGCTTGCGCTCTCGCGGTGTCCGCTCCCCGCTGGGTGGTGTGGCGCGCGCATCTCGCGTGGTCCCGGCACTGGGCGCTGGTAGGGCCGTTCCATGTGGTCCGTGCCCCTCCGCGTGTCCTGCCCCGGTCCCGTGCTCCGTCTGGCGTGCTTGGGGGGGGGGCGGTCCGGTCCCGGTTCCCCCCTACTTGGCTTGGGGTTGCGGGGGCGGCGGCTGGGCGTCCCCGGGGGGGTGCCTTCGTCCATTGCGTGGGGCGTGGGGCGTCCCTCTTCCCTCCTCTGCCCGTCCACTAGGTGGGCTGTCGGGGTCTGCGTTGCGGGCGTGCGGTTGTGGGGGCCCCGCTCCGTTCTCGCGGGGGGGGAGAGAGGTGTCGTCTTGGTGTCCAGGCGCCGGCCCGCCGGATTCTCATGACGTGCCTGATGCGCACGGAGCTTCGCCCTGCGGGATGCGTGGGGGGGTTGGGGTGACCGTGGCTGGAGTGGTGCTCCAATGTCCCGGTTCATGGCCCAGCTGGGCAGCCCTACCGCGGGCTTACTCTTAGTACAGGGGGAGGGGGTTGCGGGCGCGTTTGTTCTGTGACCCGGGTGCCGGTGTATCTCAGAAGGCAGCCACCCCGGAGGTAGCGCACCAGGCGCACGCCGTGAAGGAGCTGGTTCGAACCCCGGGATCGGTGGTCTCCCACCGATCCCTTCGAATACCGGGCGAGGCCTCCCATCGACCTGTTTGAGTACAGGTGACGGTGCGCACTGCTGCAGGGGTGGGTGGTTCCCATGTGTTTTGTTTTTCTTGGGTGGGGGGTAAAACGAACGAGACCTCCACCCGATCCACCGGTATCGGTGGTGGCGCGAGTTGCTGGAGGGGGGGGTGGTTCCCACATCGCCAACTAGAGAGCTCTACGTGCAGGGATCCCAGGAGCACCAACGCCCGGGATCGAACCCCCGCACTGGACGATTGAAGACCGACGCTCTCACTACTGGGCCGCGGGAGTCTCTTACGCCACTGAGGGGTGTCGTCGGCTATGAATCCTGTCCTGTGGGTGGGGCTGTGCGCCGTGAAGCGTGTTGCGCGTGCCGGGAGGCCTCAGTCCACGCGCACGGGGTCGGGACAGGGGAGGGGGCTGGGTGGGGTGCGTTGGATCGCCGACTGACGTGCACAGGGGTAAGAGGCGGGCAGTAGCACCACCGGGTCGCCGACTGACTGTAGGGCGGGGGGTCGCTCTGCCTCTTTCCGTCCCTCTGCCTTCCCTGGGCAGGCAACAAAGCGGGCGTCACTGGCGTTGCGCTGTCCATGGGGGGCGTGGCCCCCCATACCACTCCGGTTCGTGTTCACCCAGCCTCTCCGGGTACGATCTGTGCGGCGTCCCGGTGCGCAGGCGTGGGCCCGCTTGTTCCTCGCGGCCCCCGTGTGGGCCGTCGGCCGGAGCGGGGGGGCGGGTCGCACTCCGGCCCCCCTCTCGGGTGGGGGGGGTCCATTCCCCTTGCCTCGGGGGGGGTGTCGCGCTGCGGCCTCCCCGCTCTCGTTCCGGGCGGCGGCCTGCGGTACCCCTTTCTGGCCCTCCCCTCCGGCGCGCGCGTGCGGTCGGGGCTGAAGTGCCGCCCCGGGGCGGGGGGGGGTGAGGGGCGGCCCGTGGACCGCTCCCCTGGGGGCCCCGGCTGACCTGCAAACCCCCCCTCTGTCCCCTCGGAGTGGGCTGTGGTCACGGGAGGGTCATGTGGGGCGCGGCCTCCTTCGTGTTCCGTTGTGCGCGTTGCTCCGGCACGCCGGTGTGGGTTCGTGGGGGCAGGTCCAGCCGCCGCTGCCCTTACCGTGTCGCCGTTCCTCCTGTGGGTGGGGGCGCCCCCCCGGCCCTGGGGGGGCGGAGGGCCGCGCCTGTGGCTCCCCAGCTGGGGTGGGTGCGGGGGGGGGCGGGGGGGGCGCCACCCCGCTCGCTCTCGGGCCTGTGTGGGAGGGGGGGGGGGGGAGTGGGGGGGGTCCTTCGGTTCCCTGGCAATGCCCCCTGTCGGCCAGAAAGGGGGGGGGGGAGGGCGGCTTGGCGGTCCCAGCCCCGGGGGCCAGCCATCGGCCAGGGGGGTCGCGCCCTTCCCCCGCCCCCCTCTACCGTGTGCCGGATCCCCACGCAGTCCCTCCCTGGGGCCCCTCATCTCCCGGCCGTTGCCGCGCGGCGCTGGCCGGCCGGGGGTGGTCGTGAGGGTCAGCGGTCAGTGGTTAGCGGGTTGCGGGGCCGCTTTCCCCCGGGTAGGCAACAAAGCGGGCGTCCCTTGGCGTCGTGCTGTCCATGGGGGGCGTGGCCACCCATACCATTCCGGTTCGCGCCCACCCGGCTTCTCTGGGCACGATCTGCGCGGCGTCCCGGTGCGCAGGCGTGGGCCCACATGCTCTTCGCGGCCCCCATTGGAGCCGGCGGCTGGGGCGTCGGGGCGGGTCACTCCCCGGCTCCCCTCCCGGGCGGGCAGGTCCGTCCCTTCAGCCTCGGGGGGTGGGGGCCGGGGCCCCTGCGGCCGGTGGGCCGGTGGGGGGGCGGGGGGGGGGGGGGGTGTCGCGCCGCGGCCTCCCTGCTCTCGTTCCAGGCGGCGGCCTGTGGTACTGCTTCCTGGCTCTCTCCGCGTCGCCGGTGCGCTCCCTTCCGGCGCGCGCTTGCGGTCGGGGCTGAAGTGCCGCCCCGTGGTGGGGGGGTGAGGGGCGGCCCGTGGACCGCCCCTCTGGGGCCCCATCTGACTTGACACCCTCCCTCCGTCACCTCGGGGCGGGCTGTGGTTACGGGAGGGTCATGTGGGGTGCGGCCTCCTTCCTGCTCCGTCGTGCGCGTTGCCCCGGCACGCCGGTGTGGGTTCGCGGGAGCAGGCCCAGCCGCCGTTCCCCCTGAGGGGGGGCGCCCCCCCGGCTCTGGGGGGGCGGAGGGCCGCGCCTGTGGCGCCCCTGCTGCGGTGGGTGCGGGGGTGGGGGGGGGGGGGGGGGGGGGTGGGGGGGCCGCCCCCGCCCGCCCCCGGGTCTGCGCGGGGGGGGGGGGGGGGTGGGTTTGGGAGGGCCCTTTGGCCCCCTGGTGATGCTTCTCGTCGGCCGTGGGGGGGGGGGGGGGGCGGGGGCGGCATGGCGGCCCTGGTCCCGGGGGCCAGCCATCGGCCAGGGGGTCGCGTCCGTCACCCGCCCCCCCTATCGAGAGCTGGATGCGGGCGCAGGCCCTCGCCGGGGCCCTCACCTCCCCGGCCGTTGCCGCGCGGCGCCGGCCGGCCGGGGGTGGTTGATGGTTAGCGGTCAGTGGTTAGCAGGTTGCGGGGCAGCCGGTTCCTCCCCGCGCTTGGCGCCCCCGCACTCCCTTCCGTGGGTGGCGGCGCGTCCCCGCACGTCGTGCCATACCGTGGGGGGGGCGTGGGTCAGGGGGCCCATCCCCCCCTCCCGCGCCCGCCGTCTGGGCCCTCACTTGCGCCGCCGCTTGTGTGGGGGCTGGGGCTGCGGCGGCGGCGGGTTGTGCCGGCGGTAGCGCCAGTGGGCGAGGGCGCTACGCAAAGCCCGGGGGAGCCAGTTGTTGGCGTCCGCATCCGTGATGCGGAGCACCGCTCCCCCCTCCAGGAAGGCTGGCCACGTCGGCTCCCTGTCGGGCCACGCTGCCCGGATCACTGACCTGAGGACCCTCTCGTGGTCCTCTGGTGCCGCCCACCCCCCCGGGGGTGCCTCTCGGTTTCCTCCGTCCCTCCGGAGGAGCACGGCATCAAAGGGCCGGTTCCGCGACCTCCTGGAGGTCCCCTGGTTGGCGCAGCACAACCACCCGTACACTTCCCCCACCAGGGGGAGGGTCTCCCCCCCCAGCGGGTCCGGGACTGCGCCCCAGTCCACGTTCCACGGCCGGCTCTCCTCCGCCCCCTGTGCCGGCCCCCCTCGCTGCTCCTGCACCTGCGGCGCCGATGCCACGCCCCGTCCCCCCTCCGCCGAGGCCATCCGCGCCGGCTCCGCCCTCGGCGCGGGGGGGGCTTGCTGGTGCTGGTGTCGTGGGGGTTGGGGGGGGATGAGCTCGCCGGCGTCAGGGTCGATGTTGTAGAGGTGGTGGTGGTGGTGGTGGTGGTGGTGGTAGGTGTGGTGCGCCGGCATCTGTTGGATGCCGGGGGGGATGCACCTCACCGGCTGCACTTCCGGCTGCGGGGGTGCTCCGCCCTCTGCCCCCCTCCCCTCGCCCCGCCCTCCCCCCTGGGCTCCCGTGCCCCGTCCCTCCTGTCCCTTGGGGCCCTTGCCCTTGCCCTTGCCCTTGCCCTTGGGCCCCTTTCCGGTCCCGTGCCCGTGTCGCGGGTCCCGCCTCTCGTCCCCCACACCCCGGCCCGCTCGCTCTCCCATCCCCCCTTGTCCAGCCCCCTGCGCCTGGGTGCCCTTCCCGCGCCCCTGACCACCCTTCCCGTGCCCTGGCCCCTCCCCGACCCCCTGCCCGAGTCGCGGGTCCCGCCTCTCGTCCACCACGCCCCGGCCCGCTCGCTCTCCCACCACCCCTCGCTCCGTCCCCTGCACCTGGGCCTCCTGCCCGCGCTCCCGCGCGCCCTTCCCGTGCCCCGACCCCTCCCCTGCCCCCTGCCTGTCACGCCGTCCGCCGCTCCCCTCCCCCTCGCCGCTGCGCCCTTCCTGGACCACTCGCCGGGCGTCCCGCTGCTTTTGCAGTTGCGGCAGCGTGACGCCCGGCGGCGAGCGCTCGCGCGTCGGGGGGCGGACGTGCCGCTCCCGCCCCGGGGGGAAGGGCTTGGGGGGGTACGGCTTGGGGGGGCTGGTGTGGGTGTGGGCGGGGTTGGCGTGGGCGCGGTACTTCGCGCTCTCCCTGCCCACTGCTGCTGCTGCGGCGGCCGCCGGCGAGGCGTCCGCGGCCCGTGCGGGGTTCTTCCCCCGCTTAATGCGCGGCGTGCCAGGGGCCGCAGCCCCTCTCGCGCCCTCCGCACTCTCCTTCGCTGCCGTGGCGGCCGCCGACGAGGCGCCCGTGGCCGCGGTCGCAGACTCTCGCACATCCTCCTCGGTCTTCTCTGCTGCCGCGGCGGCCGCCTGCGAGGCGCCCACGGCCCGTGCGGGGTCCGTCGCAACCCCTCTTGCGCCCTGCTTGCTCTCCTGCGCGGCTGCGGCAGCCCTCGGCGACGCGTCCGGCTCCTGCGCCGGGGCTGCCCCCCTTGCCGGCGGCGTGCCGGGGGCCGCGGCCGGGGCCGCGGCGTGGCTCGCCGCGGTCTCCGCCTCCTGCGCGTCAGGGCGGGGCGGGGCGGCGGGGCTGGCCGCTTGGGCGGCGAGGGCGGCCGTCTCGGCTGGCCCAGGTTCCCGGGCCGGCGGCGGCGGTCCGACCACCGCCGCCTCCGCCAGCCTCCGCTCCTCGCGCTCCGCGAGGGTCTCCCCCGTCCACTCTGGGGAGGAGACGGGGGAGCGGGAGCGGGACCGGCGGTGGTGGCGGTCGTCCCGCCCGAGGGACCCATCGGAGTCTGCCATTACTGTTACTCTGGTAGGCATGCGTGGTGGCAGGCGCGCCCTTCCCACTACCTCCTGGTGCATCAGTGCCGTGCCGTGGGCAGTGCCGTGTGGTGCTCTGCGGGGGGGGGGGGGAGGGGGTGGGGGGCCGGCTGTGGCGTCAGTCCCGCACGGCCGGGGGTCCGCGGCCATCCACCGGCATTGGGAGGGGAGGCGGGGGAGCCACGCGGCCCACGCGTCGCGCCACAGCTCCCAGTCTGGGGCGGGGCTCAGGGCCCTGGGCCCCCGGGGGTCGTCGAGCGGTGCCGGGGGCAGCCGCACCAGATGGACCCCCGTAACGGCGGTGACCTCCTGTGTGCGCAGGAAGGTGTGTACTCCGTCCCGCGCCGCGGGCGCCGGGAGGGGGGGGCGGGGTACGGGTGTGGCCCCATAGAGGTGGGTGGGGGTGATCCCCAGGATCCGCCCCGGGTCCCCGCGGGTCGCGACGACGAGGAGGAGCAGGGGGGTGCCAGGGCACTCTTGCCAGAGGACCTGCCCCCTGTGGTGGGCACCCCTGGTCCTGGAGAGGGGGGGGGACAGGTCTGGGTTAGCCCAGCCGCGGGGCGCGTGCGTCGCCGGTGGGAGGGCGGGGCACCAAGTGGGCTCCCTGGGGAACGCCTCGTAGACGACGGCGTACGGGGGGGTAGGCCCGGTGCCGTCATACACCGGGTTGGTCGGCCGGGGGCGGGCGGACGCCTCGTCCGCGCCTTCCACGAACACCGTGACCTCGCCCACCTCCAGGTCCTCGTCCGGCGGGTGCAGAAGGTGGAGCGCCGCATCCAGCTCGGACACTCCCCCCGGGTACGTGGCCCGCGCCTGGTTCAGGTACGGGGCCGCGTCCCCGGGGTAGCGCGTCCTGAGGGCGTGCAGCAGGGCTGGGGCGCTACTGTGGAGGGACATGGCAGACCCCGCTCCCGTCATCCGGAGGGCGTCCCCCATGGACAGGGGCCGGCCCGACCGATTGGACTCGCGCCACTCCATCCAGTGCCCGTAGAGGGCCGCCTCTGGGCTGATGAGCCCTGGCCGGACGGCGTTCACGATCCGGTGCATTGCCGGGAGCAACGTAGGGGCCCCCGCTCCGTTCAGGGCGCGGACGGCCGGGAGGGCGGTCTCGTTGAGGAAGGCCCTCGCACTGCCCTCCAGGTCGCACCGTGCGGCAGCGTGCGCTCCTTTTGCCTCCGCCACCGCGTCCGCCACCAGACCCCGGACGGCCGCCTCCTGCGCTCTGCGGCGGGCCCTGGTGTGCCCCGGCCCATCCCCCCGTCGGCGTGGCATGGTGCTGCGGGCTCTGCAAAGGGCGGCGGCGGGTGGGGGTTAGGGGGCGAACACGTGCGACAGGTGCGCAATGGATGTGGGGTCCCGCAGGTGCACGTGGATCCACAGAAGGGCAGCGCCCGCGGGGCCCGCCTGTTCGTGTGAGGGGGTGTGTGCCGCCTCGATGCGCCGGCGCAAGGCCTCCTCCTCTGTGTGCCTGCGCGGACCTGCGGGAGGTTCGGGCCAGGGGCACGCGGCTACCTGGGTGCACCGCTCGCACCTGTTGGCGCCTGTCGCTGCTGCGGAGGACACCGTGTCACACTCTCCGCAGAGTCGGCAGGTGTGCGGGAGGTGGGAGGGCGGCGACCAAGGGTCGAGATGGCGGAGCCAGAGGTCGTCCCACCTCTGTCGGAGGGGGTCCCGGATCTGCAGCAAGCGGGCGCGGACGCGGCGCCGGTAGTCCTTGCCAAGTGTCTTCCGCTGGACCTCCTGCCACGTGTCGCCGGGGAGGATCCCGTGGTCGTGGAGGGCGGCGATGAGGTCGTCCCACGCCGGGCGGGGGTGCCCCTGGGGGGGGCTCGCCATGTACACGTGGCGCCCGGTGAGGTGGGGCGTCAGCGCGTCCCATTGGCACCCGTTCGCGGTGTCCCTGTGGAGGAGGGCCAGTAGGGTACCGTCCGCGACCGCCTCCCACCCCACTCGCAGCCCTTCGCAGCCGTCCAGCTCCTGGTGCAGCGCGGCTGCGATACCGGTGGGGAGCATGAGGAGTAAGGGCCCCTGGGTGTCGCCCAGCCGGGACAGGGCGTCGTCGTATACCGGCCCCCCCGCTTTGAAGTGCGCCACGGTGAGTTGGGTGGCCCCGTCCTCTGGGGGTTGCCACCAGACGGTGGCCGCAGCGTGTCCCCACGTGCGTATCTCCGTGGCCCGGAGCACGTTGGCGGTGTGAAGGACGATGCGGGGCGGGACGGGCGTCCTGACGAGTGAGGATACGTCCCCAGTCCATCCCGTTTGCGGCCCCGGGGCCGCCTGCAGCCATTCCCCCGTCGCCGCGTCCCACGGGTGGTCAGGTCCCGCCCCGCGGACCATGGTGGGTCTCGGCCGGGTGTCCGGCCCCCACCCCCGGAGCGGGATGGCGGCGTATCGTTGCGCAGGGGTCTCCGGGGCGCGCGCGGCGGCGCACCACCGGCCCCACTCCCGCGCCCACTCCTCCCCCACGATGCGCGCCTCCCATGCGGTCATGGAGCCGCGCCCGATGATCCACGGTGGGGAAAGGGGGGCTTGCAGGTGCCTCGAGAACCCCCCCGGCAGGTCCTGATACGGGTGGGGGCCCTCTTGGAGCGGGCACTCCAGAGTGCCATTCACAACACAGAGGGAGGCTACGAAGTCCTTGTCAGGGCGCGGGGGAGGGGGAGGGTGGTCGCCCTCCGCCGCAGTGAGCCACCGGTGCGCCCAGGCCGCCGCGCTTAGGGGGTCGTGGAGGAGTTGCTCCAGCCGGTGGTTGCGAAGCTCCCACGCGAAGTCCCCTAGCCGGAGCATGTGGTGGAGGAAGTCGTCCACCGAGGTCCCTCCCGGCGGGTCGTATCGGGTTATGGCGCGGAGCTGCGCCTCAGCGTCCTCGGGCACCAGTCCGGAGCAGAACACCTCCGTCCACGTGGCGCCTGCGGAGCGCCACGAGGCCACCCACAGGGCCTTGTCCCCTGGTGGGAGGTGGCGGGCCGCCTCGTGCACCGCCTGGCGGTAGTGGGGCCAGAGGAGCTGCGAGTGGGTGCAGCCCACGTGCATGTGCACCGGGGTCTCTTCCGGGCCGCCGCAGAAAAGGCACGGCTGCGGGACGATGGCGACGCCGGAGAGCCGCTCCTTCCGGACGCGGAGCCTGCGCTGCACCGGCGTGTGGCCGTCTCGGGCCCGCAGCGCCCGGCGGTTGGTGGCCGCCGCGGTGAGGTCCCGGGCGTGGACGTAGGCCGTGGCGTGGGCCGCGCCTAGGGGTGTGTGTCCCCGGTGCGTCAGCGCATGGTCCGTCTGCGCCCGTTGTGCGACCTCGCCGAGCACCCGCATCGTGGGGGGCCGTAGATCGAGATGGCCGTCACGGCCGGCGACGATGAGTTGGGCGTGGCCAGGGTCCGGGGGCGTGTTCTGCAAGACGGTGTCCTGGGACGCCGCCCAGTCCGCCTTGTGCAGTAGGGCGTCACTGTGGTGCGAGGTGGCTCGGACGTACCAGAACGGGTGCCCGGCGTGTTGCCCCCGCGCGCACAGGCCGTCCCGGAGCCACCTCAGGGGCATCTGGTTGACCACCTTCGCTGCGCCCGCGGGGACCCCCGTGGTTCGCTCGCGATCTGCGTGCCGCAGGAGGTGGAGGATGACTTCGGCGTCCACCGTGTGGACCCATGGTCTGTGTGCACCGTAATGTAGGGGGAGGGAGGCGGCCACCCCCTCTCCGTCAGGCACCGTGCCTGAGATGGCCACCGCCCACGTGCGGGTGAGGTCGGCGGCGAGAGCGACGCTGGTGGCGTGTTTGCAGGGTCCGCCCCCGGACGCGTCAGAGGAGGTGCGTCCCCAGGCCTCCGGGATCCAGTAGTATCCGGTGGGGCTGAGCCACCCCGCGTTGAGGTCGGTGGAGTGCCACCGGACGTCGGGGTGGCTGTGGGTCAGTTGGTCCATGCTCAGCGCCCTGGTGTCGCCTGGGCTGATCGCCGGGTGGTCGTGCAGCCGGATCTCCGCTCCGGCGACCGTGCTTGCCCAGGACCGTAGCGCCGTCACATGTTCCTTGAGCCACGCCGGGCCCCCGCGCTGGTGTACCACCAAGTGTCCCGTGTCCTCCGGCTGGTCCTCCAGCGCGTGTACCGCCATGTGTGGGTCGTGCGGCACCCCCGTAGCCACCAGTAGGGCGGTGCCGCGGGGGAGTCCACGGGGTTCGGGCTGGCCTGCCCCCACTTGCACTATCACCCACTCGGCCCGGAGCTGCGCTTGTCCCGCCGCTTGGGTGCATTGGTCGTCTGTGGTCACCAGCCACAACGGCATCGGCGCGTGGGGCCGGGGGCGTAAGGGCTCTGGCCACGCCACGTCCGCGTTGGGCTCTTGGTGCTCGCTTTCCGCGAGTACGTCGCGGAGGATGTACATGAGGGCCGCTGGCGGGTGGTACGCCGCCCCCCGCGTGGGGGGGGACAGGCCGTTCCGGCGGCGGTAGCCCCCGACGTGGAGGTGTAGGCCGTCTGGGGTCACCCGCGGGCCGGTGTGGGCGTCCTGCCTAGCCCTCGTGGGGTGGACGAGTCTCAGGCGGGGGTCCCGCGTGCCGGTGGTGTGGAAGAGGTGGGCCAGGGCATCGCGCCACCCGGGGTGGTTGGTGGGCCCTTGCTCATGGCGGCAATAATGGAGGTGTTCATCGGCGCATTGGTCGAGGCACTCCCGCACCGCCGTCGGCCACGGATCGTCGTTGTCGGGGAAGGGGTGGCGTGGCCCGTGGTGCCCATGCCACGGCGTTGCGTGTGGCACCGTCAGGCGGCACGTGTCGCGGTGTCGCAGCTTGGCGGTGCGCAGCGTGACGATTTTGCCCGGCGGGGACTGTAGTTGGACGTGAGCCGCCCTGGGGCACGCGATGGGGTTGTACATCCCCACTCCCAGGGCGGCCAGGGCCCGGGGTATGCGCTGGACCCAGTCGCCTCCCGCCAGAGTTGCGAACTCCGGGACGGGGTAGTGCACCTCAGGGCATATTCCGTGCGCGCCGGCTATCTCCCAGAACATCTTGGTGACCTCCGCGCGCACGGAGGTTGCGCGGTGGTGGACGAGTGTACCCACGAGGGCCACCGCTGCCTGCTCGCACCGCGTGGGCACCCGTGTGAGCCCCAGGGTCCGGTCATCCTGCAGGCTGTCCCGCGAGGCGTCGAAGGCGTATCGTGCCCTGTCCTTCGCGACCTGGACCGTGATGTGGTCCAGGTGGCGTGCAGTGTCGGAGTCGTCGGCGATGAAAGGGGCGACGTACTGCGTCACCCCTCCGAGGATCGCCAGGATGACGTCCTGCACCACTTTTGGTGGCGCGAGGGTGTTAAGGCACCAGTGGTGCACTGCCGCCAGGCGTAGCCGGTGCTTGCGCTGCAGGGAGAACCCCACGTCCGGCTGCAGCTGGAGTCCCAGGTAGGGGACGGAGTCCGCCGCTGGTACCCAGTACCACGGGTTTTCCAGGTGGGGGCAGAGGCGTAGCTGCAGGCCCGGGACCCCCTCCGTGGTGGCCATGGCGCACTTGCGGGGGTTGAGCTCCATGCCCATCATCCCCAGGTACGCGGCCACCGCCTCCACGCCCTCGACGAAGTGCTGCAGCGTGTGGGCCACCACCAGCAGGTCGTCGATGTAGGCCTGGATGAGGCCGTGCTCGGCTCCTCCCGGCGGGCGCAGGCGGTGCCCCTGTGCCCTGAGCAGAGGCTCCAGGAGGAGCGCGTACAGCAGGGGGCTCTCGGGGTTGCCCTGCCGGACGCCGCGTAGCATGTAGACGGGCTGCGTTAGCCCGTGTGCTGTGACGATGCGCAGCCTGGCGCACGTGTGGAGGAAGAGCAGGAGGTCAATGACGTCCGGCGGCACGGAGAGGTGGCGCAGGATGAGGTGGAGGGCGCCGTGTGGGGCGGTGTCGAAGGCCTTGCGGGCGTCGAAGGAGAAGACGTAGTTGGGCCTTCCCCGCTGGAGCTGCCGCTGCGCCATGAACAGTGGGGGGCCTGTGTTGGATCCAGGGAGGGCCCCCTGCTGCCAGTCGCTGACCACCCCGTGCCGTGTGAGCACCTCCGTGATGCGCTGGGTGAGGGGGCCCGTGAGCAGCTTCATGTCCAGCTGGCCCAGGGCTATGGGCCTGTAGTCATCCAGTCTGGCAGAGCCCGGTACCTTGGGGCTGAGCCAGATGTGCGCGTCCCTCCAGTGCATCGGTGGCGGGGCGCCGCGGAGGATGGCCCGGTAGGAGTGGACCAGGAGCCACTGGACAGGTGCCGGGAGGGCCTTGATGAAGCGGGCCTCCACGTGGTTAGGACCCGGGGCCTTGCCATCGGCCTTGTCCAGGGCGGACTTCAGGTCCTGCATGGAGTACTGCTGGACCTGTGTCCAGGCTCCCTCAGGGACCCGTGGGACGTGGCGGCCGAGGACCGCCTGGAAACCCGGGAGGTCCACCGGGCGTTTGTCATACAGTTCTCGCCAGAAGGCGCGAACTGCGAACATCACGTCGTGGGCCTCCGTGAGGAGCGTTTGGGTGTTGGGAACCCGCACGTTCCAGAGGCCCGACGGGCCTGGGGCCTCTACCTCTATGGCTCCCCGCACGGCTTTCCATCGCTGGGCGATGTCGGGGGCGTGGCGGCGCCAGAATTCCTTGATGGCGCGCTTGCGGTCTCCCGCCAGGAGGGCGCGGAGCTGGCGAATGTCCTCCTCGAGGGCGGCTGCTTGCCTCTCCAGCTCCTCCTGCAGCTGGCCCTGCGTGGTCGGGCGGAACCCGGGCGACACACTCTGCAGTTCCTCCGTGAGCCGGAGCGCCGCCTCGGACCGGATGCCATGCCTGGCCGCGTCCGCCTGGTAGGCTGCCGGGGCGCGCGCTGCCAGGGTGTCATAGCGGAGGACCGCTGCCTGGAGCTGCTTTCCGCTCTCCGGGAGGTCCCCCTCCGCCGGGTCCGTTCCCGCCGGAGACGGCTGCCGGCGTCCCACCACGCGCGCCAGGGCGTCATGCGTCGCGTGGAGGTGTTCGAACACCTTGTCCACCGCAGCCGCGGGCATGGACCCGTAGTCGTGCTGCTCTGCGGGACCCAGCCAGGGCGCAAGGGAGGGTTCATCCTGCGCGGCGGTGACCGCCGCCCACAGGCAGTGTTGGACGGGCGCGGCCTCGGCGTCGTACGGGAGGAGGCGGCCTTCCGTGTGGCTGTAGGGGGTGGGCATCGCCGCGCGCCCCGCTGCGCTGAGGAGGCCCGGCAAGGCCAGGCGGACCGGGAGGTGGTCCGAGCCGACCACCTGGGGGTGTGCCATGCCGCGAGCCCAGACGCTCTCCCGCAGGGACCACGGCAGGAGGGGCTCGTTGACCAGGAAAGTGTCCACCCTGTGCTGGGACGGGTGGAGCGTGGGGGTCATGTCCTCCTCTCCGCCCGCCGCGGCTCTTCGGAAGCCGCAGGCTTCCCAGCCCGCTCGGAAATGCTCCGTGGCCGGGTTGGCGGGGACATCCATGTAGATGTTGGTGTCACCGGCGATGACCACCGGGTGCCTCCCGCCGAGGCTGCATGCCGTGGCATACATTTGTATGTCGGCCCAGAACGCCGCCCGTCCCGCCCACGGGGAGCAACCTGCTTGCGGCCCGTGGACGTTGATGAGGGTGAGGCCTCCCCCGTCCGTGCGGATCTCCAGGGCCGCGGCTTTCCCGGGGACAATTTCCGTGAAGCTGAGCACCTCGTGCTCCGCCACGTACTTGCTGCTGACCGCGGTGAGGAGGCCCCCCCCTCTCGAGGTGGAGGTGGCCCCCGTCTCCGCCAGCCGGCTGCTGAAGTAGGCGGTGTACCCCTTGTCCCGGAGCGCCGCGGCCACGTGCATCTCCTGCGCCCTGGTGGCGATCCCCGTTTCCTGGAGCATGATGGCAAAGCCCCCCTCCTGGGGCAGCATGCCGGTGATGAGGTGCTCCTTGTCGGTGCAGGCCGCCGGCCCCCTGCGCCGCCGGAGTGTGTCCCGGAGGGACCGGTCTGGCGGCACGAGGCCGTTGCGCAGGTTCCACGAGAGGAGCCACAGGGCGTCGCCCGTCGTGTCCTCCTGGAGTCAGCTATCCCGCGTCGGCATCGCCGCCGGGTTCGCTGGTGCCGCCAGGGCATCTGGGTGCGCCGCATCCGCTGAGCCCGTTCCCAGCGGGGCCCACAAGGGGGCCCGGGGGACCGGGGGAGTCAGGGGGGCCAGGGGGGCCAGCCCCGCGGGGATGGACATGGACCCTGGTGGGGCCGCACCGCCGGCCCCCGGGGCCGCTCCGGGTGCCTCCTCACCTCCATCTGCGTGGTCGGCTGCCTGGGGCGGGGGGCGCCGGGTGTACGGGGCGTGCCACGGGGACCTCCGTGCTCTCCCCTGCAGGATGTTGGCGGCCGCCTCCTTGTCGTCCGCCGGGGCCGCAGCGTGCACCGCGTGCCACGCCAGGTGTTCCAGCATCGCCCCGCTGGTGTAGTACTTGTCCGCACACAGGGGGCATTTCGTCGGCTCCGTGGCCCCTCGCGCCGGGGGGAGCTGCACCGACTTCCGAATGGCGCCCTCCGCCGCTGGTTCGAAGGGCAGGTTGGCCAGCGGCACCGTGTGTGGTGCCAGCGTGCGGCCCGGGGCCGCCGTATCGAGGGCTCGCGTCGCGGGCGCGGGCCCGAGGCCTCGGGCGGCATCGCGCTGCGCGTCCGCTTGCAGCCACGTTTGCCAGTGCGTGGAGCCGATTTGGCGGTCGGGTTTGCTCCTCCACCGCAGGTCGTGGAAGGCCTGTAGCCAGTGGTACACCGTGGTCGGGACCGCCAGCTGGAGCTCCAGGTCGGCGGGGTGCGCCGCTGCCGGCCACACTCCCGGCCTCGCCGCCCGGGCGTTGTCCTTCAGCCTGACCTGGAGCAGGAGGGCGTGGTGTTCGCCCTCCCGCAGCGCCTTGATGATCATGCGTGTGCAGTCTGCCACGCGGATCACGGCTTCGGGCCCCGGCAGGCGTTCAGGGTCGCAGACGACGACGTGCGCGTCCGCCGGGCTGAACATGCAGACCACCCACTGTGGGTTCTGCTGCCCCCGTTGGGCCACCGCCAGGGTAGCCGCTGGGCGGGCGTGCGTGATGGGCCCCGCGTGGAGGTCCGGGACGTCCGTGGCCCTGATTGCGTCTCCCTGCCACGCGGCCCGTAGATGCTCCTCCTGGTCGGGGCTCCACACCAGTGTGGGGGGGTTGACCCACCCCGGTTCCTGCCTCTTTTTGGGGGCGCTGACAGCGTGCAGCAGGACCGCCAGCGGCCAGGGGTCCGCCGACATGTAGTAGGCCTGGGTGGGCCCCTGTCGCCAGTCGACGTGGGACAGGGGCGGGAATGCCCCTTGCCTGGCGGTGCTGTGCCAGACCGCCCATCGGCCTCCGGCCAGGATGTGCGACCGGTACCCTCCGGCGTGGCCGTGTAGCGCCTCGGAACCCTAGTACCAGGAACGTGCATGCACGCCTTGGGAACGGGATACGCCAGGAAGTCCGGTGAACCCCTAGGGTTCCGCCCAAAGGAGGGGACGTGCGCAAGCACGGGGGCACACCCTCCCGGCGAGACAAGCATGTCACGCTGGCGGCGATCAGCCCTCCCGGCGTAGCCCGGGGCCGCTTTGTTGGGGGCCAACAGTCAGGTCTAGCGGGAAGTAAGCCGCCTCCCCTCTTCACGCGCGAAGCCTCTTCCTGTTCGTCACAGGGGCGACGCCAGGGGGAACCATGGGGCGCCTCTCCACGACCGAGTGCACCTACCTACCTACCTACCTTGGTAGCCTGCCGTCTGCAGTACCAGCGCCTCCCCCTGCTTAGGCCCGGGCGGGGGTGCGCCATCGCCCGCACCCCAGACGCGGGTGCGCCCGCGGAGTGTGGCATGCCACGGGTCTGGTGCATCGCGCTGGGGCCCTTGTATGCACCCCGCAATTTGCGCCGGGCCGTGGTGGTGGACGAAGCTCTCCCCGCCGTCTGCTAGCAAAGCCGCCGCGACGACGTATAGTTGCTCCGCCGTGAGGGGCGCCGTCGGCTCGTGCGTCGCGGCCGGCCGTCGGGGCCGCGTGTCGCGGCAGGGGACGTGGGGCAGCAGCTGCGCCGGCCACGCCGCCACTGGACCCATGGTGACGGCCGCGACCGCGGACGCCAGCGCCGTGCGGTCCGTGGGTCTGTACTGCCGGAGTCCCGTGGTATCTCGGGTGAGGTGCCTGCAGGCTGCCATCCAGGCCACCGCTCCGCAGTTCGTGCAGTCCGGTTCGGCACCGCTCGCATCGTCGCCTCCCCACTGCTGTACTGTGGTGGCGGTGTCGAGCGGGGGGCCCCGCTGTAGCGCCTCCGGGCCCTGCCCCGGCGGGAGGGCGGGCGGGATTGGCTGCGGGTAGTTTTGCCCGCCCCGGCGCTCCGGGTGCGTGTGGTACGGGTTCTGCCGGCGGTGTTCCGGGGCTGCCCGTGGCTGGAAGAGGAGCTGGTGCAGGTACCAGTGGCCCTCCGCGGCGGACGGATTGCGGAGCGTTAGCCACTGTTCCACCACGCCTCCTGGGTGCGCGGCCTCGACGCGGCGCTGCAACCCCAGGCGGCCTAGGCGGTTGGACGTGCCCGCGGGTGGGATGTGTGCCTGCGGGTAGAGCACCCGCAGCGGCTCCAGCGCCAGGTCCAGCACTTCGTCGTTGAGCTGCTTCGTGAGGGCCGACGCCCTGTGTAGGGCGTGGAGGACCCCGGGCGTGGGGGCCGTGAGCTGTTCGAGCACCGGTCCCGGTGGGTACCGCGTACCCGGGTTCGTCAGCCACTCCCTGGTGTGGCTCAGTACGGCTTTCCACACGTCCCTTGTAAAGGCGTGCCGGGGGGCCAATGAGGGGACCATCCGTAGGAGGCGGTGGCACGCCGGCGGCGACCGCATGGGCTGTGGGGCGGCCGCCGTGATCCACCTGCACGCCGTGCCGGGCACGATCGCCCCCCATTCCACGGTCCCCATGCCCTCGGCATGAATCAGCGCCTGGCCTTGGACCATGGGGAAGTAGGGGCTCGAGCGCCCCTTCCCTTCCCTCCACCGTACCCAGGCGGCCCCCGCTTGCAGGCTGCGGAGCAGGGCCACGCCGGGGAGGGGCGGCTGCGGGAAAGCCCCCTTGGCGGCCTGGGTGGCGTGGGCCAAGGTGCCCATTGGTAAGTACCACAACGGGAGGGTCCAGGGGCCCGGCAGCGGTTGCGCCACCCCTGCGTCCCATCGCCACTCGGAGTCTGGCGGGGCGGCCGGGACCGTGCCCGTCTGCAGGAAGTGGCGTGCATACTTGTCGGGGTGCCGTTGGAGGGTTGCCGCGAGGCTGAGCCCCTCCGCCGCTGGTGCCACCGGGAGGCCGCCCCGGGGCCTGCGCCAGGGGTATTCCTGGTCGGCCGGCCAGGTGTGGAGGTCCCGGGCGATGTCCTCCGCGGTCCCTGTGGGGGCGTCCTCTGGTGCCAGGTGCCACATGACGGCGAGCACCGCCCATGTGGAAAAGGGCCACGCCCGCGGGGGGGTGTACACCTGGATGGTCCACTGTGGGCACGCCCGCCGCACGCGGGACACGTGGAGCACCCCTCGGACCATGTCCGCCGCCAGGACCAGCACCATTCACGAGGGATCCACAATGATCCCCTCTGCGGGTCCACCGTGGCGGCCCCGGGTGTGCAGGGCCACCGCCGCTTGTCCCGCGTGGGTGACGCGGTCGACGGCCTCCTGGATGTTCACGCTGCCGCGCGCGGTCTCATCCAGGATCCAGCCCTGCGTCACCCCGTAGCGTAGGGCGGCGCGTGCGGCCGCGGGCTTCACCTCGGGCAACGCTCCGGCGTCGGCATCGGGCTGGTGGTGCTGTCTGGGCCACCAGCCTTCGCCGGTGCAATGGCCCCGTTTCCACGCGGGGCAGATCGCGGATACGCTGCCCGCCGGCGGCGCAGGTTCCGCGGGCGCGCCCCCCGCGGGGGGCTCCGGCAATGCCTCCAGGTCGGAGTCTGTGCCCGCGTCCTCTTGTGGGGGGTCTCCTTCGCCGTCTCTGAGTCCCAGCGCCCTGATGACCTCGTGTGCTTCGTCCAGCGTCGGAGATCGGGGGCGTGTCTTGCGTGGTGCCGCGGGTTCCGCCATTGCTATGTCGCTGTGTCTAAGAGCAGGGGGCGGGGTGCGGATGTCCCGTGGCTGGTGCGTTGGTGCGTTGGTGCGTTGCTCGGTGTGGGGGCGGTGGATGGGCATCCCCGGGGGGGCGCCTTCCAGTGTTGCGAGGGGCGTCCGGTGTTAGGCGCTGTCCCTCCCCCGGCCGCTCGTCCTCCGGAGCGTGCAGCCAGGGTTCCGCGACCCGCGTGTCCCGGGCGCGGTCGGTGCGGGCAGTGGACCCTGCACCGGCCCCACGGCGTGTGCCCTTGCGGGCCGGCGTTGCTCGCTGTGGGGGTGGCGGAGGGGCGCCCCCGGGAGGGTGCCTGCCACCGTTGTGAGGGGCGCCTGGTGTCAGGCGCTGTCCCTCCCCCGGCCGCGCTCGCCCTCCGTAGCGTGCAGCCAGGGTTCCGCGACCCGTGTGTCTCGGGCGCGGTCGATGCGGGCGTGTGGACCCAGCACCGGTCCCACAGCGTGCGCCCTTGCGGGCCGACGCTGCTCGCTGTGGGGCTGGCCGAATGGCGTCCCCGGGGGGGGCGCTTTCCACCGTTGTGAGGGGCGCCTGGTGTCAGGCGCTGTCCCTTCCCTGGCCGCTCGTCCTCCGGAGCGTGCAGCCAGGGTTCCGCGACCCGCGTGTCCCGGGTGCGGTCGATGCGGGCATGTGGACCCAGCACCGGCCCCACAGCGTGCGCCCTTGCGGGCCGGCGTTGCTCGCTGTGGGGGTGGCGGAAGGGCGTCCCCGGGGGGGTGCCTTCCACCGTTGTGAGGGGCGCCTGGTGTCAGGCGCTGCCCCTCCCCCGGCCGCGCTCGCCCTCCGTAGCGTGCAGCCAGGGTACCGCGACCCGTGTGTCCCGGGCGCGGTCGATGCGGGCGTGTGGACCCAGCACCGGTCCCACAGCGTGCGCCCTTGCGGGCCGACGCTGCTCGCTGTGGGGCTGGCGGAATGGCGTCCCCGGGGGGGGCGCTTTCCACCGTTGTGAGGGGCGCCTGGTGTCAGGCCCTGTCCCTTCCCTGGCCGCTCGTCCTCCGGAGCGCGCAGCCAGGGTTCCGCGGCCCGTGTGTCCCGGGCGCGGTCGATGTGGGCGTGTGGACCCAGTACCGGCCCCACGGCGTGCGCCCTTGCGGGCCGGCGTTGTTCGCTGTGGGGTTGGCGGAAGGGCGTCCCCGGGGGGGGCTGCCTTCCACCGTTGTGAGGGGCGTCTGGTGTCAGGCACTGTCCCTCCCTCGGCCGCTCGTCCTCCGGAGCGTGCAGCCAGGTTCCGCGACCCGCGTGTCCCGGGTGCGGTCGATGCGGGCGTGTGGACCCAGCACCGGCCCCACAGCGTGCGCCCTTGCGGGCCGGTGTTGCTCGCTGTGGGGGTGGCGGAAGGGCGTCCCCGGGGGGGGTGCCTTCCACCGTTGTGAGGGGCGCCTGGTGTCAGGCGCTGTCCCTCCCCCGGCCGCTCGTCCTCCGGAGCGTGCAGCCAGGGTTCCGTGACCCGCGTGTCCCGGGTGCGGTCGATGCGGGCGTGTGGACCCAGCACCGGTCTCACAGCGTGCGCCCTTGCGGGCCGGCGTTGCTCGCTGTGGGGGTGGCGGAAGGGGGTCCCCGGGGGGGGTGCCTTCCACCGTTGTGAGGGGCGCCTGGTGCCAGGCGCTGTCCCTCCCCCGGCCGCTCGTCCTCCGGAGCGTGCAGCCAGGGTTCCGCGACCCGCGTGTCCCGGGCGCGGTCGGTGCGGGCGTGTGGACCCTGCACCGGCCCCACAGCGTGCGCCCTTGCGGGCCGGCGTTGCTCGCTGTGGGGGTGGCGGAGGGGCGCCCCCGGGGGGGGTGCCTGCCACCGTTGTGAGGAGCGCCTGGCGTCAGGCGCTGTCCCTCCCCCGTCCGCTCGTCCTCCGGAGCGTGCAGCCAGGGTTCCGCGACCCGCGTGTCCCGGGTGCGGTCGATGCGGGCGTGTGGACCCAGCACCGGCCCCACAGCGTGCGCCCTTGCGGGCCGGTGTTGCTCGCTGTGGGGGTGGCGGAAGGGCGTCCCCGGGGGGGGTGCCTTCCACCGTTGTGAGGGGCGCCTGGTGTCAGGCGCTGTCCCTCCCCCGGCCGCTCGTCCTCCGGAGCGTGCAGCCAGGGTTCCGTGACCCGCGTGTCCCGGGTGCGGTCGATGCGGGCGTGTGGACCCAGCACCGGCCCCACAGCGTGCGCCCTTGCGGGCCGGCGTTGCTCGCTGTGGGGGTGGCGGAAGGGCGTCCCCGGGGGGGGTGCCTTCCACCGTTGTGAGGGGCGCCTGGTGTCAGGCGCTGTCCCTTCCCCGGCCGCTCGTCCTCCGGAGCGTGCAGCCAGGGTTCCGCGACCCGTGTGTCCCGGGTGCGGTCGATGCGGGCGTGTGGACCCAGCACCGGCCCCACAGCGTGCGCCCTTGCGGGCCGGCGTTGCTCGCTGTGGGGGTGGTGGAAGGGCGTCCCCGGGGGGGGTGCCTTCCACCGTTGTGAGGGGCGCCTGGTGTCAGGCGCTGTCCCTCCCCCGGCCGCTCGTCCTCTGGAGCGTGCAGCCAGGGCTCCGCGACCCGCGTGTCCCGGGCGCGGTTGATGTGGGCGTGTGGACCCAGCACCAGCCCCACAGCGTGCGCCCTTGCGGGCCGGCGTTGCTCGCTGTGGGGGTGGCGGAAGGGCGTCCCCGGGGGGGCTGCCTTCCGCCGTTGTGAGGGGCGCCTGGTGGCAGGCGCTGTCCCTCCCCCAGCCGCTCGTCCTCCGGAGCGTGCAGCTAGGGTTCCGCGACCCGCGTGTCCCGGGTGCGGTCGATGCGGGCGTGTGGACCCAGCACCGGCCCCACAGCGTGCGCCCTTGCGGGCTGGCGTTGCTCGCTATGGGAGTGGCGGAAGGGCGTCCCCGGGGGGGGTGCCTTCCACCGTTGTGAGGGGCGCCTGGTGTCAGGCGCTGTCCCTCCCCCGGCTGCCCGTCCTCCGGAGCGTGCAGCTAGGGTTCCGCGACCCGTGTGTCCCGGGTGCGGTCGATGCGGGCGTGTGGACCCAGCACCGGCCCCACAGCGTGCGCCCTTGCGGGTCGGCGTTGCTCGCTGTGGGGGCGGCAGAAGGGCGTCCCCGGGGGGGGTGCCCTCCACCGTTGTGAGGGGCGCCTGGTGTCAGGCGCTGTCCCTCCCCCGGCTGCTCGTCCTCCGGAGCGCGCAGCCAGGGTTCCGCGACCCGTGTGTCCCGGGTGCGGTCGATGCGGGCGTGTGGACCCAGCACCGGCCCCACAGCGTGCGCCCTTGCGGGCCGGCGTTGTTCGCTGTGGGGGTGGCGGAAGGGCGTCCCCGGGGGGGGTGCCTTCCACCGTTGTGAGGGGCGCCTGGTGTCAGGCGCTGCCCCTCCCCCGGCCGCTCGTCCTCCGGAGCGTGCAGCCAGGGTTCCGCGACCCGTGTGTCCCGGGTGCGGTCGATGCGGGCGTGTGGACCCAGCACCGGCCCCACAGCGTGCGCCCTTGCGGGCCGGCGTTGCTCGCTGTGGGGGTGGCGGAAGGGCGTCCCCGGGGGGGGCTGCCTTCCACCGTTGTGAGGGGCGCTTGGTGCCAGGCGCTGTCCCTCCCCCGGCCGCTCGTCCTCCGGAGCGTGCAGCCAGGGTTCCGCGACCCGTGTGTCCCGGGTGCGGTCGATGCGGGCGTGTGGACCCAGCACCGGCCCCACAGCGTGCGCCCTTGCGGGCCGGCGTTGCTCGCTGTGGGGGTGGCGGAAAGGCGTCCCCGGGGGGGGCTGTCCTCCACCGTTGTGAGGGGCGCCTGGTGCCAGGCGCTGTCCCTCCCCCGGCTGCCCGTCCTCCGGAGCGTGCAGCCAGGGTTCCGCGACCCGCGTGTCCCGGGTGCGGTCGGTGTGGGCGTGGGGGCCCGGCACCGGCCCCACAGCGTGCGCCCTTGCGGGCCGGCGTTGCTCGCTGTGGGGGTGGCGGAAGGGCGTCCCCGGGGGGGGTGCCTTCCACCATGGTGAGGGGCGCTTGGGGTCAGGCGCTGTCCCTCTCCCGTCTGCCCGCCCACTGCCGGGTGGGTTGCCGGGGTTCGTTGGGTGTGTGCGGTGTGTGTGGTGCCTGTGCCGTGCGTGTTGTGGTGCGTGGTGCTGCTCTTTCCTTGGTCCTCCGGTGCTCCCCTCTCCGGTGTCTCGGTGCGGTGTTGTGCTCGCCGTGTGCCCGCCGTGTCCCCTCCTCTGTGTGCGCCCCTTGCTCGTTCGCTGGCTACCCCTTGTTCCTTTCGCGGCTTCGTTGCTCTTTACCCTTTCCTCTACCCCTCTCCCTGGCATGCACTTTTTCCCTGCCTCCGCTTTGTTGCGTGTCTCTGTCTTTTTCCTTGTCGGCCCGGGCTTCCTCTTTTGAACCTGCGTAGGGAGAGAAGGGTGCGTAAACAAGCGTGCGGCGGCGGCGGTTTTGTCGCGACACGGCACCTCGAGCTGGCTGGTACGTCATGCGACATTCGTGTGCGACCGGCTTGCGTGTAGGTTTTTCGCCCCATTTGCTCCCGGCTTGTTTCCACCCCCCTTTGGTCGCTACCTTTTCTCGTCGCCCGTTCCGCGCGCGCGGCGTGACGTGCAACATACCTGCCTCTTTCCCCACTACCTTAACGTGTCCTTGTCCTCCCGCCTTGTCGGGCGTTCGCTTATGTGTGACGACGGCACGACGCAATACTTGCCTAAGCGTCTAAGACAACCCTACTTTAACGCCCGGACGACGCAGACACGAGCATACGCTTCTCTTCGGGACCTGTGAGGATAGAACATGGGTGCGTGCACGTGTGTCCGTTGGGACCCGGCACTCGCCGGCGCTATGCTTTTCGTGTGTTTGCTCTTCTTGTCCCCCTCCCTGGCTATTTGTGTGTTCTAACCCACGCAACTCCGCGGTTGGCGACGTGGCACGACATGGTAACATACTTGTGTTCTTGGTGGCGGTGTGTGGCTTGTCTACTATTCGTTTGCATGCGGCGGCATACCTTTTGTTCCCTTTCGCTCCCTTTCGCCTCCTACATAAGCGGGCGTGCGGGTGGGCGGTGGGCACGTCTCGGTTACGTAGCGTAGCGTGGCAACATACTTGAACCCCACTAGGCACGTGTGTATGCTTGGTTTTTTTTTTTTTTTTTTTTTTTTTTTTGTGTTGTGCTTTACCTCGGTGGTCTTTTTGTTCCTCCCTGTTTGTCCCTTCATACCATGTTGCTCGTCCGTGGCGCTGTTGGCCTTGCGGCGTTCCGGGCATGCGCGTGCGGGCATACCTTTCTTTCCCTATGCGAGCGGGGGTGAGCATAGGCGTTCTTTCGGTGCCACCTCTTGTTGGTTTTCCTTGCCGGTGCGGTTTTCGTTGCGCTTTTCGTGGCGGCGCACTTTGGCGTTGCTTAACTAGGCGTCATGCACACAACATATGGCACAGAACATACTTGCTTTCCGGCGGCCGGTGGCGTTGTTGTTGCTTGTGTGTATTTTTTTATGCACGACATTCAACATACTTGGGTACATGTGCGGCCTCTTGCTCTTTTTGTTGTGCTCCCCTTCGCGCGTATTTCCTACATGAGCGGGCTTGCATTGCTTGGTCGTGTACTTGTGGTATATCTCTCCACCGTGGTGCGGTTCGTTACCTATTTATTCTCCTTGTCTACCTCTTTCCGCGTTGTGCTTGTTTCGTTGGTTTTTTGCGGTGCGCGGCACATAACATACTTGCTTGTCGGTGGCCGGTGGCGTTGTTGTTGTCTATGTGTGGGTTGTTTTGGGGCGCGCACAAGTCCCTAGCGCCTAGGGCACGCACTTTGCTAGGTGGTTTGGGGCAAGCAACGCTCAGTTTCTTCGCCGTCGCGTTCTCCTCGGTCTAGTCGTCCCACCTCTGAGCAGGGTAAGGTAAGGTAAGGTAAGTTGCTCGGGCGATCTCCGAACTCCAGCGTATCAGTGATCCCTACCTGTCCCTCGCAGCATCCCTTCCGGCTCGCGGGGTCACCGACACCCTAGCGCCTAGGACACTGCGTTCCGCCCCCACCGGGATTCGAACCGACGCAGCATCCCTTCCGGCTCGCGGGGTCACCGACACCCTAGCGCCTAGGACACTGCGTTCGGCCCCCACCGGGAACCTCTGAGCAGGGTGCCCACTGAGGGTTGCCACGGTGCGGGAGGTCGGAGGTGCACACTTTGCCCCCCTGTGCATCCTATTCCCCGAAAACTGGGACCTAGCGAAAAACTGCCGGGCCAACTAAGAGGGGCCCAAGTGGGTGGGGTTTCACAACTTGGAACTCCCCTCTATCGCCCTCCTTCCCTCCCTCCCTCCCTCACTCCCTCCCTCCCTCCCTCCCTCCCTCCCTCCTCCCTCCCTCCCTCCCTCCCTCCCTCCCTCCCCCTGGTGAGACCCTCCGGCGAGTGTGTATACGCCAGGCCACTGGAGTCACCAAGCCCCTGGGCAGGCACCACCCCACGGGCGCGGCAAGCAAATCGCCGCACTTCCACAAACACCACAAAACAAACAACCAAAGGTCCCTGCGCACGCCCCTCGCACCCCCACCCTGCCAAGCAGACGGTCCTAAACCCCGTTGCCGGCAGCACCATGAGAAATACATGGTGACTAGCAAACAGGCCTAGGAGGCCGTGTATACGGTGTAGTGCCCGAGTGTTGCCGTGAGGGGCTAAGCCCCGTGCCCATCCTCCAAGCCCACACCCACACAACCACACTAAGGCAAGGCGCATTTGTCCAAGACAAACAGCGTGCGACGACCGCCATCGCAACGGGTGCAGTGTGCAGCGAGCGACACGCACAATGCACAGCATATGTGGGCTACACAAGCTCCACACAGCCAAGGCACCAACACAGTTAAGGGGGGGGGGGTGCTGGTGTTGGAGGCTGTGTAAGCTGGTCGAGTGAGTAGTGTTGCGTGGGTGCTTGGTCTATGCATGCGTGGGTGTAGGCGATCGTTCTGTTGTAGGGTTTGTTCTTGTGGCTGGCAAATGGGTCAGTTATGGTTTTGGTGTCAGTCACACAGTGGATGACATAGTGAACTACACAGGGACCTACACAGTGGATGGCACAGAGGATTAGCATGTTCACAGCGGGTTACAGAACGGGCAGCACAGGGGGCGTACACAGCGGGCAACAAATGGGGCTACACATGGGAGCTAAACAAGTGGGTACAGAGGGCGCTGCACGGCGGGCTGCAAATGGGGTCTGGATAGGGGGTTAAAAAAGAGTACACGTTGCAGTGTGCGTGCTGTGCAACCCCGTTTACATTGTATGTGTACCACTCACACTAGCAGAGCCTTGCTTAACAACTCAGCATCTCCTGGAAGGGAGGGTTCTAACACCCCCCCCCCCCTTGGATCCCCCCCCCCCACACACCCCCTCCCTTAAGTGATTGGGCTAATTTTTTCTCCGGGCCTTCGGGCAATCAAAAATTTTCTCTGCCGAACCGATGCACTGAACTGATGGAAGGATGTGCAGGCCTTGCTTTGAGGGGAACTTCCCTGGGTACATTCGCTTAACGCATACCCAGGGATAATCGGCGCCGGCTGCACACCTCCTGTGTACTGTGTCTGCGTCCCTGCGGTGCATCCCCTCAGCTGGCATCTTCTCGATCAGGTGATGATCACGTTCGTTTGTTCAACGCTTATGCAAGCCTCCCACCAAGGCACTACAGCAGTATGCCCTATCCTTTGGGTCTACACCTGTCCTCAGTATTTGACTGTTTTTGCACCATGCAACCCGGAGGTCTTTGTTGATGTTCCTGGTGGAGTGTCATTCAGTGCTTGAAAACGAAATGATGGCAATAGAGGGAACAAGAGGGGGTAGCTTCAATTTGCGCATGGGAGTAGGGACCCCATCTCATCTCCATGCAATTAATCCGCCACCCCATCTGTAAGAGGGAACCCCCCTCCTCATGTAAGGATCTGACATGGTATGCCCCGCCTGCCTTTGCACAAAATGTGTCAGGTGCACTATATTGGAGTTGTGCGATCCCTGGGTATGGGTATCATCCCCCCGGAGCCCAAACCTAAATTGAGCCTGCCATGTTTTGTGGAAGGCAGGACATTTTTTAGTGGACATTTTTTTTTAGTTAAAAAACGTGCTGCAACCGCCGTCGGTTACCCTCCAACCGCCATCAGTTACCCTCCAACCGCCGTGGGTTACCCTCCAACCGCCGTCGGTTACCCTGGAAGGGGAGGGTGGCACAGTGGTTTTATGACGTTTTGCATTTCTGTTCGAATATTGAGGTTTCTGAGCTCATTTGTTGCACATTCTCAGCGCATCTGACCCCATCAGTACGAGGCCCCACCTCCTCCTGTAGGGAACCCTCCTCCCATGAGCAAGAGCCGCCCCAAGGGAGGGGGGGCTGGGGGGGGTCGACCAAGTAATAATTAAATCGGCAATTCACAGGTTGGACAATTTTTTCAATTGTCTGTATCCCTCAATTCTGCAGGTTCACCGTCACTTTCTTCTTTGTGCACCACAGCATCTTTTTCTTGAAGGCCTCATGTCTGAGTTTGTGTCTCAGAAATCTTTGCACGCAGAAGTTGATGATGCCCCTGAGGATTCAGCTCCTAGCTCCGGAGGAAAAAGTTACCAATTATGGGGCGTTCCGCACTCCTGCGTGCAGGGTGAGATCTTGCCCCCCCCCCCCCCCCCACGTGAGTTTCGAAGTTCATGGTGAGGTCATGTGGTTTGCAGTATGATGTCTCATGAGCGCAGCCAGTGCATATCATCATCTTTGTGCCCAAATGCGCAAGACATACAAACAAGGGAAGGACGTGTGGGGGACAATTCACCATCAGATAGAATTTTACAACCACGATATCAGAGTTCAGCCTGTTTGTGGTGTCATTTGCATCTGGAGTGGGACGGAACTGGTCGATGGTGAAGTATATAGGAACATGATACCAGAGAAAAATATGGGTTGTGCACGTTGGCAATCATTTGCGCGCATTTGCGATTCTATGCAATTTTAGACTTGCAACTTTTTTCCCCTGCTTCCCCTGGAATACGTTAGGTCGACAGTTAGCAGGTAGGCTCAAGCTTCCTATGGCTGAGGGCAGGCTTTTGAGTTGATGATTAACGTGTTTGGACTAGGTGCCACCGAAATAGTCGACTGCAGTTTTTGGCAGGTTTGTTTCTGTTTTTTGCTTTTCGCTTTTTTCCTTTACACATATGGGCCATTTTCTTCGTTTCCCCTGTTTTTCATCTTCTGAAACTAGCTGTGCAAGATCAGCCGCAATCTCTGTGCCTTTAGGTAAGTTCAGATGCTGCTTCTTTGCCCGTTTCACGTTGGTCTTTGGTCACAGCTTGTGCGTCGCAGCCGAGCGATATCCCTATAGCTTGTGATTTTTATTGGTCCGTGTTGGGGATACATCCATGTCACATCTTTGTTACAGCCGTTTCACATCCACATTATATCCATGTCTTATTCATGCTATGTCCCTTTTACATCGGCAGTGCATACCTGTCACATCGGCGTCACAGTCCTGTCACGTCTTCGTCATGTGCTATAGAGAATACACTCTGCGCTGAGCGCAAAGGAGGACACAGCCAGTAATCGTTTCGATGCTTCTCTGGTAAAGTGGTGCAGGGCCTCAAGTGAAGAAAGTGTGAATAAGCCATGGTCTTCTGTGTCATGGTCTTCTGTGCAGATCTTTCGCGTCCTAGTGGCCCTCTCCCCGTAATGGCATACCCCCTGCCCCCCCGTCTTGTCATGCATTCACGCCAAATGGCTATTTTCTGCTAAAACGAAGGCCAGGGAGAGCGAAAGAACTGGGGAGTGCAGGCACTAGATGCAGCAAACGTTATGATGTGATCACCGAGCTGATGGAACCAGTAAGGTTTTGTAACCCTTTTAGGGTGTAGGGGGAGCTACACCTTTTAGCAAGCAGCAACAGTAGCAGCAGCAGCAAGCAACAGCAGCAGCAAGCAAGCAAGTCCACGCGAGATGGGAAATTCAGGGCTCAGCCCTAGTGGATCGGTTCTTGCCCGAATCTCTGTATGTGAAGTTGGATGCCACCACGTATGAGCAGAAAACTCGACAGTGATGGCTGGTTACGGGTGCGACATGTTGTGAGGATCAGAATATCAGAGGACCAAAAATAGCCAAAATCCGCCTTTTTTTAACATTATGGGTATGTAGACCCTGGGTTGTGGGTTCTGTGCACATAGAACCCAATTAAAATGGCCTGAAAACATCCCCCCCGTTTTCCTCACCTTGGCCATGCTCGGCACTTGCAGAGACCGTTTTTGGGCCACAGAGTGGTGGTTTTGGGGCCGAAAATGAAGATGACACAATATGCACACTTTTCCAGCGTTCAAAAAATGACTGGCTTGGACGCCGCAAAATGCCTTCAAGGCCCTATTTGTAATGAATGGTGAACATTGGCACTCTTAGCTAACCCCTAAGGCACCGTTAATACCCGTGACCAGCATTGCGTAGTGACGTGTTTTGCGCATGCTATGGTTAGGGTCACCGAGCTAGGTTTCCAGAATCAGTTTACAATCCCTTTCATCACTCAGCTTGAACCAGGGGTACGTAGCAAGCAGCAGCAGCACGCAGTAGCAGCAGGCAGCAGCAGCAACCAGGTGGGTCTGCCCCTGC
This sequence comes from Eutreptiella sp. 'Long Island Sound 2002', assembly GCA_964036045.1. Lineage (NCBI taxonomy): Eukaryota > Euglenozoa > Euglenophyceae > Eutreptiales > Eutreptiaceae > Eutreptiella > Eutreptiella sp. 'Long Island Sound 2002'. The sequence continues at coordinate 17,352,715 of OZ038383.1, forward strand.
TTATTTCCGGAAGGAGACCCACATGAGCACCCTCCTAGTACCAGGAATCTGGACCTGCGTGTTGCTGCTTTGGCCCGGCGGGCCCCGTGAAATCCTGTGCTACTGGTGTCCCCCGGGCATATAGGTCCCGCGCCACGTGACATAGGGCTGTACCAATCGTTGCCCGGGTATGAAACTCCTCCCATCCTCCCATGGCTTCATGCGTAGTGAGTACCTGTGGGTACCTTGTCATAAGGTGCATGTATCCCCAGGGCTTCAGCCAATAATTCAATGCTAGTCCCCGGCAATGGGTGCTGCATGGTGAAAAAATGCCTATTTTCAGCCCAAGTTTCAGGTTTCCAGGTCTAGAATCCGGGCTGATTGCTGTTGTGCCAGGCTAGTGTTTCCAAATTGATTCACTGGTTTTGTAGCTTGATTGGATTGTCACACAAATGCAAATGGGCCATCGTTGAGCCATGTTGCTCGCTGTGGTGCCAAGAGGCGGTCGAATTAGTGGTCTAAATGTACTGTTTGGTTGTGTGCCAGGGTTAGGGTTCAGGACTGCAATCGGGGCTACTTGCCAGAGTTCTAGACTGGTGTGTCCAATGGGGGCCATTGTTTTTCCACAATGATTGGGCTATCACATGAGTGCCGATGGGCTATCATTGAGCTTTGTTGTGCATTGTGGTAGTCAAAAACTTGGGGTTTGTCCTTGTTTGTCCCCCCCCCCCCCCGTCCACCCAGGTCGCAAAATCTGGTTACCAGTTATCAAATGGGGGTCAAAATTGAAAATTTTCAAAGTTGTTCCCGGGTCACTTGGGATGCCCAAATAAGTGTGTTTAGCCCAATTTGAGCCTGTGGTGACCCGCTTTGGCCCCATGAAAGTCCAAAAAAGTGTTCAAAATGGGCCATTTCAAGACCAAAAAACGGTCAAAAAAATGATTTTGCAAAAGTGATCTTAGACCACTTCGGATGCTCCAATAAGTGTTTTTAGTCTGTTGTGGGTCTGTTTTGAGAATTTTTGCCCCCCACATGTCCTACGGGTCATTGTGCAGTTGGCGGTGTGCCCGGTGCACAATGCGCAGTGCACATTATGCCCTATGTGATGTGTATTATGTACAGGGTGTGGTGCTTAGTATGCAGTTCTCCACCAGCTCGGTCCCAATATTCAATCTTGATTTTAGGTTCATGTGTGACCTGCGGTCTGTTGTATCATATTTCGCTGCATGTAATTTGTTTCTGCATCTTCGTACAGAAGTGCCAACGCTATCTGAGACCATTGCCGACACTAGTCAAGCGATAGCTCAGCTTTGGCTGAACGAATTGCAGCAGCGGCAGGCCAAGAGAGAGGAGGAGGATTTCCCGCTGAAAAAGGAGCCACCATCGTAGGTATGTGCCAGTTGTGTGCCCCCCGATACCGCCTTTGTGCCCCCTGCATGCCCCCTTGGTGCTTTATGTCCACCTGTTTGCCGGGCATTCCCATCCCATTTGTGTTGGGGAGACGGGAAAAATGTCAACATGCAGCGTCTTGCAGGATTGGTGGCGATGCTGGCCTGTTGCTCGCCCATGAGCGTCCCGGAGTGGGCCTGTGTGCATTTTTGGCTAGAAGCTGTAAGCACACCATACAAGTGGAGGTTGTCCGCGCAGCATACAGAGGGGCTTTCCCAGTAGAGGAAATGGCCGCAGAATCCAGGTAGGTGGCTTCAAAACGGCCAAAGACTTAGCAAACGGGTCCAATTGCACACGAAAGAGTTCGAAAAGACTGGGCTGCGTGCCGTTTAACACATTAACGGCCACTGGTGGTGCTGCAGAGTGTCGAGGGTCAGTTTTGGGGGTCGTGTTAATTGTGCCGCTTTGCTTTTGAGGGGGGTGTCCCTAGAAAGGGCTCTGTTGACCATGCCCGGCAAAGGTTGAAAGCTCAGGAGCAGAAGGGTCCCCACACGTACAGAGTGTCATGCATTTTACTGTGCGGTGCACGTGTATGGTGCGCTCACAGCCTCTACTTGTATCAGGCTGTATGGTGTGTTCACATTGTATTGGTTCCTCAAAACACAGCTGTCGCAGGCTGGGCAGGATGGGTTGATCGAGAGGGATGAGGCAACCCAGTGTGCGCTGGTTCACTGCGCCTGTTAGAGGCTGTCCTGCAAGGCTCAACCCGACCTCATGGCACGACACTGTGCAGATGAGTTAGGCTCTTCTCAGGGGCAGCAGCTGGGGTGTGGGCACGGGCATAGGGATGGCCTGCCCTGCCCCAGCCCATGCCCGTGGCCATTCCCATCCAAGTGCCCATACGCCAGGGACGCATTAGCGCAAAACTTTTTAAGGAGAACCCCCGGGCACGCTCCCTACGCAAGAGCCAACAGCTATCGCGTCTACAGACCTGCAGGGACTGCACGAGCCTCCCCAGAGAAAGTCTCCCAAGACCTTCTCTACCTACCCACTCCAGGTTCCAAATGATGATTTCTCTGGTATCCGGAATGCTTGATTCACATTATGGCTGATTTTTTCACTGTACCTCTGGTTTCACACTCTCTCTCTCTCTCTCTTTCTCTCTCTCTCTCTGTTCCTAACACACACACACTGTTTGCACTGATTTTCTGTCTGCTGTCGTACGCCTGCTGATTCAGTGTGTATTTGAGGTTTAACCAGGTTTGGCATAGAGAATAAAGATGCACGTGTGCCTTACTGTGGAGTGCATTACCGGCAGGGACAGGGGGCAGGGGTAGGGGCAGGGGCCTGTGGACCTGACCGAACGCCAAAGCCAACTGGTCATTGGCACCGGGCCAAAATTTTTTTTGGCGGGCCAAAATGAAGTGTGTGCGCCTGGTCCCCTGCCTCTTCTTGGGCAAAGTGAAAACTGAGGGGAGGCCTTGCAGGGCTTTGAGCCTCTCTCCTGGACGCACGCTTTTTGTTAGGGCGTCCTAAGTCTGGATGGCCTCAGGAATATCCAAAGCAAGCGGGGGGGGGGGGGCTAGGGGGGTGGGTGGGTGGTGTGGGACCCCGGGGACCCCCCGCCCCTTTGGGCTGCCGAGTTGTTAACAGGAGCCCCGCTGCGGACAGATTGGTCCCAAAATTTCTTGCACTTCTCAATTCTGATCCCTATGTGCTTTGGCGCCTTCGGCGCAATTGATCCCTGTGTGATCTATTCTTTTCATTTTGGCTCTCACGATTTCACCAAAAATTCGTTTGGGCACCTCTAAGAAGTCGGCAACCCAAGGTGTGCAGACCCACCCGCCCGCCCACCCACCCACCCCCTTAAAAGGAGCCCTGGTCGCCACTTGATCTCAGAACCTTCCCATCGTTTCCATCATGCATTCCAGCCCCCCCCCCCCCTCCCTGACCAAAACTGCTGTCAGTGCATTACCAAACTCCAAATGTTACGCATCAACCCCATCAATCAGGTCGCCGTCAACCAACTGGCATCCGTGCAGCGCCACCCGCCCACGCTCGAACCCACGCTCTATGCATGGCACACGACGAAGCCGTCTAGAACCAATTGCACGATGTACGCGGGTTTTTGATCGCAGATGATGGTGGAGCAGCACTGCTGCATTGCATGTTGACCGATGATCCGTTATTATGCATTCGTCGTGGGAAGGCACTGTGACACGTCCCGCAGAGCCCCTCTTCCCTAAGTGACAGCACCGCAACATTCCAGTGCACAGTACCTCAAAACGTTGGGGGTTTGCGTGTTCTGACCTCCGACAAGTTGGTGGATCTCAGTGCACCACACGAGGGCGGCATAGCACGCTTCTACGCCGACTGTGGGAGGTGGCAGTTCATCCAGCAGTAGTAGGGAGTGGCCCAGCACAGGTGCCAGATGAACCGCAGCACTGTTTGTGTACTTCTACACAGGGTGCTGCCGTTGTTGCACAACACTGATAATTGGCACGCATGCATGAGGCATGCACATCGGGCAGTGGTGCACAGAGGTGCACAAATGCGATGGCACATTGCTTGCACCTTCTGCTCTGTGGATATTTCAGCGTATGTCTGTGCACATGCACGCCTGTTTTTTGAGATTTTGAGGGAAGAACATGTGCAAGTCTTGCATATGGCCTCCAGTTGGCTAACCCTAACCTGGGCTGCTGAGCAAGGTACAATGGTGCAAGCAAGATTTTGTGGAAATGGCTCCGCCGCTTTTTTCAGGTTTTTGCATGATGTTAGAAGGACCCGTGGTGCACCCATTGCATGTTTTTGGGTGGAGGAGAATCGAATGACTTTCTGCGCCTTGGAGGGAAGAAGCAAGTGCAAGTTTTGCAAATACCGTAGAGTGGGCTGCCTAGTGCTTGCTAAGCAAGATACAATGGTGCAAGCAAGATTTTGTGGAAACGGCTCCGCCGATTTTTTCAGGTTTTTGCGTGGTGTGAGAAGGACATGAGATGCACCCACTGCATTTTTTTGTGCGGGGGAGAATCGAACGATTTTTTTCAGCTTTGGAGAGAAGAAGCATGTGCAAGTTTCGCAAATAGGCTAGAGTGGGCTGCCTGGTGGTGACTTAGCAAGGTACAATGGTGCAAGCAAGATTTTGTGAAAATGGCTCTGCCAATTTTTTCAGGTGCTTGCATGGCGTGAGAAGGACCTGTGGTGCACCTATTACATGTTTTTGTGCGGGGGAATATTAAATGATTTTTTGTGCTTTGGAGGGCAGAAGCATGTGCAAGTGTTGCACATAGCGTAGAGTGGGCTGCCTAGTGGTTGCTGGGCAAGGTACAATGGTGCTAGCAAAATTTTGTTGAAATGGCCCGACTGATTTTTTCAGGTTTTTGCATGGCGTGGGAATGATCTGTGCTGCACCCATTGCATGTTTTTTGGTGTGGGAGAATCCAACCATTGTCTGAGATTTGGAGCAGAGAGGGATGTGCAAGTTTTGCAAATGGCCTAGAGTGGGCTGCCTAGTGCTTGCTGGGCAAGCTACAATTTTGCGAGCAAGATTTTGTTTAAATGGCTCCGCCGCTTTTGGCAGGTGTTTGCATGGTCTTAGAAGGACATGTGGTGCACCTATTGCATGTTTTTGTACGGGGGAGAATCAAACGATTTTTTGAGTTTTGGAGGGGAGAAGCATTTTCAAGTTTTGCAAATAGCCTAGAGTGTGCTGCCTGGTGGTGGTGGTGCAAGCAAGATTTTGTGGAAATGGCTCCGCCGCTGTTGTCAAGTGCTTGCATGGTGTGAGAACGACATGTGCTGCACCCATTGCAAGACTGATTTTTTTAGCTATGTAGGGCAGAAGCATGTACAAGTGTTGCATATAGCCTAGAGTGGGCTGCCTAGTGGTTGCTGAGCGAGGTATGATGGTGCAAGCAAGATTTTGTTGAAATTGCTAGACCGATTTTTCCAGGTTTTTGCATGGCGTGTGAGTGATCTCTGCTGCACCCATTGCATGTTATTTGGTGGGGAGAAACGAACGATTTTTTGAGCTTTGGACGGAACAACGATGTGCAAGCTTTGCAGATAGCCTAACGTCGGCTGGCTGCTGGTTGCTCAGCAAGGTACAATGGTGCAAGCAAGATTTTGTTTCCATGGCTCCGGCGATGTTTTCTCGGGTGTGCATGACGAAAGGAGGACTTCGATTGCACGCACTGTAGTTTTTTGGGCGGAGAACAATAGAAGGATTTTTTTAACTTCGGAGATACTGAGCACGTGCAAGTCTTGCATATAGCCTAGAATGAGGTGCTTGGTGGTTGCCGAGCAAGGCAAAATGGTTGGAGCAAGCTTTTGTGGACATGGCCCCGCTGATTCTTTACCGTTTTTGCATGGCGTGAGAAGCACATGTAGTGCACCGATTGCATGTTTTTCGGTGGGGCAGAATCAAACACTTTTGGAAAGCTGGTGGTAAAGAGCATGTGCAAGTTTTGCAAATAGCTTGGAACGGGCTGCTCCGTGGTTGCTGACCAAGATACAATGGCGCAAGCAAGATCCTATGGAATTGGCCATGCCCATTTTCTTGCGTTTTTGCATGGCCTGGGAAGGACATGAGGTACACCAGTTACATGTTTTTGGCTGAGGGGCAATCTACCGCCTGTCTAAGTATTAGGGGGGAGAGGCATGTGCAAGTGTTGCATATAGCCTGGGGTTTGTTGCCTGATGGTCATTGAGTAATGCACAATGGTGCAAGCAACACGTCCTTGAAATGTCTCCGCTAACATTTTCACGTTTTGCATGGCGCAAGAGGTCCTGTGGTGAACCTATTGCACGCTTGTTCGTGAAAGGGATATTACAATGTTTTTTTTAGCAGTGGCGGGAAGGAACATGTGCAAGTCTTGCACATAGCCTAGAGTGGGCTACCCAGTTGTTGCTAAGCAAGGTACAGTGGTGCAAGCAACTTGTTGTAGAAACAGAAACCGCACGGCTTGAGAAGCACATGAAGTACACTCATTGCATGTTTTTGCCCGGTGGACAATCTACCGTCCTTCTGAGTTTTAGCGTAAGGAACCATGTGCAAGTATTGCATATAGCCTAGGGTAGGCTACCTAGTGGACATTGACTATTGTACAATGGTGCGAGAAAGACATTGTTGAAATGTCTCCGCCGACATTTTCAGGTTATGCATGGCGCGAGAAGGTCCTGTCGTGAACGCACTGTTGGTGAGGAGGATATTGCAATGATTTTTGGAGCTTGAGAGGAACAAAGCATGTGCAAGTCTAGCATTTGGCGTAGAGTGGGCTGCCTAGAGGTGGTTGAGCAAAGTACAATGCTACAACCAGCACGTTCTGCAAATGGCTCCTCCAACTTCTGCAAGTGTTGGCTCAGTGTGAGCTGGAGCCATGGTGCACCCTTTGCATGTTTTTGTGCAAGGAAGAATTGAATGATTTTTTAAGCTTTGGATGGAAAAACTCTGTGCAAGTGTTGCACACAGCCTAGAGTGTGCTACCGATTGGTTGTTGAGCAAAGTAAAATGGTGCAAGCAAGAATTTCTCGAAACAGCTTGGCTAATTGTTTCGACTTCTGCATGCTTTGAAGAGGACCTGTGGTGCACCCGTTACATGTTTCTTGGTGGGGGACAAAGAAACGAATGTGTGAGCTTTGAAAGGAAGAAGCATTTGCAAGTCTCGCACATAGCCTTGAGTTGGTTGTGTGGTAGTTGTCCTATGGTCGATCTTGGAGCACACTGGGTAGAAGCAGAGGGCCGAATTCTAGCTAGCGACCACAGCGTGTCGGAGTGTTGGGTAAGCACGAAGCCTGTGGTGCAAAGCAACCACCAACCCAGGGTCTGGCAAACCCAGCAACGAGACATCCGGAGCTACAACATGTGGCCGATGGTTCTCGGACTGAGATGTACATGTGCAGTGCCGTTCGACGAGCAAGTTTTCTCGGCAAGGTACGCATCCTTTGCGTGTTTATGCGCTTGCCAACCACAATATGTGCATGATGTCAGCATTTGCTCAATATTTGACAAGATTGTTTGGTGCAATGTAGTGATGCATTATCGTTTGACGACTTCGAGCGTGGCATCAGCAATCTAAAAAGTCGGAAAATGCCGGAAGTGCATCAAGTGTTTGCAGGGTGCAAGGCTGCACGCTATGTTGCTTGGGTCTTTGGTGTATTCCTTGCTTGGTCATTGAATTGCTTGGTAAGTGTGCAAGAAGCTTCCACGATCGATACTTGTCTTTGCAAACTTCTTTGGTTTTGTGGAGCTTTGGCATGCCTCCAATGCAAGCATTCTTGCTATTGCAATGAGTTGGTGGATGTTGAGTACTTCTCCATAAGGACCTTCTTGCTATACTGCACCACTGTGCCTCCCCAACCCTAACCCTATTCATAAGCATACTGTATGCTAGTGAAGTATCTTGAAAGGGTAACGTACCCCTTTTATTTTACGGTTATCTAGCTGTAAACTCTTTAAGCAACTTTATGTCAGAGCGGGGGTAGAACATCAGAAATGGCAGGCAAGGGCGGTCCTCTGCACCTTCCAACCCTCTACTCACTTGTCTCTTATGAGCTAACAGCAAAACAGATTGCACTCGGGGCAGATGGTAGAGCAGAGACCACAAACAAGTGCAGGCGGGAACATGAAGGGGAGGGAAAAAGGCAAAGGTAGGTGTGGCGGGGGCATCTGGGTAGGCGGAAGATGAGGGAGAGGACGAGAGGAGCAACAGGGGGGGGCACCGGGGGAAGAGAGGGAGCGATAGCGGAGAAGGAAAGGAAAAGTGAAAGCGCCATGGGAGCGGCAACGGCGCGGACGGGACATACAAGGACTGCCCCCGTTTTTTTATTCTAGGAAGGACTGAGGTTAATTGTACAAAAAAGATTCATCGTAACCTTGGAAGTTCTATGCTAGGGGTGGGAAAATCAAAATTTTTGTAGGAAGTTTGATTTAAGGAGGGTCGAAATACAAGCATTGTAGGAAGATTTGCTTTCAGGGGCCAGTAAATAGCCAAAAAAGCCAATGGTCTCAGCCTGGTACCGAGGAACGAAGGCAAGAAGGCAGGGCAAAACCAAGGGCGCAAGCATAGTGACGCGTTCCCGTGGGGGCCTGGCCACGGGACGCTGCGGTGGACACGCACAAGTGAGCAGGCAGGCAAAGCACTACGCTCACAGGGGCATCATTGCGCTCGTGTCATGTGACAAAGCGTTTCAGGATCCTTGCCACTCTGCAACGAAGGAACAAAGGTATGTACAGCAACACATCAGGATATGTACACATGGGGTTAAGACTGGACTGGGGTAAGGGCATCACAGGACAATAGACACTCAGTCCCAACTCATATCCCAATCCCAGGTCCGACCCTCTCAGTGGCTGGTGGGGGCGGGGGCTCAAACAAAACCCATGCCCTGCTCATTCCGGACCCTGAAACCCTGCCAATAGGGGAGGCGTCCCGCCAAGCCACAGACGAGTTCCTGGAAACCAAGTCGTTTCTAGGCGGAAGGACGGTGGCTCCCTATGCTCCCTTAACGGCAGGTCCCAATTCCTCTCTGAGCCAGAGAGATGGCCCCGCCATTATCCCCTAGGAGTTGGTAGCTGAAAATGGGCTGTTTCAGCCCAAACTGATATTAGCTCAAAAATCCCCAAAATTGACCCCTCGTCCGGACCCGCCAGAGGTAGGGACGAGGCAACTGACCCCATGCCCTTCGCATACGAACTCCTTGGAGCCCTCACCCAACCTGGTTCCCTCTGAGGTCCCGGCATCAGGGCACCACGGGTTCGTGAAGTGGGGTCATAATTGCCAAAATGGCAAAGTCGGCCGTCTCGGGCGACCGTCCAGGGTAGGAAACCTTGGCGATATTGACGCGCCAAGCCTTGATTCACAACCCTTGATATCCCCTTTGGTCCCATGCCCCGGGTTATCGCTTGCTGTCACGCTGGCTGCTTACTGTTCACCAAGGGGATGAACACGCGGATGGGGCAGAAAGCAACATGCGGTGCAAACGGGGGGATCGTGGATCGCACCAAAAGTTGAATAACTCCGGATGAGCCGGAGGAGCAAATACGAAACTCAATGGCGTTCAACCCGTGGTCCTAAGCTACAATAATCCTCTTTCCTTCCTCGCTAGATCCCGTGCCCCATGGGGATATGGTAATTCCAATATGGCATACAATGGCAAAAACGGCGAAATTTGGCCAAAATGGCCCACACTCATGATTCCATATCTCCATGGCCACGGCGAGGATCCTCTCAACCAAGAATGCTATAAGCACATGGGACTTAGGTCCCAATATGTGCCACTTGCCATCCCTCATGATCGCCTCTAGCTATTTTTCCCATTGGAAGGAAAATGACACACAAATGGGGCAGAATGGCAACATACCCCAAATTGGGTGACTCACAACTCTCCCATCGAGAGGAGAGGCCACATGGGGAAACACCCCATTCGATGCGGATTTATGTGCCCTCTCCGAATCGCCCTTACCCTTGGTCAAGTGGCGCACGCAACCTCGGGGGTGAAATCAGGGGGAGATGGGGTTTGTGGCCATTCTGGGCAAAACGGCCAAAATTCACCCAAAAGTGGTCCCTCCAAATATTGTATCTCCGTATCACAAGAGAAAGGAGCCTCGGGCTTTTGCATGGATGCAAACCGAAGCTTTGCTTCCCTTTTGCAACAAGGGTTGAGGTTCAAAGCATAATGGAAACATTTTTAACACCTCAATCATTGAAGCACACTATTTATGGGAAAAAGTGCATATATCGGCAATATTGGCATGAACATATCTTTGGGACCTTGAGGAGCAAAAATATGAGTAAACACTTGTGCAGTAGGCCCATAGTAGGTGCTTTCAAATATGCACACTATAGTTAGAATGTCTCCGCCCACTCGTGTCATTAGTGCTTGCATATGAGCGCGTGTGCAAAGAGGCAATATGGCACGCGTGCTCACAAGGCGAAATTATATAAAATAGAAGACAAGGTTGTAAAAATCAACCAAGTCATCCGAGATGTCCTTCGTGGTCTCTACTTCACATATTGCCTTGGTTCGAGGCTCAACTCCCCATAGGCTTCGAGTACGAGCCTCGGGGGTTTGGCCATTTTGGCCTAATTTTCGACCAAAACTTGCCCTCTTTCGAAGATAGAGTTTTGGTGCGCATTGAATTGCGTGGAGCCATCGTTGAGTTGGCTCGAAAAACGAAAATGGCCTCGGGCTTTCGGTCTTGTGAGCATTGCGTTCGGTTATTAACGTTCATGCTCACAAGGCCACAAAGTTAGCGTTTGCGCACGCAAACGACTTGGGTTTGCAAGACCCATAGGCTGCCTAAAACATCGCCATTGCCCGCTTCCCTATACAAAATGATATGCCCGCGTGAAAGGGCCATGGATGAAAGACATAGGGGGGAGATGTAAGGTTCCGTCCGAACTCGTGGTCCTTGAGAACCATGAGTTCGCACGATCAACGGAAAGCCTTGCGCGTTGATTTTCTCGAAGACGCAACGGCGAAAAATTCTGGTGAACACACCAGATGAAAGTACATTAAATACCCTCTAGATTCAGCCCTGAAGTTCTCTTAGAATCTCACAGGTACTCGAGAAACGTTCATCACAAAACTTGCCACGGAGAAGCGGCGAAGGCGCGCGAACAGGCGACATCAGGCGGCGATTTCACCACAATTAGAAATTGCGGTAGAAATCGGGTATTTCACCGATTTCCGACCAAAAATTGCCTAAGACAATAAAATTATGGTAATTCTACATCGACTTAATGGTTAGAAATCGGATTCCAGATTTCGCGGGTTAGAGAACAGGGATATCCCGCTGACAGCCGGTGTCAACGGCTTCCGCACGGGTGTGACGGCTCACAGGCCTCCGGGCCATGGGCCATAGGTTCTGGGTACCGCTTCACCCCCCTCCCTTAGAGCAAACCCTGGGGGGGGGCTCGATAACACCCAAGCATGGCAGCGGGTACCCAGGACCATCCCCTGAAGGGGGGGGGTGTCACATCCTCACTTCAGGCTGATGCGCAGGTTAGGCTGCCCAAATCCCACAGTAAGACAGGTACGGTGCTGTAGCTGTTAGTAACTGCAAGTATAGTATCAAGTATCAAGTCCCGGGTCCTGGCGGTGATTGTTCGGCATCCAAAGGACCCGTTAACCCATACCAGGCGCACCGGGTGCCGGCTGCGACGGTCACTACCACGGTGGCAGTGGCATACACGGCCAACATAGGCGTCACACGACGACCGAGGTGGTCCCACAGGTCGAAAGCGACCACAAAGATCCATCAGGCTACCCCAGGCTCCCCAAGGCCGCAGGCTGGGGGAGAGTCCCCACGGGTCTTTCTTTGGGCGCACCATGTCCATATCCACGACGCGGGTCCAGAGTGGTACAGCCGAACGAGCTCCTCCTTAATGGATCGGGCATCAAGGCCGTCTTTTCCCTCGCCCTATTACCACGAAGGCCATGCATGAGGGAGTCCCCATGCAGTGTGGGCGGAGGCGTCGACTCCTCAAACCACCAGTTTCCCAGGCAGACTGACCGAGGTCAGGACACCGGAGGTCGCCACCCGACTGCAAGTGCGTCTGCGAGTCGGTAGGCTCACACTGGGACTGACAGTGGTGGACCGCTGGGAGTGTAGTCAGGCAACTGGGCTTCCCGCCTGGCGCCATCAGGATCTCAGCACATCACAGCCACTAGGGCACACGGTATCACGGGCACTCAAACAGAAGAATTTGTACTTAGGTACTGGTCCAGGCTGGACCTCATGTAAAAGCATGTAAACGGCGACTCAAGGCGCTCCGTATTCCGATTCGCAACCCTTCTGAGGAAAAACAGTCCACATCTCAGTGATGGGCCGACAACAATCAACATACAGATGCACATATCCTGGTGAACAGAGAAGTAAGCAATAAACGGGGTAAATAGGCGTGTAAACACACTCTGGATAGAGCGCCAAACCACGCCACGGTCAGGATAAGGCATATGCAGGAGGGTGGACAGGAAACCGCCTGAGTTCAGGCCATATATAGTCTGCAGACACACGTAAACTGGTCTGGATCCCGCAAGTGCCATGGGACCAGACCACACACCAAAAAATCGCAATGCTGATGACAGCGGCATCCGTTGCGCAACGTCGTATGGGCTTCAAGGCCCTAAGAGCTCAGAAGATATGAAGGTCAGTCGCCCTGCCTGGTTTCCCAAGGATTCAGCAGGGGGGTGAGTGACGAATAGGAGTTGAAGAGAGGGGCCATCCTCCTCTGGATTCAGCAGGGGGGGTATGTGGCCACTCTGATGGCAGGTCGCCGGAAGATGTAAGAGAGCAAGCAAGTGAGGGACGATCCGTCGACCACACAAGCGCTCAAACTGCATCAGGGGAGTGCTCAGGGCGATGATCAGGCGCCCCTGGCTGCAATCGCCCGGGTGAGTGCTGCCAAGTCCGACACATGGATCTTGGTCTTGTGCTTGCGGATGTACTCCATGAAGGGAGTATTAACCCGCGGCACGAACGAGGAGACGGGTTCCGAGGTGTCGTGGGACGGCCAATAGCCTCGCCAACGAACCTTGAACTCCAGGCCTCCGGGTGCCGAGGCGTTCAGACGCTGGGCCAGGATCTTCTCGACTGTATAGTCGTCCTGCTCAGCATAGTCGTCGTCCGAATCTGCCTCATGTGCGGCATAGTCCAGGGACACATGTCGGCCACGGAGGTCGGGTTCCCGCACACGGAGTTGACTCTCGTGGCGCTCCCGGAACTGTCCGTGACCCACCTTGATGCGGTAGGTGTCCTCACCAATCCTGCGGACCACCTCTCCGGGTGTGAACCAGGTTTTGGTGCGGTGGGTGCCCATAGCGCGGGGTCTGATCACCCACACCGGGTCTCCCACCCTGAACCTTTGCGCTGTCGAGCTCGGAGCAGACTTCTGACGCTCAGCATGCTGCTTCTCGAGCTGCTGGCGGATGTCCCGCGCCGTTGCCTCTTGCCGCGCAAAGAATTCTTTGGCGTCCATGGCCATACCATCACCAGACAAGGGAAGTCCCCGACCCAGGGGGTCCCTGCCGAACCGAATCTGGTGAGGAGACAAACCACCCGGAGTGGGGGTGTCATGATGGGCCTTCAGAGCCGGCCACATCTCCTCAAACCAGTTCCGACGTTGATTGGTGATGTGAATCTTGCGCAGCTTCTTGAACAGCTGCCGTCCAGCCACTTCAGCTCGGCCATTGGACCGGCTGAGATAGGCGACGCTCTTGGCGTGACGTATTCCCATGAGGGAACACATGGCCTTGAACCAGCCACCAGTAAACTGGGGCCCTCGGTCACTGCAAAAGGTGCGGGGGATGTCAAAGACGGTCAGCCAATGACGAATCATCATGACTGCCACTTCCTTGGCAAGCAACCCCTTTTTGCGTGCCAGAACGGCTACTACGTAGCCACTGTGGCGATCCACAGAAAGAACCACACAGTCAAAGGTCTCCTTGCCAATGTGAACTTCGGGCATGGAGAGGACGTCCATGGCCACGCTCTCCATGGGCTGGTCAGGCACCGGAGTCCATTGGGCTTCCCCCTTGACGTTCTGGTTATCGGGATTGCAGGCCTGACAGACCGAGCAACCCCTCCTGACCTTCCTGATGGCGGTGTAGAGACCGATCTGGTCGATTTCAAACCGGCGCTGCATGTCCAGGGCCTGCTTCTTGACCCCTGGGTGCATCATGTGGTGGTGCCAAGCTTCACACAGCTCGAGCACTCGGGACTCTGGTACTAGCAGCCTACCGTTCCGGTAGAGCTTGCCATCTTCCTCAGTCAGCCCCTTTGGCCACTTCTGCCCGTCATCAGGGTCGGTCACAGCCCTATATTCGGCCGCAAAGGCCTCGGACTTGGCGTAGTCGTCGGTCCAGTCGTCCTGGAGGCAGGATTCAGGGAAGAGGTGCTTGTCGGACTCAGCTCCATCAGGGGCGAGTACTCTGCCCGAGGACACGCTGTACACGGATCGAGACAAGCAGTACCACTACCCCACACCCATCCAGCAACTGGCCACCACACTGGGCCACCCAGCAAACACCGAACTCCTCCGACGCCTCGAAGACTCCGTCCACAACCCCCTCTACTACTCCGCCCTGCGCCCGGATAGCCTCCCAGCACACCTACAAAAGCCCCGACTCCAACTCGCCCTCGAACAACTTCCCCTCCTCACCCGATACCACCGATGGTATACACGCCGCTCGATCCACGTCCCCGCAGGACACACCAAATGCATCTGCAGCCACGCGGAAGAAGAAACATGGGACCACTTCAAGGCGTGCCCCCTGTACAGAGGACTGGACACCCTCACAGACTGGAACCCAACCCACACCATCGCACAGCACGCCGGATGGCTGGCGGAGTCCCCGGCGACCCAGCAACTCACCACCGTCCTCAAGCAGACAGAGGTGCTCGAGGCAGTCCGCAGGGGACTCGTCCCCACTGCCGTCTACACCTTGCTACGCACCCACGCGGAGGACCCCCAGGCCACGGCGGCGCACATGCAGCGGACGGCCGTTGCCAAGACGGCGGAGCAGCTCACATACCGCACCCACAAATACCTGCAGCATGCGGCAACCCTGCCCCCAACAGACCAAGCCCACCTCCTCAAACTCCTGTTCTACCAACCATGAGAACCTACCCCGTGACATACCAACACGGAACCCCCACCACGTCTACACACCGTCCACCGAGCACAGCACTGGCACAGCACACACGGACACCACAGGCACCGCACACACTCCCACCAGCACGCGCGCGCCACCAGCCCCCATCCCCCCACGCCGCCGTCCGTCCACAGGTACCACCAACCACCAGCCACCGCATGTCCCCTCTGCGTTCGCCAGCGGCTACCACAGACAGCCCTGCCCTGCAACCCAGACCACTGGGTCTGCCTGGGAGCCGCGCACCGCCTCACCCGCTGCCCCCACTGCGGGGACCTCAACCCCCTCCACCGCGAGCGGCCCGCGGCCCCAGCCGCACCCCCCCCCGCCAGCCACCCCAGCTTCTTCGGGTTCCTCACTGACACCCTCCGGGACCAACTGGGAGGGTACTACGTGGCGGACGCGGCGAACCACGCATGGACCATAGCCGTGGCCACGGGCAGCACACCCCTGCCCCCCCACAGCCCACCTCTACGCCACAGCGGAGGCGGCTTGAACGTGGCGGCCCGCCACATCCTCCTCGCCCTATACCTCCACCACCGAGACCTACACCTCCCAGACCCACAACTCCCGGCCCCCAAAGCAGCAGCCCTGACGCCGGAAGCGTGGGCCGACACGGCACCAGAGGAGATAGCAGCCTACCTCCGAATCACTTGCCGCCGGTTCAAACACGCCCTCGGCCGAGGGAAGGGAACACCTTACCCACTCAGCGCACTCCTCTACCCGGCACACCACCCCCGCCCCGCACAACAGAAGCCCCCGGAGGGCTGGGCGTCTTTTCGGGACGCCCACCTGGCCGCCCCCGACGAGGCCACCGCCACGCGGATGGGCCTCACGGACCAGGAAAACCTACGTCAGAGGCCTCAAGACGAGCCTCCAAGAGGCACACCGCTGGCACGCCCGCTCCCCGTCGCCCCCACGGGGACAGGGGGGTTCACCCGCCCCCGACACCCACCAGGCCAAGAAGACCAAGACAGGTCAGGGGGCCCGCCAACGCGCCCGCCAGCAGGGCGCGACGCCCCGACCAAGGCCCGGGTCCAGCCACACCACACCAACCCACGCCCAGACCCCCGGGGCACACCAACAACACCGCCACCGCCAGCGCCCACCACCACCACCGTACCGCAGCACCCAAACCCTGCAGCCCAGTCAGCCACCACCGCCCACACACGTCCACATGATGCCAGGACCACCATACGCGCAGAGCCAGGGGACATGGCACCACCAACACCACCACCACGCCCCCGTCCCTCCCAACCCCTACCTCCTAATGCCCCCATGCTACAGCGACCCCCACCAGCTACATCCCCACCACGCCCCAGCACAACCAGGCCCCGCGAACCACCCACCCCACATAGCGCACATCACCGCACCACACCATCACGTATTCCACCACCACCAGCCCCTGCCACCACACCCACCAACGCCGGGGTACCACACACAACCGGCACACCCTCCACACCACCACCACGCGGTCCAGCACCACCCGCCGCCCCCGCTACACGGGCCCACGACATACGAGCCACGGTACACCCCCATGGACCCGCGAGGAGTCGCGCACGCACACCAGCAACACCAGGGCCTAGTAGGAGCGCCCCACCACCACCAACAGCCCCCCCACCCACACCCCATACCAGCGAGCACCATCAACCAGCAGCCACCCATCACATACGGACCACAGCCCCACCCGGGGGCTCATGCGGCCGCCTCCCACCCGCACCCCGGCACCACAACCAGTCAAGAACCGCAAGGGCCACACGGCGCACACACGCAACACCCACACAACCCACAGGGACGCCCGGACCCCCAGCCAGCACAACACCCACCCCCGCCCCCCCCACCCCACCACCACCAGCAGCCCCCCCACCCACACCCCGTACCAGCGAGCACCATCCACCAGCAGCCACCCATTACATACGGACCACAGCCCCATGCGGACGCTCATGCGGCCGCCTCATACCCACACCCCGGCACCACAACCAGTCAAGAACCGCAAGGGCCGCACGGCGCACACAGGCAACACCCACACGACCCACAGGGACGCCCAGACCCCCAGCCAGCACAACACCCACCCCCGCCCCCCTCACCACCAACAGCGCCGACCCCACACCACCCCCCCCTGCCCCCCCCCCAGAGACCAGGCCACGGACACAACAAGCGGCAGCCAGCACCAGCCAATTGACGTCGATACCCCCGCCGACACACGCCACCGCGAATCCCCCCTCCCGCGACCGCCACAAGAGACTCCATCACCGGACCCCACGCGCGACAACGACGACCACCCCCCCAAACCCACACCACCCCCCCCATCACACCCCGCACCACCAGCCGCCGCACCGGCCGAACCCTACGCCCTACACAACCCCGCAGCGGTACGGCAACACCTCCGGGGACTCGGGGAATAGGACGTCGTGCTGTACCTCGGCACCTCCGGCACCAGCACCCCCATCCGGGCGGCCACCCTGGGGGAAGGCGTCAGAGACTTCCTCTTCGACGCCTTCCTCCACGTCGCCCGACACGAGCGCCCCCCACGCGCCACCCCAGACGGCGAGAGCCCGCCCCCCACGGGGAGCCGGATCTGGGTGCCACCCATCGACTGGGGGCGACACCTAGTCGGACACCCCGTGCCGGGGCGGGTGGACACCAAGGGCTGCACCCGCTACCACGAGCCCGACATGGCCCACCCCCCACCCGACGCCACCCCCGACAGCACCAAAGAGTGGGAGCGGGAAACATGGGTAGCCCGGATGGCCTCCCTGAGCAACTTCCGGCACCACGTCCCGGGGGACATCCCCACCCCCGACGAGCAGCAGCCAGCCCCCTCCACGTACATGACCCTCATGTACAATCTGCACCACACCCTCTCCACCACCACCTACGACGCACCCACAGACCACTGGGTGGTACACGGCACCGACTCCCTCCTCCCCGCCGACGAACCCCCCCCCCACACAACCCAGGCCCCGACACGTACGCCAGGGGGGACGACCCGGACGACCCCCACATCTGGGGCACGTGGGAACCCAAATCCCTGGACACGCTGCTCTTCATCCGCAGCGGCTACCAGGGCCTTGGTAGGGCGATGTATTGCCTCGCCAAGTGGACCCAACGGACCTGGGGAATCCCCACGGACCGATGGGTGTGGGTGGTCACGCTGCGCCCCCAGCAGAGGGAAGCCCCCCCAAACCGCAGGGGACCCACCCCCCCACGCCCCACCACCCTACAACTATGCCCGTACATGGTGGCAGCCCGCCTCATGACGCTGCTGTGGCCGGGCCCCCACACCCCCACCCAAAACTACCCCCACCTCACAGAGGAGGACATGCCCGGCATCCAGCGATGCTTCTTCCAGGCCCTCGACTACCTCCAGCAAACACACCCGCACGTCCTGGAGCAGATATGGCCACCCCCCGGGTAACCCACGTGCCCGCGCAGCCGAGACAACGCCGCCACGCCAGCACCAGCACGCACGGATCACCAGGGAAAACGCGCGCACACGCCCGGTGCCCAAACCTGCACCCTCGTTCTCGCTACTTACAGGACCCAGCATCATACGCCCGCCCCCGAGGCCCAGGACCCTCCGCCGTCTCCCACAGCCCTCTCCTCCGCCTCCGACTCCACAACCTCCACCACCACGACCACCTCATCCACCACCACCACCACGTCCTCATCCAGCACTCCACCCCCCAGGCCGCGGGGGACACCCCCCAAACGGGCCTCCAAACCCGCCCCCACCGCGAGCAGCCCCGCCGCCGCCAAGGCCCACGCCCCGACGAAGCCCACACCCACGACCCAGCCGAAGCCCAAGACCGCCGCCAAACGGCCACCCAAACCCGTCAACACGCCACGACCGCAACCCGCAGCCAAGCCCAAACCCAAGCCCAAACCCGGCGCCACGACGGCAGCGCGAGCCCGGCCCCCCGAGGATGTCCTCTTCGACATCCGGCCCCAGCCGTCCCAGGCCCGAAGGCAGCAGCGCCCAGCGCGGCGCCCCCCCACCGTCACCGACGCCACCGCCACCACCTTCATGGCGGAGCGCGCCGCGGCCGAAGCGCGACGCACCTCGTCCCGCCACCTCTCAAAGCCCGCATCACAGGCCCACGGACCGCTCCCAACCAAGCCATAACGACGCCAGGGTCCACCGGCAGCGTCCCCGCCCCCCTACCGGCCCTCGATGACAGCCCATATGCAAGGCATGCCCCACTACCGCCGCCGCCGCGAATCCCCGCCCAACCCCGAGGCAGAGACCGTACGCGCACACCCGCGGGTCCACATCCGCGTGCACCCCCACTCCCCACGCACCCCCACGGAACAGGACTACGAGAAATCCCCCAGGCCCGCCACCGCCGCCGGTCCCCACGACCCCGTCACACCCACCCACGCCCACTCCTCCGCCCAAGACCACAGGCCCGCCCAGGAACAGTGGTGGCAGCGCTGGACCCACACGCAGCTCTGGGAGCTGCGGAAGTGGGCCCGGGGAGAGCCCTCCCTCGAGGGCCTGGTCCATCGGCCCCGCAAGGGGTCGGTGGAGAACTGCCGCCTCCGGCCGGCGGGGGGGTGGATGCCGCAGGCCGCATGGGAAGCCATGCTGGCCGATGCGCTCCACCCCCTGGGAGTCCATCCCCGCAACCTCCCCGCGCCCCAGGACCAGCTGTATGTCCTCAGGCGCCTGCGGGAGACCCTCCAGGAAACGCAGCGAGACGGCATCCGCCTGTGGGACATCACCCAAAGCCCAGCCCCGCACGCACACACCCCCTCACCACCCAACAAGCGTCGGCGCACCGACACCGGCGACACCCACAGCACCCCAGGAGCCCTGCGCACCACACAACACGACGCGCCTGACCCCCCGGCCAGCGGCGCCGCCATCTAACCCCGTTACCCAGCAAACCACCACCACGGGGCGTTACGCCAGGCCCCGCCCAGAAGTCAGCAAACGAACCGGACGCCGAAGGAAGCCAACGCACACGACAACGAGCACCACTACGCCCAAAAGCGCCGAACCCAGGCCCGCTACCGTGGGCTCCTCTCCACCCTCAGCACGACACACACGTCGCTGGCGTCACTCCTCCGCCGTGCCCCCTCCCACGCCACCGCCCCGCCCCCCCCCCCTCCCGCCGCACGTCCCCACGCCGCCCAGCACCCAGCCCCACACACTGCGCCACAGCATCGCCCTAGTCCGGCTCCTCCACCATCGCGCCACTTGGCACCTCACAGTAGACCGCCGTCCTGTGGTCCCGCTCCCCCCGGCACCGCTCCCGGGGCCGCACCCGGCCCACGTCGTGTTCGCCCCCACGTCGCGGGCCGCGGACATCCTCCCGCTCCTCGCCGCCACCCCTCCCGGGCATCGCATACTGCTTGCCGCCAACCCCTCGGTCCTCAGTGAGGTCCTAATCGGGCAAGCCGACGCCCTGCACGTGCGCCCGCTGCTGCCCAACCTGCACGCTGCGTACGCCCGCGGCACGCCCGTCGACCCCTCCATGTGGGACTCCCAATGAGGCCACCGGCCACCGGCCGGCCCGCACGCACCACCCCGCACTCGCCTCGGGCGCACAACCCCGTGGACGCCGCCACCCACACGCCCGGCCACGCGCAACCGCCTAACCGAGCCAGAACCCAAGCACAAATCAAACCCGAGCCACGGCCCGAAACCGCTAACCCTTGACTCCTAACCAAGCCCGCCGAGGGAACAACGTAACCACAGCCCACATCCACAGCCCACACAGCCGCCTAACCAGCCAGCTCCAGAAGCAAAGAGACACCTCACCAAACCCACCCTGACCCAAGCCCGTGTACATCAGGACGCGCGAGCCGCACCCCTGGGGCGCGACCGCCGCCACAGCACCGACGACACACGCCAGAGGACACAACGCTATTGCACCGCCGCACCAGCTGCCCGTGCCTGTGCCTGCAGTGTACGCGCGCCCCTGATTTTCTCTTTTTTGTGTTTTCTTTTTCTTTCCGAAAAAAAAAAAAAAAGAAAAAAAAACAAGTAAAAGAAAAAAAAAAAAAAAAAGGAAAATTAGGGGGGGGGGAAGAGGGACACAACCACCCATGGCACACGCGCACCGCACACAGCACGCACACCGGTGAACAGGAGCCCAGTGGCCCAAGACACCGCACATGCAACACAACACACCGCGCGGGCACACCGGTGAACAGGAGCCCAGCAGCCCAGGACACTGCACACACGTAGGGCGGCCGAGGGACAGGAAAGAACCAATACCCCATGGGTCGGACGCACTGGGGCGACCCAGCCGACCCACCGGGCCAGTGGCAGGAGCGGTACTCCAAGGCCACTGGTCCGAGCCCGACCAGGCTGCGTCGGGGACCATGGGAAACGTCACCCGGAGCCATGGAAGCAACCGGTGACAGGCGAGCCGGTACACAGTCCAGGAGGGGGTCACCTGCCAAGCAGAGTGGCCCCGCAACTCAAGCCACAAGGGTGAGGCGGTCGTACCGTAGACAAGCGGGAGCAATACCCCTTGTGGTGAGAGATACTCCACACGGCTGGGCAGCCCCCCAGAGCTGCTGCCCAAAGGAGGGGGCATGTGGCCCTACCCATGGACACATGTGGGGACACCCTCCCACCTGGGACACATGGACCAGGTGGCCGCGACAATGCCTTCCCAAGCACATGCGGGAGCGGCTCAAGAGGCACCTGACATAGGGCAGTGGGAGGGACAGGACGTCCCCTTGGTAAGACCTTCTTCCTGCAATGTCAAAGGAGGCATCCCGAGCTCCCGAAGATACCTACCTACCTACCTCAAGGCCCTAAGAGCTCAGAAGATATGAAGGTCAGTCGCCCTGCCTGGTTTCCCAAGGATTCAGCAGGGGGGTGAGTGACGAATAGGAGTTGAAGAGAGGGGCCATCCTCCTCTGGATTCAGCAGGGGGGGTATATGGCCACTCTGATGGCAGGTCACCGGAAGATGTAAGAGAGCAAGCAAGTGGGGGACGATCCGTCGACCACACAAGCGCTCAAACTGCATCAGGGGAGTGCTCAGGGCGATGATCAGGCGCCCCTGGCTGCAATCGCCCGGGTGAGTGCTGCCAAGTCCGACACATGGATCTTGGTCTTGTGCTTGCGGATGTACTCCATGAAGGGAGTATTAACCCGCGGCACGAACGAGGAGACGGGTTCCGAGGTGTCGTGGGACGGCCAATAGCCTCGCCAACGAACCTTGAACTCCAGGCCTCCGGGTGCCGAGGCGTTCAGACGCTGGGCCAGGATCTTCTCGACTGTATAGTCGTCCTGCTCAGCATAGTCGTCGTCCGAATCTGCTTCATGTGCGGCATAGTCCAGGGACACATGTCGGCCACGGAGGTCGGGTTCCCGCACACGGAGTTGACTCTCGTGGCGCTCCTGGAACTGTCCGTGACCCACCTTGATGCGGTAGGTGTCCTCACCAATCCTGCGGACCACCTCTCCGGGTGTGAACCAGGTTTTGGTGCGGTGGGTGCCCATAGCGCGGGGTCTGATCACCCACACCGGGTCTCCCACCCTGAACTTTTGCGCTGTCGAGCTCGGAGCGGACTTCTGACGCTCAGCATGCTCCTTCTCGAGCTGCTGGCGGATGTCCCGCGCCGTTGCCTCTTGACGCGCAACGAATTCTTTGGCGTCCATGGCCATACCATCACCAGACAAGGGAAGTCCCCGACCCAGGGGGTCCCTGCCGAACCGAATCTGGTGAGGAGACAAACCAACCGGAGTGGGGGTGTCATGATGGGCCTTCAGAGCCGGCCACATCTCCTCAAACCAGTTCCGACGTTGATTGGTGATGTGAATCTTGCGCAGCTTCTTGAACAGCTGCCGTCCAGCCACTTCAGCTCGGCCATTGGACCAAATGAGATAGGCGACGCTCTTGGCGTGACGTATTCCCATGAGGGAACACATGGCCTTGAACCAGCCACCAGTAAACTGGGGCCCTCGGTCACTGCAAAAGGTGCGGGGGATGTCAAAGACGGTCAGCCAATGACGAATCATCATGACTGCCACTTCCTTGGCAAGCAACCCCTTTTTGCGTGCCGGAACGGCTACTACGTAGCCACTGTGGCGATCCACACAAAGAACCACACAGTCAAAGGTCTCCTTGCCAATGTGAACTTCGGGCATGGAGAGGACGTCCATGGCCACGCTCTCCATGCGCTGGTCAGGCACCGGAGTCCATTGGGCTTCCCCCTTGACGTTCTGGTTATCGGGATTGCAGGCCTGACAGACCGAGCAACCCCTCCTGACCTTCTTGATGGCGGTGTAGAGACCGATCTGGTCGATTTCAAACCGGCGCTGCATGTCCAGGGCCTGCTGCTTGACCCCTGGGTGCATCATGTGGTGGTGCCAAGCTTCACACAGCTCGAGCACTCGGGACACTGGTACTAGCAGCCTACCGTTCCGGTAGAGCTTGCCATCTTCCTCAGTCAGCCCCTTTGGCCACTTCTGCCCGTCATCAGGGTCGGTCACAGCCCTATATTCGGCCGCAAAGGCCTCGGACTTGGCGTAGTCGTCGGTCCAGTCGTCCTGGAGGCAGGATTCAGGGAGGAGGTGCTTGTCGGACTCAGCTCCATCAGGGGCGAGTACTCTGACCGCTCTGCCCATCCTCGTTCCGAGGGGGGCATCCGCAGCCATGACGACGAAGCATTTAACACCCTCCTCCTCCATCAGGCGCTCCATTTCGATGATCTTCTTGGCTTCAGCGGTCTCAGCCTCATCGCCATGGGCAGACACGTCGGTCATGCCCTTGCTGGCGGGATAGGCCCACCTACTGAGACAGTCCGCCACAGTGTTGTCCTTGCCAGGAACATACACAACCGTGAGGTCGAACTTGGCGAAGGTCTCATGCCATCTTGCCCGTCGGGAGGCGGGACCAGAGGGGGTGTCCACGTGCTCCTTGTGCCACGACTGCAGACTCTGATGGTCGGTGCAGACGGTAACGGGATGGAGGGCTATTTACCCAGCCCATTTCCTGAGAGCCATGACGATGGCATACGCCTCCTTTTCTCGGGGCGTCCACGTCCGTCTCTGGCCTTCCGCCAGGACTCGGCTCCAGAAGGCCACCGGCACGTGCCTCCCATCGTCAAGCACTTGTTCCAACACAGCGCCAACGGCGTAGTCGGAAGCGTCGGTGCGCAGGACAAACCCTCGGTCAGGATCCACGAGGTGCAGACCCACTGCGGATAGCAGCGCCTGCTTCATCCCCTCAAAGGCACGGTTGGACTCAGCATTCCAGACCAGAGCCTTCTTGGACCCCTTCTTGGTCTCCTCTCGGTTGCCCTTGAGCATGGTTGTCATGGGAGCTGCATACTCGGCATACATCTTGATATACCCCGAGTAGTAGTTGCAGAACCCCAAGTACGCCCGTAGGTCAGAGACCGTTTTGGGCTTGTCCCAGTGCTCGATCGCAGCCACCTTGCCAGGTATGGGCTTTCGCTGCCCGTTCCCGACTACGTGGCCAGCGAAGACCACCTCGCTTACCGCAATGGTGGCCTTGTCACTGCTGCCCGTGAGTTTGTGCCGCACCAGAAGGTCCGGCACTCGAGTGATGTCCCTCTCATGTGCCTCCAGGAGCTCCTCGTAGCTCATACTGGGGTCCCCGGACGCGATGATCACGTCGTCCACGAAGGGGTCCGCACAGTCACGCACCGGCTCAAGCAGGTTCTCCAGCATCCGCTGAAAAGCCGCATTGCCGTTGGTAACGCCCATGGGCATCACCTTCCACTGGAGAGGTCCAAGTGGGGTGCTCATGGCTGTGCAGGCACGGGACTCCTCGGCGAGAGGCATCTGATGATAACCATGTTTCAGGTCAATCACCGTGAAGATCCTCCGCCGGTGTTGTTTTTGCAGCATGTCCTCAATGAGGGGCAGCGTATAGCTGTCATGCTGCGTTTGGGCGTTTAGGCCGCGGTAGTCGACCACGAGCCGCCACTCACCGGCCACCTTCTTGGGGACGACGAAGCACGGGGACGCCCACTCGGAGTGGCACGGCTCGAGCCAGCCTCTCTCATTGAAGTCACGGAGGATCTTCTCCATGGCCTCCTTCCTCTCGCCCCTCAGGGCAAACTCCCGGTGCCGATACACACGGGGGTCCTGCTTCAGTCGTATCTTGGCCTCGCCATACGGTCCACGCATCGGTGGGGGAAACACAGGTTTTCCGCTGAAGAAGGTATCACCATACTTCTGCTTCAGCCTGGCCCTCAATGCCTGTATCTTGGGGCAATCATCGGACTCCGCCTTGGCTCTTCCGGGCACCTGGACCGCTGAGCTTACTTGAGGGGTAGCGACCCCGCTCGGTTTCGGCTCAGGTGGTCTTCCCAGGTGGCCCAAAGGGCCATCTCTGGTCTTGCGTCGGAACAGCTCGCCGTAGGTGGGTGGATTACCTCCGATTGGCTCGTCCTGGCTGGACATGTGGTCCATCACCCTCTTTACGAAGGTATTCCCATCATAGGAACCAGAGACGATCGAGTCCACTTCCCACCAGGCTTTGTCCTGCCCTTTGCCCTCACGCTGGCTTCCCCAGTCGTGAAAGGGCTGATCCAGATACCCCTGAAACAGATCCAACTCCTCTTCAGTGAGGGGGTCTTCCGATTCTCCGATGTCAACAGGGGAAACCGCAAAGCATTGCCTCCATGGCTCTGCTATGATGCGGTTGACACACACGAAGTCGGTGGTGTCGGCCTGATCAAGGCCCCCATACACTAAAGAAGGTCCCTACCAGGACCGGCCCCCGCTGTGCCCCTTCCGCCTGTCACCCCTGCTGATTTACTCCGGATCAACGATTGCATTTCTCAAAATCCTCAAAATCCAGGGTCCAAATCCAAAAATATAGAAAATGTAATCCTCCTTCAACCCTGAATGGCAACCAAATCCCACAAATACAGCAATAACCCAATTCACAATCCAAATCAGGCTGCGGGCTTCCGTTCAGCACACCGGTCGTCTCCCGGTGGCGGGCATGTACAAGAATTGCACCAAAGAAGAAAGCCCTGAAATCGGCATATAAACACAAATAATGCAAAGTTGGGGAAGGAGGTAAACATACACATTCACAGCCATAAACCCCTCATTCCCTGGACTCAAGACCTTTCCTTGACTCACCAACATATGGCCCTGAACCAGGTCAAATGAGATGGCTGAATGCCATGTGTCACAAGTCATTCCATAAACCCCAAAAATGTGTTCACTCCCAAGCCTCTAAATCCTAGCCCAATGGGGGAGGTGACGTGTCATGGCTTAGAGTGGCACTCAGGACCATGCCCTACCCTGACATAACCTTGGTTGGACTTGGAGTCGATTGGGCTTGGAGATATGCTCCATGAGTTTGAACTCATAACATGCCAAAAAACTGCCAATTCACACCATATTGGCCATATATCAAATATATGCTCAAAATTGAGGTTACCCCTTATCCGAAGGCTCAAAGCATGCATGGTATCGAAGTCTAGTATTCATGGAGGATAGAGACCAAAGGCCAATGCCCATGTACATCCCCACTTTACCTTCGAAACCCCTTCGGATATGGGCGCCACGCACTGCCCAAGTCAGCCCATGATCTTGAGACCAAATTTTGTAATCCTTCGTGCGCCAAGCCAAATGGAGTACGCGATCCGGCATATGGTGGTGTTCAACTCCAAAGCATATGCCAACATATGAACAACATACAATGGTTCGACTCTCCATAGGCTTCTTGCTGTTTGCCGACCAGGTAAGTACACAAAACGCAAAAATGAGCAAAAATTGAGGTCAAAAACATGAAAATATGACCAAACACAAAGTTGTCATGATAGTATATCTCTATGCTCACCCATGATATCCGCTCATGGTTCAATACACAAATGCTTGGGACCATTTGCGAACAATTCCCCCACTTGGATCCCCAATCGAGCGCATGGAGATACCTTCGCCACTCATATCTACATGCCCCATGAAAATGGGAGTGCACTCATGGATCTCTTTGTCAAACATATCATGAGCAATACATACGCGGTAGACTTGGTCTAGCGCTTTGAATTCCACAATTGAGACATGGGCAAAACCCTTGTCACGTATGGCTCCCCATCTCTTCGGCCACACGAAGATATATAACATTGGCGTGAGCATATCAAGACATATACCATGCATATAACACATACCCTCAAAATGTGGCTCCCACCATGATATGCCATGTCCCTCCATGGACATAACTTCAGGTCAAAAATACGTAGGAACCCAAAGAAAAGTATCTATGCAACCCCAACACTCATGCGGTACACTCGAAAGTCGCATTAAAATATTCGGTTGCACGGTCCAAGAGTTATATATCACTTTATACCCTCTTGACTCTTTTCCCTTGCTACACCGGGCATGTGTGCGCACCAAAGGCGTTTGATGCTTCCTAAATTAAGTTGAGACTAAGGCGCTTGCAACCCAACCTTCCTTATTCTCTTTCCTCACACTCGCGCGTAGATATGGTCCTTCCAAGTGGTCCCACGATTCACTTTTGTTTCCCTTATATCTCCAAGTCAAATGGGTGGCAAGCATAAGGGAAACCTGATTCGGGCATAGGGAAAAGAGTATGACCAATCGAAGAAGTCCAAATCAAGTGCGGCGATGTCGAAGTCGAAAATCCGATTTCGACATCGCGAAAAATTCAGATTAAAATTTCGAGTGCTTATTTAGAAAATTGCGGAAGCAACGAACCTTTTGCTGATGAAATCTGCCCCTTCAACGGAGTATCCGCCAAAATATCTGGAAATAACAATTAACCAATCGGTTAACGCAAAATCGCGAGCCAACTGACGGTCGCCGATACATTGACCATCAGAACGAAATGCTGAAGTATTACGGAAACATTATGATAATAAAACCCTGTTGATTCCTGATATTCCGATATATAAATCTCCGCTGGCGGCGCCTCGGTACTGAATATGGCCTCTCGTAGCCGGAATGGCCAAACCTATCACACTATCACATCGGGTTAGTTCAGGTGGACGGGATAGTATGATATCAGCCAATGGCGGCTTGCCGGCACATAGATACACACCCCAAGTGACCCCAAGATGGCCACGGGGGTCCGAACCGGCTTCACCCCCCTTCTCAGAGCGTTGTTACCGCTCGGAAGTCATTGAAGCGAGGACGGGAGGACCCCAATGGGCTCCAACCCCCCCCTCCATGTCCCAAGGACACATGGAGGCCACACACACGTCGTAGGCGTCCCCCATGCCCCATGGGAGGGGGAGGACACTGAAAATCGGTGCCCTACGCCATATCCGGTCTCCTCTTGATCTACAACATGGACCAAGGGGATCAAAGATAGAGAAACGTCGTCGGTCGACCTAAATAAGTATACCACAATGAAATATATATGTGGAGATCGAGTGAAGGGGGTATATGGCCGATCAAGGCCGAGGAATCCCCGGATGAACGGCCTCAGTTGTCTCCCCAATCACAGAAACAAACAAAATGCCAAGGGGGATCCATTATGGTGCTACAGCAGCTACCAAGTGGACCAACACGTCCTTGACATCCAAAGAAATGTTCTTTTTCTTTAGGTAGTCCATCCAGACCGTGGTGTACCTCGGCACAAAACTGCTCGGAGGCTCCCACGAATCCCTGGATGCGGCGAAGCCCTTCCAACGGACTTTATAAAGCCTACCCCCAGGCGTCCCCGGGTCCGGCTTGTCCGCCAGGATCTTCTCGGCGGTGAAGCCGTCGTCCTCACCCTCGTCGTCTGAGTCCACATCGCCGGCGGTGAACTCGAAGGTGACGGGACGTCCGCTGGGGTCTGGTGCTCGGGGACGAAGCTGGGTGTGGTCGCGGTCCAGGATCTTGTTATCCCCCACACGAACCGCATACACATCCTGTCCGACCTTCCGCACGATCACCCCCGGCACATACCAAGATGCCTGCCAATGCCTGGACAGGACATCCTTGTGGTGCCGCTCCACCCACACGGTGTCTTGGAGAGCATACTTCTGGACCTTTCCTTGCTTGAAGTACTTGGCCCTCTTGTCATGCTCGTCCCGAAGTGCCTTGC
Organism: Eutreptiella sp. 'Long Island Sound 2002'; assembly: GCA_964036045.1. Taxonomy (NCBI): domain Eukaryota; phylum Euglenozoa; class Euglenophyceae; order Eutreptiales; family Eutreptiaceae; genus Eutreptiella; species Eutreptiella sp. 'Long Island Sound 2002'. The sequence goes on from OZ038383.1 coordinate 17,381,741, forward strand.
ACACCTTGGCCGCCGTGTCGTCCGCCTCAGCCATCATGGCGTTCGCATCCCGGGCCACTTTGCCATGGTTCATCCACGGGAGAGTGCGTGACACTCGATCCCGTAGGAACAGGATGCGATGGGGCGACAGTCCAGTGGGTCCCGGAAGGTCGTGATACGCCTGAAGCACTCTCCAGAGCGAGTTATACCAGTTCCGGCCCGGTTCGTCAATGTGCAGCTGGCGGAACTTCTCGAACATCTGCCGCCCGGCCACTTCAGCACGGCCATCCGACCGGCTGTGGTACGCCACGGTCTTGGCGTGCCGAATCCCCATGTGCTTACACATCGTCTTGAACCACGTCCCCACGAATTGACTGCCCCGATCGCTGCAGATGACAGCCGGGACGTCAAAAATCGTCAGCCAATGCCTGATCATGGCATTAGCGACGGTCTTGGCCTGCAGCCCCACTCCATGCTTGTCCTTCTTGTCCTTCTTCTTGGACTTCTTGCCAGGGACCGCCACGATATACCCACTGTGCCTATCCACCGCCAAGATGACACAGTCGTAGGTCTCTCCTTCCACGGTGACCTCAGGCATGGCGAATACATCCATGGCCACGGACCGCATAGGGGCCTCCGGTATAGCCGTGTACACCGGGTTGCCCGCTGTGGAGTGGTTGGGGCTCTTCGTGGCCCGACACACGGCACAGTCGCTGCAGTACCTATCCAGGATGGCGTAGTACCCCGGAGGGAACTTGAAACGCCACTCCAGGTCCTGCTGCATCTTGTCTTGGCCAGGGTGCATGAGCTGGGCGTTGTGCCAATGGTCAATAAGCTCCTCCACTCGGTTCTCGGGCACCAGCAGCTTGTCCTTGAGGAACAACTTGTCGCCATCCTCGGTCAAGCCCTCGGGCCATTCGTCATCCGACGGGGCGCTCACGGCATTCCAGTACTTGTTCCAGTGCTCGGATGCCGCGTAGTCATCCGACCAGTCCTCTGTGAGCACCGACCTGACTAGCTCTACAGGGGCCACCATCCATTGCTCGAGGGTTTCCTCTCGAATAGCTTGGACGCGGGCACCCCGGAACTTGGCCAGGTCCGTACGATTTGCCATCACCACAAAGCACTTGACCCCCTCTTGCTCCATGGCCTTCTCCATCTCGATGATGCGCTTGGCCTCCTCGGTTTCCTCGGCGTCCCCATGGCTGGATATGTCCATCCAAGCCTTGCCCGCAGGGTAGGCCCATCGACTGAGGCAATCTGCCACAGTGTTGTCCTTCCCCGGGACGTATACGAGCTGAGGTCGAACTTGGCGAACGTCTCCTGCCATCGGGCCCTCCTGGCCGCTGGTCCTGAGGGGGTGTCGACATGCTCCTTGTGCCAGCTCTGTAGGGACTGGTGGTCCGTGCAAACCACCACCGGCTGCAGTCCAATGTGGCCAGACCACTTCCTGAGCGCACATACAATGGCGTATGTCTCCTTCTCCCTCGCGGTCCATGTTCGGCATTGGCCCTCGGCCAGGATCCTGCTCCAAAACGCCACGGGAACATGAGTCTCGTCGTCCCGGACTTGCTCGAGAACTGCCCCCACAGCATATTCCGAGGCGTCTGTCCGTAGCACGAATCCCTTGTCGGGGTCCACCAGGAACAGCCCCAACTGCCCCAGGAGTCGCTCCTTCAGGCTGTTGAACGCATCTTCAGCCTCAGGGGTCCAGGCAAGCTTCTTCTTGCTCCCCTTCCCGCCATCGAACTTCCCCACCTGCAGCATCTTGTGCAGCGGCCCCGAGAGTTCTGCATACATCCGGACGTAGCCTGAATAGTAATTGCAGAACCCCATGAAGGACCGGAGTTCGCTGATGGTCTGGGGCTTATCCCAGTGGTGCAGGGACGCCAGCTTCCCAGGCATGGGACGGCGCTGCCCGTGACCAACCACGTGACCCGCGAACTCCACTTCCTTCACGAAGAGTGAGGCTTTGGTGGGCTTGCACACCATGTTGTGCTTGTCCAACTCGCTGAGCACTCGGCGCAGATCCTTCTCATGCGCGTCGATGAGCTCGTCCTCAGTCATGTTCTCCGTGCCGCACCCGATGATGATGTCATCCACGAAGGGATCGGCACAGTCCCGGACAGGACCGAGTAGGTCCTCCATCATGCGCTGGAAAGCGGCGTTGCCATTCTTGGCACCCATAGGCACCACTTTCCACTGCATGGGCCCCAGCGGCGTCGACATCGCTGTGCAGGGCCTGGAGTCCGGGTGTAGCGGCATCTGGTGGTAACCGTGTTTCAGGTCCAACACCGTGAACATCCGCTTTTTCTGTTGCTTTTGGAGGATGGAGTCGATCAGGGGAAGCGAGTACGAGTCGTGCTCGGTCTGCTCGTTCAAACCTCTGTAACCAACCACCAACCTCCACTCGCCCTTCTCCTTCTTTGGCACGATGAAGTCTGGGCTGGCCCACTCACTGTCGGAGGGTTCGATCCATCCCCGCTCAATGAACTCGGCCAACAGCTTCTTCATGGCCTCGGCCCGATCACCCTGAAGTTGGTACTCCCGATGACGATAGATCTTCGGTTTTGGCTTCAACTTGATCTTCGCTGTACCAAACCTCCCACGATCTGGAGGGTTCTTGTTGGCGACGCCACTGAATAGCCGCGGATAGGCCTTGATCAGCCTCTCCTTCAGCTCGGCGACCTTCGGGTTCTCCTGGGCCTCTTCAGCCGCTTGCTTCCGTATAGATACAACGGACCGCACTGCGGTATAGGCCTCTTCTGGGTCCGATTCCGACTTCTCCTCGTCCGATATGCCGTCTTCATCGTCGTGGGGAGCTCTTCCCACCGATAATCTTCGGAAGTTTGCGGCATCGGGCTGGTGACTGTCGCTATCGGCACCCATTCTTGGAAAATCCCATGTTGGTGGGTCCGACCCAACCGGACCATCGTATTGGTCCGAGATGTGATCCATGACCCTCGCCACGAACTCGTCCTTCTCGTACTTGCCGGTGACCAACATCTTGTCATCCCACCAATGCGGAGATGTGACCATGGCCCGCCTCTTCTTGGCTGCCACACGGTCGTGCATCCCCATCCGCATGTAGTTGACGACGTCGTCGATCTCGGCGTGGGACAGGACGTCAATGCCATCAATAGGCTGATCCGTCCCCTCCTTGGGCTCAAACATGACCTTCATGGGCACCGCCTCCACCCTACGGATGAATGCTTCATCACCCGTGGGCTGGGCTTGCGCCCCATCCACCAGGAAAGCCTTGGTACCCCACGCTTGACCCAGGGAGGGCATTGATACACCCTTGGCGTCGATGAACAACTCCTCCTCTGGCCCGAATGACATCTCGTTCAGGGTGATGGAGTCCAGCGTCGACTTGAGATCCTCCAGCGGACATGGGGTGGATCCTATGCCGGTTATGACCAGGATCCCCTTCGCCCTATCCGCGACAATCTTCTCCACCGTACGTCTGGTGTTATCCAGGGAGCCATGCCAATACATGGGCCCCCACTCCTTCATTCCCCAATGCCTGTGCCAGGCTGAGTCTCCTCGATGCCAATGCCTCCTACACTTCCGCAGAAGCGGGGCATCCCGGGAAGCGAAGACGTCCGTCTCGGGCGCTCGGCTCCCAGCGTCTGGATCATCCTGTCATACACCTGTGGCGCCATTCCATACTCCGTGAGCTGAACTCCGCGGTCTCCTCTGGACTTGGCACCCACAGCTTGCACCGCTCGGACGATCCGATCCTCTTCCTCAGCATTCCATTGGGATGATCCGCATGCATAGTCCGTGGACAGCCATGTTAGGCATTCATCATCCTCCCGGACCAGCGTTGCACGATGGGGAAGGGCTCCAATGGCATTTGCCACCATGAAGTCATACCCCATGATCATATCCCAGTCGGTAATGTCGGCCACATAGAAGTTCCCGGCTAGAGTGCTTCTCTTCGCCTGATCAGGGCAGTTCAAGCGCTCATGCTCCCAGAATTCCATACTGATAGTGGCCTCATGGGTGCCACCACCCATAATCTCTCCCTTGGCGACCTTCAGGCGGACCGGTCTCTGGCTGGGCTGCAGGAGTTCCTCCTTGAACAACCCTATCCGGACCAGGCTCACCTGGGCACCCGTATCGACTAACACATCCACCACCTTCTCCTCTCGTCCGTACCGTACTCGCACTTTCAAGTGCAACTGCCGCTCGTCGCCATGTGGTGTATGGACGACTCTCACGGCATGCAACTCTAGCACGTCCGGGTGCATCAGGACTTCAAGGGTATGGTCACGGATGGTGTAGATCTTGGGTTGGTCCTGCCCGTCCACGGGGCTCTCCGTGGTCGCTCCTTCCTTCTTGCCATGTCCCGTACCCACATGTACTTCCCTTGGCAGGGCGCTCCAGGGGTTGGCAGTGGCGAAACTCTGTGGTTTTGGCTCTTCTGGAGCCTTCTTCGGCACCCGATGTGCCTTCGCTTTCTCTGGGATTCCACTGATTTTCGGAGAAGAGACCTCCGAGGTCCCACTCCCGTGGGTGCTCCTCTAGACTTGACTTCCCGCAGCACCTTCCGGCTGCGATCCGCCAGGACTTTGTCCTCCACGTTGCTGGGCTTTGAGGTCCTCCAACGTCCTCAACGTGTCCTCAGCAACTTCCTCGATCGACCTCACTCGTCGATCTTGACCAGGTCCACCACCATAGCCTCTTCCTCCGCCTTTTCCTTGGCCTTTGCCTTGACCTTTTCCCCCGTCTCCGCCCTTCGCCTTCCAATCGGATATCCGCTGCTCCTTGGGCTTCTTCTCGGGGTGCGCGGCGAAGTAGGCCTTCTTGTCCGCCTCATACACCTTGCACTGACGGTGGTCGTGTGCATGGTTGTTTCCCTTGCCATAACAGAACCAGCACCCGTCGTGCTGAGACCTGTACTCTCGGAACGAGAGCGGGGGGTATTCCCGACCCTCCTTGGCTCTTTGCCCTTCTTGGGTCCCACCGGGCTCCATCTGGACCGATCCTGCCCATGGTTCCTCACGTTGTGCGCCACAAACGCGAAGAAATGGGCCTCCTCGTGATCCTCCCGGGACCCGGTCCAGTGGTCTTGGCCACTTCCACTTCCATCCTCCGCGGAGTTGGCCGTGTCCTCCTGGATCTCCCGATGATGGCGGTCTTCTCGGTGTCCTCGTTGTCCATGACCATGCCGATCCTGCACGTGGGCCTCGTTCTTCGCATTGAGCTTCAACTCCACCGTGATGTACTTCACGATCTCGTCCAGGCTCATGCGGGCGAAGATGACTTGCATCCTCAGCGGCTCCCAGCGCCTCCACTCCACGTTGTTGAGGCGCAGCAACCTTTGCCCCATGGAGTCCCCAAATACCTCCACGTACACGGCGTTCTTCAGGCCCAACATCCGGTTGGGTTCGCCCAGGTTCCTCCTGAAGAACTTAATGATACCAGCATGGGTATCCTCCGCCGCCATGATCCTCACCGCCACCCGCTTCTTGGCGCGCTTCTTCTCCTCGTCCTCCACTCTCCTCTTCCAGTTGCCGGGGAGGACGTCCTTCAGCAAGTGGCGGATCTCACTGGCCTCGTTCCAGTCTTCCACCAGCTTGAGGCATCTGCGATACTTCCGCAGATACCGGTTCCACTCCCGGACCCGCAACTCACCGCGGTCCAGCGGCAGTGGGATGGACCACAGGTCCTCCAGCTTCTGATTCGGAGCGTCCACCCGCTCCTCATCCTGCAACCACTGGAGGCAGGCCTGCTCCGTACGGATCAGTCCTTCCCGGATCTGATCCCGCAGCTCCTCCTTCAGGTCCTGCGCCAGCTGGTGTGGGAATGTCCGGCATACCCACTTGTCCCGCGGCGCTCCCCGCATCTCGCCGACGACCTCCTCGGCGAAGTCCTCCCAGTCCAGGATGAAGTCATCCAGGTTGGACGGGTTCCCGTCGTAATAGGGGATTTTGATTCCCCTGAGGTCGTCAATCCTGATGGCGTCTCCGACGTCTCCAGCCACCACTCCACCGAGACGGATACCACCTGTGGCCGGGGGGTGTGAGTACACTCCCCGTACATCCCTCTCCTCCATGGAGTGCGGTCCAGTTGGGCCTGAACCCATGGGGTTTGGAATGCGGGAAGGACTTGCTCCATCGGCCGTCCATATCCCCGTATTGGAGTCCTTTGCCCACAGGTTTCCGCTTGGATGGCCTCGACCATGTCCGTCGGCGCTTCCCATGGTTCGCCCCTGCATGGTCTGGTTCTGGATCTCGATCTTCTCTTCCGCATACACTACCATATTCGTCGTGATCGGTACATCCTGGGCGGCATGGGACATCTGTACCGTCAGGCTCCTCGGGTCCGCGGTTACGTGCCCTTCCCGCATGGACCCAGCCGGTGCCGTGTGTTCCCCGAGCATTGTGGATTCGCTGAACATGGGAACAAACGGCAGCGCACCCGGGTCAACACGCGGAGGCGCGTAGGGTGCCTCTGCAGGGCCGCCCATGGGTTTATCCATGGCGCTCCTGAGGGTCTTAACCCGCTCCACCAGCTCTGCCGCGGCCGGCTTTGCCGGGAGCTCCGGACCCGAGGCGAGGGGCTGTAGCTCCTCTAGCCTTTTCAGGCGTCCCGACATGTCCTCCACCAGGTGGAGGAGGCTGTCCACCACTCGCTGCTGCTTCTCCAGGGCCAGCTCCAGATTCTCCCGGTACCGGTCCCGTTCCGCTCGCAGCTCCTCCATGTCTTTCTCCGCGGCCGACTGGTCGTCCAGGATCCCCGCGACGTCCTCCTCTAGACCGTCCTTGGCGTTGTCCAGGCGGTCAAGGCGATGCACGATGGCGTCCATCCCCATCTTCGGGTACTTGCCCATGAGGAAGGACACGTGCTCGCAGTGGCACGCAGCGTGATTTCCGCCGGATTCAGCGCATCCCGCGGTTCCCGGCACCTCAGACTCGTCGCCCATAGGCGTATCGCCTATGGCGTCCGTCTCTGGTCCCGTGTGCCGGGGCACAGGTGCCGTCCGGGCCCTGGCTGGCCTCTCCAAGCCCTCGGCATCGTGCTTCAGGGCGGGCTCGGGGGCCGTATGCGCCCTGGCGATCGGCGCGGACGTCTCCGACTCCGAAGGTGGCTCGTAGGACGTCCGGTAGCCCTCGGAGTGCCCCTCGGATTCCCACAGCCTGACCGGGCTGGGGTCCGTGTCCATAGCCCCGGCGTCCCTTGCCGCGGACTTGAGTGACCCGCGCTTCCGGTAGCGCCGGGCCCGTCCTCCACTGTTGCCGGAATGGCAGGCCTCATCAGAGTCCTCCGCGGCGGAACGGAGGTTGCATGCCTTTCGGCAGCGACGCTCACACATGGAGACCAGGTCCTCCATGTCACGTCCTCCTCTTCCCGAATGTCGTTCTTCTCTTCGGCCTTCAACTTCCGGAGTTCGCCATGCTCTTGAACGTCTCGGTCCTTCTATGGCTCCAATCTCCGGCGTGGTCTCCACCGAGTCCACAATACGCACCCGGGGCGTACTTGGGCGGGGCTCATAAGGGCCCAAGTCCCCGGGTCGGCGGTTGGTAGGGGCAGCAGGTAAGCCTCTGCTACCATAAAGAAGGTCCCTACCAGGACCGGCCCCCGCTGTGCCCCTTCCGCCTGTCACCCCTGCTGATTTACTCCGGATCAACGATTGCATTTCTCAAAATCCTCAAAGTCCAGGGTCCAAATCCAAAAGTATAGAAAATGTAATCCTCTTTCAACCCTGAATGGCAACCAGATCCCACAAATACAGCAATAACCCAATTCACAATCCAAATCAGGCTGCGGGCTTCCGTTCAGCACACCGGTCGTCTCCCGGTGGCGGGCATGTACAAGAATTGCACCAAAGAAGAAAGCCCTGAAATTGGCATATGAACACAAATAATGCAAAGTTGGGGAAAGAGGTAAACATACACATTCACAGCCATAAACCCCTCATTCTCTGGACTCAAGACCTTTCCTTGACTCACCAACATATGGCCCTGAACCAGGTCAAATGAGATGGCTGAATGCCATGTGTCACAAGTCATTCCATAAACCCCAAAAATGTGTTCACCCCCAAGCCTCTAAATCCTAGCCCAATAGGGGAGGTGGCGTGTCATGGCTTAGAGTGGCACTCAGGACCATGCCCTACCCTGACATAACCTTGGTTGGACTTGGAGTCGATTGGGCTTGGAGATATGCTCCATGAGTTTGAACTCATAACATGCCAAAAAACTGCCAATTCACACCATATTGGCCATATATCAAATATATGCTCAAAATTGAGGTTACCCCTTATCCGAAGGCTCAAAGCATGCATGATATCGAAGTCTAGTATTCATGGAGGATAGAGACCAAAGGCCAATGCCCATGTACATCCCCACTTTACCCTCGAAACCCCTTCGGATATGGGCGCCACGCACTGCCCAAGTCAGCCCATGATCTTGAGACCAAATTTTGTAATCCTTCGTGCGCCAAGCCAAATGGAGTACGCGATCCGGCATATGGTGGTGTTCAACTCCAAAGCACATGCCAACATATGAACAACATACAATGGTTCGACTCTCCATAGGCTTCTTGCTGTTTGCCGACCAGGTAAGTACACAAAACGCAAAAATGAGCAAAAATTGAGGTCAAAAACATGAAAATATGACCAAACACAAAGTTGTCATGATAGTATATCTCTATGCTCACCCATGATATCCGCTCATGGTTCAATACACAAATGATTGGGACCATTTGCGAACAATTCCCCCACTTGGATCCCCGATCGGGCGCATGGAGATACCTTCGCCACTCATATCTACATGCCCCATGAAAATGGGAGTGCACTCATGGATCTCTTTGTCAAACATATCATGAGCAATACATACGCGGTAGACTTGGTCTAGCGCTTTGAATTCCACAATTGAGACATGGGCAAAACCCTTGTCACGTATGGCTCCCCATCTCTTCGGCCACACGAAGATATATAACATGGGCGTGAGCATATCAAGACATATACCATGCATATAACACATACCCTCAAAATGTGGCTCCCACCATGATATGCCATGTCCCTCCATGGACATAACTTCACGTCAAAAATACGTAGGAACCCAAAGAAAAGTATCTATGCAACCCCAACACTCATGCGGTACACTCGAAAGTCGCATTAAAATATTCGGTTGCACGGTCCAAGAGTTATATATCACTTTATACCCTCTTGACCCTTTTCCCTTGCTACACCGGGCATGTGTGCGCACCAAGGCGTTTGATGCTTCCTAAATTAAGTTGAGACTAAGGCGCTTGCAACCCAACCTTCCTTATTCTCTTTCCTCACACTCGCGCGTAGATATGGTCCTTCCAAGTGGTCCCACGATTCACTTTTGTTTCCCTTATATCTCCAAGTCAAATGGGTGGCAAGCATAAGGGAAACCTGATTCGGGCATAGGGAAAAGAGTATGACCACTCGAAGAAGTCCAAATCAAGTGCGGCGATGTCGAAGTCGAAAATCCGATTTCGACATCGCGAAAAATTCAGATCAAAATTTCGAGTGCTTATTTAGAAAATTGCGGAAGCAACGAACCTTTTGCTGATGAAATCTGCCCCTTCCACGGAGTATCCGCCAAAATATCTGGAAATAACAGTTAACCAATCGGTTAACGCAAAATCGCGAGCCAATTGACGGTCGCCGATACATTGACCATCAGAACGAAAGGCTGAAAAATTACGGAAACATTATGATAATAAAACCCTGTTGATTCCTGATATTCCGATATATAAATCTCCGCTGGCGGCGCCTCGGTACTGAATATGGCCTCTCGTAGCCGGAATGGCCAAACCTATCACACTATCACATCGCGTTAGTTCAGGTGGACGGGAGAGTATGATATCAGCCAATGGCGGCTTGCCGGCACATAGATACACACCCCAAGTGACCCCAAGATGGCCACGGGGGTCCGAACCGGCTTCAACACATAGTGGAATTCCGTTGGCCATCTCTGGGGTGGCATGGGCTGTCCCTTAGCGTCGTGATAGACACTCTCTCCAGCCGGTAGGACGACCTTGTTTAAGGTCATGTTGGTCAATGAGACTACCCAATGTCGGGTACTTTCCTCCTCTGTGCATCCCATAGGAACAACCAGCACTGCCTTGGAGCGGTCCTTGCGTATCTTCGCCACCGCCCTTGGAATGTCCCATCGGGGGCAATGGATCCACATCAAGCCCTGATGCGGACCCCAGTGCTTTCTCCACGCGGAGTCCTGTGCGCTCCAGTACTTCTCACAAACCCGCAGATGGGCGGAGGTTCCTGAAGAGAACGCGTCCAGGGCCAGATCCGAAGCTCCCAGGTCCGCAACCACTCGGCTCGCCACTTCCGGCATTACGCCGTACTCCTGGTTTGCTGGCCCAGTTGGCTCAGTGTCCAGCGCAGCCACTTCGAGCTGATTGCGTTCCGGTCGGATCCATTGGCATTCCACATGGTGCTAAGGTGACGAAAGCCACGAGAGCTGGTCGTCCTGGTAGAGGGTCATGGAGGCCTGGGCCGGGAGGACGCCGGAGTCCGTCCCCATCATGAAGTCGTACCCAACGATCATGTCCCAGTCCATCTCGGCCTCGTAGAAGCGACCTTGCAGGAGGATTTCCTTGCCGAGGTCCGGGCGGCTCAGCTCACGGTGGTTCACGAACTGCAGCCCAATGGCCGCTTCTTTCGTGCCTCCCACCATGTACTGGCCGTTCGCCACCTTCAGCCTGACAGGTTTCCGACTGTCGGTCAAACGCTCTGGCGGAAGTAGGCCAGCCTTGGCCAAGCTGACCTGAGCTCCCGTGTCAACCAACACGTCGAAGACCTTTTCCACTTCCCCGCATAAGGCACGGACCTTAAGATGCAACTGCCGCTCACGCCCAACTCGGCGCACGGCGTGCAAGCTCAGGATCTCCGGCCGTTCCAGAAGCTCAACAAGCGACTGGTGCAGGTCGTGGACAATGGGCTCAGGCTGCCCATCTGCAGCATCCAGCTGCTGTCCGGATGATCCTCCGATACTCTCGGATAGATCTTGAAGCACATCGAATACATTCTTAGTCGCGAAGGATGGACGGGTGCAAGGGTTCGTGCCTTCACTTGCCCTCACCCCGCCACCGCGACTGTCGAGTGCCGGACCGGGCCTTCCGCCCGCGGCAGTCCCTTTGTGCTTACCGACTCCCGACTGGGATGGTGTGAGACTTCCCACGACACCATCCTGCGACCGCCCTAGCTGGGGCCCTTGGCTGCAGGGGCTCCGCTAGGGGCGTCGGTTGTGGAAGTAGGGGTATTCTCCTCCGCATCAACCTCGTTGACACCCTTCTTCTTTCCCCTATTCCTAGGCTTCTTGTCCTTGTCCTTGTTCTGGTCGTTCTCTTTGTTCTCCTTGTTCTTGTTGTCCGACCTGGGGACCCAGTTCCTCTTGATCTCCTGGATCTCCTTGGCCAACTCGGTCCCCACCGACATCAGCTTGGAGAGCTCGTCCTTGTCCACCTCCACTTTGGCCTCCCGGATACCCGCAGGTGCACGCTTTTTCGACCCCTGCGCCTTCTTGTAGGCCTCCATGTTGACCTGGTGGATGGGGCATGTTCGGTGGTCATGGTTGATGCCTTTCTTCCTGCCATAACACACGAAACAGCCCTGCGGGTGAGCTCGTATGAACTCCCCAAAGGACAGCGGAGGGTCGCCAATGCGGCGAGGGTCCCTCTTCTCCTTCTTCTTCCAACCCGGCTGCAGGGGCTTCCAGCTTCCCTGTTTGCTCCCCGCGTTCAGGTTGTTGGCCACGAAGGCACAAACGGCCATCTCGGCGGGCTCATCGTCCTCGTCATCGTCGACGAGAGTCTCATCGCCGTCGGCTCCCGCTGGGTTCATGGCAGCTTCCCCGCCAGACCCCTCGCCAATGTAGTTGACGTCACGGTCGCCGGGCCTCAACCCGCGGGTGTGGTGGAGGCTCCAGTACTCCTTGAGCACCTCCTCTCCAACCCACTCCAGGATCTCGTCGCAGCTCATCCGCGCCAGGATAGCCTGCAGACGGATGGTCTGGCCGCTCACGTCACACTCGTCAGGGCGCCACATCGCGGTCTTCTCGCGATCGCCCGAGACGGTGATGAGGAGAGCGTTCCGCAGGGAGTGCCGTTTGACATCCAGGGCCACGTTCTTCCTCGTCCAAGCCACCACGTTCGTATGATACTCTTTGGGGAGGATCATCTTGACCGTGTGGTTGGACTTGGCCCTCTTGGCTTCCTCCTTGGTGACTCTCTTGATCCATGCTTCCGGCAGCATGGAGAGCAGGCGAGCCTGCTCGTCACCCTCGTTCCAGTCCTCCACGTTGCGGCGGAAGAGGGTGTATTGCCCCCGGAAGTCTCGCCAGTCCCGTAGGCGGATCTCCCGTCCATCATGCTGAAGCTTGATGGACTTCCACCGCCAGCCACCTGCGGAGCGTCGACCCGCTCCTCCTCGTTGAGCCACTTCTTGGCTTCCTTGAGGGTCTTGATTTTCCCCTCCTTGGTCGCCACGAAGTATAGCTCTTGGAGCACTTCCGGCAGGCGGTACCTGAACCGCCTGAAGACATATTTCTCCGCATCTGCGGGATCCATGTCCTCAGTGACGGTCACCCCCCAATTGTCCAGCTTCTCCAAGAAGCGGTCGAGGTTGAGGGGGTTGCCATCGTACATGGGGGGCTTGATGTCCTTCAGGTCTTACCACACGGAGGCATCCGCGGCCTTAGAGACCATGAACGCCGGCCGCGAGGTCGACCGAGGTTCCCATCGGCCTCTCCCACGGACTCCCACGTCCGCCACCTCCATCTCCTCCCCGGTATCCGCGTGGCTACGACGTCATTCCTACAGGTACGCTGAACCCAGATGTTCACGCCGTACTCCTTCCATGTACGCCTCCCCCTCACGGCGCCAGCGGCTGCGTTCAGCGGCCTCCCGTCGTACACCACGCGGCGGGGAAATGTCGAACTCCTCCAGGTCCAGGTCCAGGTCCAGGTCCTCACCTCCACCGACATCCCACTCCACGTCTCCTCTGGGGACCTCATCCCTGAGTCCACCATAACATCCACCAGCCATTGGGATTGGCTCCGGGGCTGGTGCGGGGCGTCGGGGGCGTACCGGTGTCCGCGGTGGAGCACGGCTGTTGTGGTACTCCGCGCTGAGCCACTCATCACGCCAATCCTCACTGCCACTGCCGGGCGACACGCGCTCCTTGCGGCGGCCCGCGCTGTGGTGAGAGGGGGCCCTGAGAGAGGGGGCACTGGCGCTGGGGCGACTCCTGGGGGCTCCGCCGGGGGCGTGGGTGAAGAGGTTTGGGGGGAGGGCAACCTCCAAGCTTCCCTTGGCATGCACGACCCCAATCCCAGGAAATCCAAGACTTCCTCTCCAATTTGGGTTTCTCCAAAGAATTGTCTGATCCTTGCCTCAGCCATGACACAATCTGGCGTCCTAGGCAAAGAGATGAAGGTATATGTAGACAATATAAACATGTAGACAAGTAATATGTATATGTATCACATCTAAACTATAAAATAGCTTAGAAAAGAAGACAAAATGAAGGCGGTGGCGTCGCCGCCATCAGAAAATCTGACGGCTACGAGTCGTCGCCATCAGGATCTCCACTGAGATCCTGCCCAAACTGGGCCAAACAGTGGTTTTTGGGCGAAAAACAGTGAAATGTAGTGATTTTTGAGCCAAAAACACTCATTTCGCGTGTCTCCCCCCAACGCGTCGCGTAGCCGACACGACGCGTTTCGCTCCCAATTCAAACTATATATGAAGAGGCCCACTGTTGGGCCACACCATGGGCGTCTGGCTGATTCCTGGGATCGCCTCAGGATTTTTTAAAAAAATCGTGAACGTGAATGCTTTCGCAAAAATTGACCTTCGCGGAACGCCGCGAAAAAGGTCACGTTATATTCCTATATTTCTGAAAACGGTAAATCAATAATAAAATTGATTAAAATCTCCAGAAATCGAGAAATAAAACTTCGATCTGGAGCTGCGTCGCGCAGGCGACGATTGTCGTCGCCAGCCCAAAAGTGACGAAAAATGACGATTTCTGGGGTATTTTACAGAAGTCCCACAGAAATCAAGATGCCGTAATCAGCCCAGGAAAATTCCTGAGCCAGCCTGGCGAAGAGCGCCACAGGCTGGGCAGCGGGTATGGGTGAAGTACCCCATACCGCTTCACCCCCCTCCTTAGAAGCCTTGCCTATATCCAAAGGAAGGCAAGGCCAAATAGGCGCTCTGACCCCTGCACTGCCCTGGTTTCAAACTGATTCAGCAGGACAGTGGGGGGGGGGGGGGGCTTCGTAAGGAATCTACATGCCACTCCCATGTAGGTCCTTTTTTTTTTCTTGATATATTCATAGGGCAATTGCCCCCCAGGCGACCACACTGGTCCCTGGCACTCCCTTTAGCCTCTGGTGACCAGACCAGGGGCGCTACAGGTCCTTCCGACCTGACTGATGGCGCTGAGGCGCACATATTGGCCCTTTTTCTCCATGGGCATGGAAACATAATAATTAAAATGCGAAAAAAAAATTTAGGGTCAAACCCAAGGCAACGAATTCCTCGCGCCTGAATTTAGGGCCATTTCCTGCCCAAGGCGACGAATTCCTCGTGCCTGTTTAGGGTCGATTCCAAACCCAAGGCGACGAATTAACGCGCCTGATTTGGGGGATTTAGGGTCATTTCCTACCCAAGGCGCCCCACGCCTGTTTAGGGTTGCGACCTCCGGAGGGCCAACCAACCCAAGGCGACGAATTAACGCGCCTGTAACGTTCGCAGATGGCGTCGTCGTCGCTGTGGTCGTCGCCCAGATGACGGTATAGACTTGGGGGCTCCGTAGGGTCCATGGGGAAGCCAAGGTGATACCCATTGTAGGAGTCAAGGAATTCCTCCTTCATCATGTTGATGCCCTGGACCTTAGCTCCTGCAGATGTTTCCCAGCGAAGAAGCGGTACTCCTGCAGTCTGGGCGTCGTCGCCATCCGCAGGCCGTCACACCGCCTTGGTGGCCTTGGCGTCGGCAGAATTCTTTTGAAGAGGTTGGGGGGAGGGCAACCTCCAAGCTTCCCTTGGCATGCACGACCCCAATCCCATGAAATCCAAGACTTCCTCTCGAATTTGGGTTTCTCCAAAGAATCCTGTGATCCTTGCCTCAGCCATGACACAATCTGGCGTCCTAGGCAAAGAGATGAAGGTATATGTAGACAATATAAACATGTAGACAAGTAATATGTATATGTATCACATCTAAACTATAAAATAGCTCAGAAAAGAATACGAAATGAAGGTGGTGGTGTCGCCGCCATCAGAAAATCTGACGGCTACGAGTCGTCGCCATCAGGATCTCCACTGAGATCCTGCCCAAACTGGGCCAAACAGTGGTTTTTGGGCGAAAAACAGTGAAATATGGTGATTTTTGAGCCAAAAACACTCATTTCGCGTGTCTCCCCCCAACGCGCCGCGTAGCCGACACGACGCGTTTCGGTCCCAATTCAAACTATATATGAAGAGGCCCACTGTTGGGCCACACCATGGGCATCTGGCTGATTCCTGGGATCGCCTCAGGATTTTTTAAAAAAATCGTGAACGTGAATGTTTTCGCAAAAATTGACCTTCGCGGAACGCCGCAAAAAAAGGTCACGCTATATTCCTATATTTCCAAAAACGATAAATCAATAATAAAATTGATTAAAATCTCCAGAAATCGAGAAATAAAACTTCGTTCTGGAGCTGCGTCGCGCAGGCGACGATTGTCGTCGCCAGCCCAAAAATGACGAAAAATGACGATTTCTGGGGTATTTTACAGAAATCCCACAGAAATCGAGATGCCGTAATCAGCCCAGGAAAATTCCTGAGCCAGCCTGGCGAAGAGCGCCACAGGCTGGGCAGCGGGTATGGGTGAAGTACCCCATACCGCTTCATGGGGTCTGCCTGGACCTGGTCCGGGTCCCCAGCCGTCGTCCGACGAGCCAGACTCCAGGGGTGGGTGGTCGCTGCCGGCGCTCCCACGGCCTTCCAGCACGTCCAACCTCTGCTGCAGGCCGCTGATGACCTTGTTCAGCTGCCTGGTCTCGCTCCTGGCGATGTTGAGCTGCCTTTGGGTGGCGGTGGCGACGTTGGCGCTCTTGACCATCTCGGTGTTGGCGATGTCCAGCTCTCTCTGTGCGCACGCGGCGACCCTGGCGATGCGAGTCTTCTCGCCCTTGCCCGTGTCTACCTCGCGCTCGAGGAACTGGACCCTCCTGCGGAGGTAGACAATCCACCGCCAGGTGGAGTCCGGGTCACCGTTCCCTGGTGGGTCGTTGGGTCCCCAGGGGGTCCCCCAGGAGGGCCTCCGCCGGGTCCGCCCGGTCCAGGGGGTCCTCCCTCGCCCGGTGGTCCGCCTCCAGGGGGTCCACTTGGTGGGCGTCCTCCAGGGGGTTCTGATGGTGCTCCGCCAGGGGGTCCCGGTGGGTCCAAGGATGGGGGCTTCTTCATGTAGTCGAAGTCCATGTCATCATCCTCGTCCATGTCGCCCCACCTGGGCGTCCCGGTCTCGGAAGACTCCCAGCTTCGGTAGGGAGGAGGGGGATCCTCATCCTCACCCACCGGCTGCATGGGGACGTCTCCGCCTCCTCTGCCAGCCACTCGTCGGCGATGTCGGCGGCCTCGCTCATCCCCGCCACTGGCTGTGAAGAAGGGGTCACTGTCGTGGGGGTGTCCGCCCGCTGGCCTCCGTGCCCTCTCGGGGGTCTTCCCCTTACCCTTCCTCCGTCGGTAGGCAGTGGGGCCACTGCTCCCACTGCTGCCCGTGTCCACCTCCTCCGGATCCAGCGCCATCTTGGAGGAGGCGTCCCCTTCGAAAAGCTTTCGAAGGGTCTCCACTCGGGATCCTCCCGGGGGAGTCTCGCGGCGGAGCTTGGCCTCCGCCTCCGCCATTGCGGCGGCTGTGGCTGCGGCAGCTCGCCCTTCGGCCTCCTCCCGGGCCCGAGCAGCCTCGGCTTCCCGGGCCTGCTGCAGCCGAGCCTTCTCCGCTTCCAACGCCGCCAGCTCCGCCTCCGTCTTGGCCCTCTCCTCAGCGACCTTCCGTCGCGCGGCCTCGATGGCGTCCTTCTTGGCGGCGTCCGCCTTGGCCTTAGCCGTTGCCTCAGCGTGGGCCCTTTCCTCCGCCTCCTTCTTTGCCCTCTCTTGGGCAAGCGCCTCTTCGAGCGCCCTCACCTCGGCCTCCTTGCAGGCAATGGCCTCCTGCGTCAGGCGGGCTTCCTCGGCGGTTGCCGCCACCTCACCCTTGACCTGGGCAGTCGCTGCCTCATGGGCGGCTGCGGCCGTGAGTCCGGCCGCAATGGCCGCCACGGTCGAGGCGTGGATGGCCATGCCATGCGCCCACTCCGCAGCCTCCTGCTGGGCGATGCCGACGGCGCCCTCCATGGCAGCGTTGTGCTGCGTGGCCCGTTGCCGGGCAACCCGAAGGTTGCAGGGCACCCCACAGGCGCGCTCACACGCGCGCGCCACGTCCCTTTGGTCGGGAGCGACGCTGCTGCTGGAGCTGGCCTGGTCGGCCGGCATCCTCCCGCGGTGGGCCGACTCCACGTCGCTGCTGGGGCCTGACTTCCTCAGGAGCAGCGGACGGGGCTTGGCCTTGGCCTGCTTGGCGACTTCCAGGAAGTCGCCAAGGGTGGTGTGGCCGGGGTGGTGACCGCCATTGGCCCGTTGGGGGCCGTGGGCTGGGGTTCCGCCCCTGGCGCCTTGGGCGGCTTCGGCGGCCAGGGATTCCTGGTACTCCTGCCACTTCCTGTCCCGCCTCCTGTCCCCGGCGGAACGCTTCTCCTTCCCAGGAGACGCGCTGCTGCTGCTGCACCGCAGCCTGCGCTCGTTCCCCAGCTCCGGGAACTCCTTCTCGATCATGTCCCACATGGAGACGTTGATCGAGGCTCCCGACGGGTACTGGTTGGGCTTCTCGTCCTCCTCAATCCCGTTGGGGCACAGCCCTTCGCCGGGCCTGTCTGGGCGGGTCCAGACCCTCCAGCGCTTGCGGCGGAAGCGGTACGCATACCCTTCCACCCGCAGCCAATCCTCCACTGCCCGCAGGCGGCCCTCGCCCATGTCATCACGGAGCTCGAAGCTCCCGGGCATGCCGCCTTCGCACTGGGGATTGCTGTGGCGGTAGTGCTGCCCCCACAGCAACCCACGCAGTTGGCGCGCCGCATGGGGGTGGGGCTGCGGCCACGTCTTGCCCGCCTCGTCCCAGTTCACCATCGGTGCTCTCGATGGAGTGGTCCTGGGGTGGTTGTTGAGGTGGGTGATGTAGCACTGGACTGGGAGTGCGGCCGGTGCTGGTCGGCCGGTGGTTGTGAAGGTGGTTGCTGTAGCTGGGTGTGCGGCCTTGCTGATTGGCCGATGGGACTCGCTGATGAGGGAGTCCTGGTCAGTCCACCTCCTTCACGGTCGCGGCGCTTCCGTGGTCGCTCAGGGCGATGCTCTGGGCGGCGCTGCGGACCGCTGCGCTGCGCTGCGAGCTGCGAGCTGCGAGCTGCTGCGCCGCGCTGCTCGGGGTGGGTGGCGCCGAGTGGCACGCGAGGGATGGGTAACCCCGCGGCGGTGAAACGCTTTTGACGCGTTCCCGTGGGGGGCCTCGCCACGGGACGCTGCGGTGGACACGCACAAGTGAGCAGGCAGACAAAGCACTACGCTCACAGGGGCATCATTGCGCTCGTGTCATGTGACAAAGCGTTTCAGGATCCTTGCCACTCTGCAACGAAGGAACAAAGGTATGTACAGCAACACATCAGGATATGTACACATGGGGTTAAGACTGGACTGGGGTAAGGGCGTCACAAAACAATAGACACTCAGTCCCAATCCCAGGTCCGACCCTCTCAGTGGCTGGTGGGGGCGGGGGCTCAAACACAACCCATGCCCTGCTCAGTCCGGACCCTGAAACCCTGCCAATAGGGGAGGTGTTCCGCCCAGCCACAGGCGAGTTTCTGCGAACCAAGTCGCTTCTAGGCGGAAGGACGGTGGCTCCCTATGCTCCCTTAACGGCAGGTCCCAACTCCTCTCTGAGCCAGAGATATGGCCCCGCCATTATCCCCTAGGAGTTGGTAGCTGAAAATGGGCTGTTTCAGCCCAAACTGATATTAGCTCAAAAATCACCAAAATTGACCCCTCGTCCGGACCCGCCAGAGGTAGGGACGAGGCAACTGACCCTATGCCCTTCGCATACTAACTCCCTGGAGCCCTCACCCAACCTTGTTCGCTCTGAGGTCCCGTCATCAGGGCACCACGGGTTCGTCAAGTGGGGTCATAATTGCCAAAATGGCAAAGTCGGCCATCTCGGGCGACCGTCCAGGGTAGGAAACCTTGGCGATATTGACGCGCCAAGCCTTGATTCACAACCGTTGATATCCCCTTTGGTCCCATGCCCTGGGTTATCGCTTGCTGTCACGCTGGCTGCTTACTGTTCACCAAGGGGATGAACACGCGGATGGGGCAGAAAGCAACATGCGGTGCAAACGGGGGGATCGTCGATCGCACTAAAAGTTGAATAACTCCGGATGAGCCAGAGGATCACATACGAATCTCAGTGGCGTTCAACCCTTGGTCCTAAGCTACAATACTGCCCCTTTCCTTCCCGCTAGATCCAGTGCCCCATGGAGATATGGTAATTCCAATATGGCATACAATGGCAAAAACGGCGAAATTTGGCCAAAATGGCCCACACTCATGATACCATATGTCCATGGCCACGGCGAGGATCCTCTCAACCAAGAATGCAATAAGCACATGGGACTTAGGTCCCAATGTCTGCCACTTGCCAACCCTCATGATCGCCTCTAGCTTTTTTTCTCATTGGAGGGAAAATGACACACAAATGGGGCAGAATGGCAACATACCCCAAAGTGGGTGACTCACAACTCTCCCATCGAGAGGAGAGGCCACATGGGGAAACACCCCATTCGATGCGGGTTTATGTGCCCTCTCCGAATCGCCCTTACCCTTGGTCAAGTGGCGCACGCAACCTCGGGGGTGAAATCAGGGGGAGATGGGGTTCGTGGCCATTCTGGGCAAAACGGCCAAAATTCACCCAAAAGTGGTCCCTCCGAATATCGTATCTCCGTATCACAGGAGAAAGGAGCCTCGGGCTTTTGCATGGATGCAAACCGAAGCTTTGCTTCCCTTTTGCAACACGGGTTGAGGTTCAAAGCATAATGGAAACATTTTTAACACCTCAATCCTTGAAGCACACTATTTATGGGAAAAAGTGCATACATCGGCGATATTGGAATGAACATATCTTTGGGACCTTGAGGAGCAAAAATATGAGTAAACACTTGTGCAGTAGGCCCATAGTAGGTGCTTTCAAATATGCACACTATGGTTAGAATGTCTCCGCCCACTCGTGTCATTAGTGCTTGCATATGAGCGCGTGTGCAAAGAGGCAATATGGCACGCGTGCTCACAAGGCAAAATTATATCAAATAGAAGACAAGGTTGTAAAAAATCAACCAAGCCATCCACGATGTCCTTCGTGGTCTCTACTTTACATATTGCCTTGATTCAAGGCTCAACTCCCCATAGGCTTCGAGTACGAGCCTCGGGGGTTTGGCCATTTTGGCCTAATTTTCGACCAAAACTTGCCCTCTTTCGAAGATAGAGTTTTGGTGCGCATTGAATTGCGTGGAGCCATCGTTGAGTTGGCTCGAAAAACGAAAATGGCCTCGGGCTTTTGGTCTTGTGAGCATTGTGTTCGGTTATCAACGTTCATGCTCACAAGGCCACAAAGTTAGCGTTTGCGCACGCAAACAACTTGGGTTTGCAAGACCCATAGGCTGCCTAAAACATCGCCATTGCCCGCTTCCCTATACAAAATGATATGCCCGCGTGAAAGGGCCATGGATGAAAGACATAGGGGGGAGATGTAAGGTTCCGTCGGAACTCATGGTCCTTGAGAACCATGAGTTCGCACGATCGACGGAAAGCCTTGCGCGTTGATTTTCTCGAAGACGCAATGGCGAAAAATTCTGGTGAACACACCAGATGAAAGTACATTAAATACCCTCTAGATTCAGCCCTTAAGTTCTCTTAGAACCTCACAGGTACTCGAGAAAAGTTCATCACAAAACTCGCCACGGAGAAGCGACGAAGGCGCGCGAACAGGCGACATCAGGCGGCGATTTCACAACAATTAGAAATCGCGGTAGAAATCGGGTATTTCACCGATTTCCGACCAAAAATCGCCTAAGACAATAAAATTATGGTAATTCTACATCGACTTAATGGTTAGAAATCGGATTCCAGATTTTGCGGGTCAGAGAACAGGGATATCCCGCTGACAGCCGGTGTCAACGGCTTCCGCACGGGTGTGACGGCTCACAGGCCTCCGGGCCATGGGCCATAGGTTCTGGGTACCGCTTCAATAGCTACGGGATTGCTACTGCGGCTTGGGTCCCGCACCGGGTGCTCGGCTGCAAACATTGCAATGTGCAGACCAGGAATGTGCAAAATGCTGATGTACAAATGTCCCTCTCATTAGCCGCGATGTTCAGAGGTCTGGGCAATTTGAGGTAAATCTTGACGACTGAACTCATTCCTTGTCTCTTTGTGGACGGCTTCGGCGTTGGGGCTGGTCGCTGTGCCGTATGCAAACAGCGCACAAGCATGAGGGCTTTGACATAAGGCACAATGGTACACTGCCTCAAAAAGCGACAGGCCTCTGCGCACACAGCACACGATAGCTTACCCAGAATAGAGGTTGCCAACCCCGGGCAACCAAATTGCATAGCTGTGCCTGTGCTCTTGCTTGCTCCCTTGCCTTCGTTCCTCGGCATCAAGCGCGGGGCACGGCGCTAGGCATAAGGCCAGGTTCACGGTTGGTAGCTATTGCAACGACCCCCCCCTGAACCTGCAGCAGTATATCGCTGCACGAGATAGCATGACGCAAGCAATCATAAATTTTATCAAGTGCTACTTCAAAGGACCAGCGCCCCAGTGTCTTTACTTCGCACTTTTGCTGAAGGCGCAAAAATTCTGTGGCGGCCGCACCTCTCACATTATGAGCCCGAAAAACTACTCCGTCGATGCAACAGGCGTCTATGACTGCTAAAAAGCGACTCGGAACCCGGTCTTTGGACAAGAACAGGCCTGCATGATCTATGTGACGAAACATGTACAGCGCCTGTTGGAGGCGATGCTTGGGCATGTACTCCAAGAGCAGTTGTGCTGCCGCACCTGACAATGGGACTGTGCGGAGCTAGTTTCTCTTGGACTCGTGCTTTATGTATAGGGTTCCAACATCCCAATCCTTGTAAAAAAAACTCTGCTAGACAAGAACTCCACATATGCAGAGCGCAGTCTAGAGGTTAGTTGAACAGCCAACAACGCCAGGTCCAACGAACGGGCATTAGGCGCTGATGCCAGCGGCTGCAGCATGTGATAAGTATGTTTGCTTAGGCACTTCACATCATAAAACTGATCATGCTTGGGCGCGCAGCGCAGCGCGGCAGTGCTGTGCATACCCGGGCCAGGAGTCATTGACCCAGCGGCCCCTCTGATGGCGGGCTTTGGTTTTTTCGAGCATGGTGGTTTCCCGCCCAAGAATGTGTAAACAAGCTGAGTCCAGTGAAGGATGGGTGGCAGTGACATAGGAGATTCCTATGCTAATCCGCCATTGCCCTTAATTCACAGAGTAAATTGATAATGTGCAACTGAATGACCAAAAAAAGGGGAAAAAGCCCAAAAAAAAGGTGTATGAGCACTGCCCTGTGGCACAATTGGCTTGCGGCCATTGAGCAAGGCAGACTGACTGGCTGCATTTGACCTTGGTTGCGTCTCTCCTTTGCTTCAGCTGGAGTTGGGTGCTTGCAGATAAAAGGATTATGAATATGAATAGCAAGAGTGAATACCTCTAAAAAAGTTGCAGCTGTTGCTCATTTGTGGTTAAGGCATGAGGTGAAAAAATCTGGCAGGCTCTGGTTGGCGTGTCCCACTATTTTTGCACCCTCGCGCGGCCGAAAGTGGTTTAGGACGTCATCCTGGCGATCCTGGGGGGAGTGACGCAATATGTCGCCCCCTTCATCCCAGACGACTCCCACACCGCGCGCCACCTGGACCACATCACCGTCCACGTCGCGAAGGACATGGCACAGTACGCTTTCGACGCCTCGCGGGACAGCCTGCAGGATGACCGGACCTCACGCGGGTGCCAACGCGGTGCCAGCAGGCAGCGGTATGTAAGTGCGGCTAACCCCCATCTGCTCAGATTTTCGCAGATCTGCCCCAGATTGGCTACATTTTGGTCATTTTCTCTGCTTCGGAAGAATCGCCGCCCCGCAGCTCAGTCTCAGAATCAGACCTATATATTTCTGATGTGCCGGATCTGATTCCGCGGTCCATTCATCGTAAATCCGCCGCGTTCCGATCATTTACCCCGAATCGCCTATTGCCGCTGACGCGCGTGCGCGAGCCAGATCGGCCAAATATTTTTTCACAATCGGATTTTTATAAATCTTTTCAGATAGATATGGACACTCAGATGTACTTAGGAATATCCGCATCAATTTTCTTCATAGACTGGGATTTTTTGCCGGATAACAATCAGCATGGATCTTGCCTCCGTTGTCGCCGCTCTTGCCTCCGTTGGTGTCCGTGTATCCGGTTCTGCCCCCAACAGCAGCGTTCAGGTCGACTCCTCGCGTGCCTGCCCCCCTGGTCTTGCCGGCCCTGAGCCCTCCGGCACCATCCACGACCTAGGGCAGCACTTTCATGGTAGCAGAGGCTACCTGAATGCTGCTTCAGTGACATCCCATCCACAGCCCGCTCCCCAGTACGGCCCCGTAGACCCCGCCGCTTCTGGAGAAGTAACGATTACGATACCATGGTGCTGTGCGAACGAGGCCTTGAGAGGAATGCCTTGCGCAAGTCCAAGCTGCCCAAGAAGGGCGCACATCAGCAGCTGTATGGACCCAGATTACCATCATCCCAGTCGAAACTGGCCATCGAGCAGCTCGAATCCGCCGGGCTACGACGATGGCAATGCTCCGGTGGAGCTTACGGAGCTGACAGGTACCAACATTCCTTACGCATGACCAACATTTGAGACCATTGACGCCGATCTGAACGACATTGAGATGGGCGGTCCAGGTGAGGTACCTAGCTATAATCGACCAGCCTCTTGGGCACACTGGGACGACCAGATGTCTCCAGAAGTGACCCGTAACCTTGAGGCCCTTGAGGCCCTTTGTTACTTAGCCTCGTCTAAGCTGATCGAACAAGAAAGAATCGCCTCTGATTTTTTAACGGAATATTTTTTCCTCCTTCAGAACGAAATTAATACCAGGATGTGGTGGCGTTCTCAAGAAGATGACTCTTTTGCCATTTTTTTGCAGATCTGGGAGGCAAGCCCCTTCCCGAAGGAGAAGGTCCGGGCACCTGTTCCCGGGCCCTCCGCCCCTCATCCCCCTGTTTCCATCCGCGACGATCTAGCCGCCGCGGTTGAGGAGGGAATTTTAGAGGCGGCCAGGCAGGCAAGCCTGGAAATCAGGGCTGAAGGAGCTCCCCAAGTGGACTCCTGGCTGCGGACCACCGAGATCAGCGGTCCGACAGCCTGCTCAGGCCCTTCAGGACACGGCATGTACTGTCCTGCCGACTGCTCCTGCAGATTCCAGCGAGATGCTGAGCTCCAACAGCTCAAAGATCAAATGCACCTCATCATTCAAACACTGGGAATAAAAAATCTTTTCAAGACGCACATGCGGTCTGAGGGCGCCTCATCGGTGGAACAAGCAACAGAGCCATCGGAGGAGGCGACAGAAATTTTTTCAATTGCTCCTTCGGTGGACTCCAGGACCACCGATGCAAGGATCAGCAGGACCAAGCTAAAGGAAAGGGTTAAAATCTCTCGTTCTGAGAGTAGGACGGCGAAGGCTAGGACTGAGGCTCAGAATGCCAAGCGAACTGCCTCCCGTACTGCCCCTCCTGCTGCTGATTCCAATACCTTAGCCCAGCTGTTGCTCGCCGCGACCCTCGCCGGAGCTGGTGTGGTGAATGATGCCGCCAAGGTGTCTGCCATTACCGCCGGTGTTGGGCTGGATTCGCTTCTTAACCCTACTTCCTTGCGACTTCGTCAGGTTGCCAAGCAACCGAAGTATAATGGGAACCCCCGACGTTGGCCTCAGTTTCAACGGGAATTTAAACTGTGGGTTAAGACTCAAAAACTCCAAGATGATCAGTTCCTGATGGCCCTCTTGGATTGCCTTGAGGGAGCGCCGGCCAACACTTGGCTCAGGACTTGGAGTGATCGCGAGGATACAAGTTCCCCCCTTACCTTTGATGAGGTGTGGGAACAGTTGGAGGTACGTGGATCCCGGCTGCCAGAGGACCACTACCACCAAATGTTGAAGAATTTTCCTTCATTCTCGCGATTAATTTTGCACGAAGTGCAAGACAAAAAACAGCGCTTCTGGAATTTAGTGGAAGAAGCTGAACATTCAGGCGAAACATTTTCTAGTGCCGAGCTGAAAAATCTGATTTTTGACAAGATCCCCTCAGAAACTGCCGCCACCCTTCGGAACAAACAGTCCGAAGAAAAGGTCAAGACCTGGTGGGCGGAGGTGGAAGGCTTCCATGCCTCTGCCAACAAGTTTTCCGTCAGGGAGGCACTTCAAAATTGCTCCCCCACGTCCTTTTCTAAGGTGAAATTCACCGAAGATACGTGGAAAATAAAGTTTCATGAGCACGAGGATCGGGACTTGTTTGTCCAAGTCCTCAACAGGGGAGTCAGCTTCCATGGCCATCGCCTGAGGGCCAAAAACTGGGTGTTTTCGTACACCCCGAAGGAACTCTGGGAGGAGGTTGAGCGGCTCGCCGACGCCGCCAACCAGAATTTCCATGAGGGTCTTGGGGGAAACAAGAATACCCAGCAAAACACCCAAAATGGGGCCCAAAAGGGCAACAAAAAGGTGAATGACACCCGGAATGTTCAGCAGCACTGTAGCATCTGCCTTCTTTTAGGTTCTACAAACCGAGCTAAGTCGCATTCTACTGATAATCACCGATGGTCTCCTTACGATCACAAGGTGATTGGTGAAAATATCAGTAATTCGCAGAATTCAGACAGGAATGACAGACAGGTGCACGGTGGGAAGGCTGGAAAAGGGAATCCGACCCCCTCCGGTGGAAACAAAAATCCTGGAGGCCCTGGCGGGTCCCAAGGCACAGGAAATCGGACTCCATCCGGCTCCGGTGGGCAGCCGAACGGCCAGAAAAATCCCAATAGCAACGCCGGAGGCGGAAATCGAAATCCAGGCCAAACCCCTCAATCCGGTGCAAACAAGGGAAATGCTCTAGGATTCCAGGGTAAAGGTAAGGGAAATCCTTCGGGAACCCCTTTCTCTGGTAAGGGCAGAGGGCGTGGCGAGGGTGGAGGTCCATCATCCGGCCGCCGTGGCCGTGGACGTGGAAAGGGCAACCATCGTGTGGATCAGGTCTCAGGTGCAGATCAGGTGTCCGATGCGGACCGAGATTATGAATTAAATGCCTTGAATCCAGCAGATGATCCGCTCCAAGATGAGTGGGTCGACGAATCAGGGTGTGTCCATAATGTTAACGCAGCCACTGGAGGTCAGAACGCCTAGGGGAGCCACAAAAATCGCCCCTCCCCAGGCGATTTCAGGCATGATCCCCAGATTCCTTCTCGACCACTACTTGATGTAGGGTCGCTTGTCTCCTCTCCCCTGGATCCGGCAGCGGATCCTTCTGTTGTAGTGGACGAGGTTGGTGTACAGTCCAAGCACAGGGCCCGTCAGTTTGTCACAAAGCTGTGGGTCTCTGATTGCAAGGGCAATTTCCACCTCGCCACTTGTTTGTGTGACAATGGATCGGAGGTAAATCTCCAATCCAATTCTTTTTTGCCTGACGACTGCGTGTTTGATTCGCCTCATCCTGTTACCCTCGAGGGAGTTTCTGGACATTCTCTCGCAGGTGGGCAACGCTCATTTGGTCGCTCAAGACCTTTGGGAAGATGGCAATGTGGAGGAAGTTATCCTTAAGGATGACTACTTCTATCGTGCCGACATAAAGTATGACCTTTACTTGGGCCATCCTTGGCTTCGCAAGAACAGGGTGGCGCCTGTAGGTCATCGGCGTTGTTTTTTGCTGGAGTCAGGTCCCTTGGAGCGTCCTGAATTTCGTTTTTTGCACGCAGGGTTTAAAAGTGCAGAAGAATTTTTGAAGCAAAAGGTTACACTAAAGTTTGGCGAAGATGTCACCATTGCAGAGGTGAATGGGAGTGCCGATTACTCCCGAGAGTTAGGATGTCTTCGTAGGGACTCCCAGCCACGACGCCCTTCGCGCTGGCACTCTTCATCCTACAGAGTTGTCGACAAATGGCGCGATACAATTTGTGAATATTTTTATGAACACCATTCCTTTTGGCCACAGTATGATGCCTTTGCTAACCGCGAGAACAAGCGCTTTGACAAGCACTTTCGCGACGCTTGGACCCATAAATGGGACAAGAAGTTATGGATTAATCATCCGTTTCACTTAATCCAGCAGGTCATCCACAAAATCAAGCAAGATAAAACCCAGGCGATTTTAGTTGTGCCCTTGTGGAACGACAAGCCTTGGTTTCAGGAATTGCAAGACATTTGTGTAGATTACATCGAACTTCCCAGGAAGATTAAGCTGTATGCCAGGGACGACACAGGTCCCCTGCCACAGCGGCCCTGGAGTTCGCTTGCATTCCTGGTGGATGGAAAGCTTTCTGACTCTGATTCTGCTGATTCTAGTACTGATTCCTGTGTTGGGTCTGAATCTGAGGTTGAGCGTGGTACTGATGATGAATCTATTTTTTCTGATTTTTGTCCGTCAGATGCCCAAGGTGATCCAACGTCAAATGGATCCGCCTCGTCTCCCTCTTCCCCAATACGATCTACATCCAAAAGAATCTACGGCGCACGGACGACAAAAAATTTTTCTTCGCGCCGCAAATTCAGAGTTTTTTATGAAAACCCCCGTGTGGAAGCTTTCATAGATCCTTTCGAGGAGCTGCATCACGAAGAGAATCTCTGGAATGTCGACACTCGACCCACCTATCTTCAAGAGGCAGTTGATACGGACCTTTTTAGGGACATCCGTAAGAAGATTCTTCCTGCCAAGGCCGAAGAAATCGCCAAAGTTTTTTCGACAGTAATTCCTGGCGATCAGGTGGACACTGAGTTGTGCTCCAAGAAAAGAGAAAAGATTTTTGAGGAACGGAAGGACACAACCCTTTCGGGGAAGTTGATCAAAGACCCCCCTGTCCGTGGGCAGTTCGGTGAAGCCTTCATCGGGCTTCGTGAAGGGTACAAGGCGAAGAAACAGCGTCCTTATGAGAACCATGGACAGAAACATGAGATACTCAGAAAAATAATCGAGAGAAATCTCAGGGAATTTGGTTGGCTTGAGGGTTGTATGACCAACGAGTGGTGCTGTGCACCCTTCACAGTCCCGAAGCCGCCGCCTGCAGACCAGAACACTATTGATGGTTGGCGAATGGTTGTTGATTTTCGCAACCTCAACGCCGAAACCAAGGCGGATTCACACCCCCTGCCCCTCATTGAGGAGGAAATCGCCAAGAGGGCAAGAGGTCGTTTGTTTTCTGTGCTGGATCTCCGTCACGGCTTTCACCAAATGCCGTTGAGGAAGGACAGCCGACCTCTCACCTGTATGTGCACGCCATGTGGCCCAGTCCAGTGGACGGTCATGCCCATGGGCCTGAAGAACGCCCCTTCTTTTTTTCAAAGAATGATGGAGGATGTGCTTTTTACAGCTCATCCTGAGCTTTGTGCCTTCGTGAGTGTGTACATAGATGACATAATCATCGCGACAGAGGGGGAGGGACTGACCGAAGCCGAGCTGGTGGCCCTACATGAAAAGCAGCTGAACCAGGTTTTGGACATTCTTGATGCCAATCAGCTGATTTGTGGGCCAAAGAAGGGAAAACTATTTTTGGAAATCAGTCGAATTTTGTGGTTCTCTCCTTGAGAATGGCACCCGACGACCCAGTCCAGGGAAGCTCGTCGCTATTCAGAAGTGGAAGCGCCCTGAGACGATCACGGAATTGAGAGGATTCCTGGGTTGTTGCAATTTTTACCACACTTTTGTGCCGAATTATGCCAAATTTGCTGCCCCCCTCACTGAACTATTGAAGGTAGGGAGAGATGCGGGCAAGGCACGTTCAAAGGTTCGTGTCAAGTGGACTGACGAGTGCGAGGAGGCCTTCCATCACTTGAAGGCGGCCCTCTGCGAAGTCGCCACGTTGCATGTGTCGAAATTCGACCGACCCTTCTACATAAGAACCGACGCTTCTAGGTACGCGATCGGAGCTGTCCTTGAACAGGTTGATGAAGCCACAGGTGATCATTACCCTCTTGCATTTTGGTCTCGGAAGCTAGCTCCACGCCAGATGCAATGGTCACCGCGTGAGCAAGAGACTTATGCCATAATCTGCGCTCTGAAGAAGTACCAATCGTGGGTTGGCACCAATCGAGTCGAGATCCTGACGGATCATCGATCTCTGGAGTATTGGGCCACCGAACACATTGATACTATCGCGAGCCCAGCTGGTCGACGGGCCAGATGGCATGAATTTCTCAGTCTGTTTGACCTCCATGTGTCCTATTTGCCTGGAAAACACAACACGGTAGCGGATGCTCTGGGCCGATGGGCTTACCCCGCTTCAGAGGGGCTGCAAAGTACCAACATCCATGGTACGGAGCAGGACCGCCACGTCGTAATCGAGTGGGATCAAGAAGAAAAAAAGCTCATTCGACGTGAATGCATGCAATGCTCTGTTAAACAGCACGCATTACCGTGTCATGATATCACGGCCTTCTCAGATCCGGCGCATGCCCATGAGATTATCACCAAATCACTGAAAGTCGTGGAGAAAGTCACCGATCCCTCCTCAGGGAGTGTGAAACGGTTCGAGTATACCCGACCTGTAAGTGGATTTCGGTTGATTCAGGGCATTAAGCGTCGAGATCCGGCCAAAACTCCACCCCTGCCGAAAGATTCCCTTATCATCCGTGACTGGACGAACGATTATCTGCATGATTCCATGTTTAAAGAGGTCTTTGAGAATCTCAAATCCAAAGATGCTCACAAGGATGGAATTTATTCTGAATATTCGTTGGATGGGGGGAAGCTGTGGATGGAGGGTAAATTGTGCGTACTAGACGCCCTGGCCCCCCGAGTGTTAAACTGGTGGAACAAATGGGAGTCCCCCCACGCACATGGCCCTAGATTATGGTCGATGATTAAACATAGGTTGTTCGGCTCAAGGCTATATACTCATTGTATGAAAGTAGCCGCCGGATGTGCCCAATGTGCTGTCTCGACGCCCCCCAGCGCGAAGAAGCACGGCCATCTGAGGCCACACCCTATTCCGGAGCGCCTCTTTAACAGAGTCACCAGTGATATTTTCCATCTTGGTGAACTCGACGACGAAGAGTGCCATTGGACCAACAAAAAGGTCAATGGACTGCTCCTTATACAATGCCGTCATTCTGGCTACATTCAGGTGTTGCCTTGCAACGTCGAGTCAATGACTGGCAAAGCTGCCGCCAAATGGTGCGCGCAGACCTGGATGGGAGGTTGGGACGTCCCATCCGAGGTGGTTACGGACTCAGGCAAAGAGTACACCTCCGAATGGTGGAAGGAATTATGTGCTCGCCTTGGAGTCCACCACCTGAGATGTGAAATCCACTCACATCGAGCGCTGCCTGGCGAAAGAGCCGGCCGCTCTATAATAAATATGCTTCGTAAGGAGCTCGCCAGTGAGAAAGACTTCCATTGGCTTGAAGTTCTCTTCGCATTGCTTCGCCGTTACCACAACACGCCATTGTACCATGGCCTTTCTCCTAATGAAATTGTCTTTGGACGAAAGAAATGTTGGTGGAACATGCCGTTGAATAATCCTCGCCCTTGTAAGGATGCTTCGTTGTTTTTGGACGAAATCCAACGAGCAGAAAAAACTGTCTCGAAATTAATCGATAAGCATCAAGCTGACTGGCTTTGGGTCCAGAATCAAGGCCGAAAAAACCCTCACAATTTTGAAGTCGATGATCGAGTTTGGCTTCGAAAATCCGAAACCACCCTGGACGGAGATGATAAGCTTCTTCCCTTGTGGGAGGGGCCATTCGCTGTTACAGCGCGTCTAGGTGAGAACAGGTGGAGGATTCGTGTGGATGTCAGCAGGGAAATTGAAGCTTCGGGCGATCGCCTCAAGAGAGAGATCCCCTCCCCCAAGGATCGGGTTAAACCCCTTTTTTGGACTTCGAAATTTTTGTCCGATCGGGTCATTGAAGGGGGTAAGTACGAACTCAAGAGGATTTTAGAAGCAAGACGTGACGAAAAGGGCGAATGGGAATTTCTATGTGAGTGGAGGGGCTTTGATTCCAGTCACAACAACTGGGAACCAGCCCGTTCTTTTGTCCATGGGTACACCAAGGGGTTCATCGACTTCCTCAAGAAGCACCCCGAAATTGGCGTACTCCTGACAGACTGTCTGTCGAAACCCGACAGACAGGTGGAGAGCGACGGAAAAAGACCTGTGGTGAATCGAGATCCAGCCTCTTACGGCCCTCAGCAGCCACGTTCCAGGGCTGATCCGTCGATCTCCCCTCCTGCGGTCAGGCCAGCCCAGGAGCCAAATGAGGACCAAGCTTCGAGTTCGGCCGCTGATTTGCAGCGCCCAAGCCGTACGAGGGCCCCACCAGACAGGTTGGTGGTCACATGTATTCGTGCTTGGCCGAATTGAGGGAGACCCGTCGTGACTTGAGTCGCCGACGCCTCGCCCCGTCGACCACTTATTTCAATGTGAGTGTTCTGACGACTTGAAAAAACCACATTCTGCTCAATCCACTGTTCATTCT
Organism: Eutreptiella sp. 'Long Island Sound 2002'; assembly: GCA_964036045.1. Classification (NCBI taxonomy): domain Eukaryota; phylum Euglenozoa; class Euglenophyceae; order Eutreptiales; family Eutreptiaceae; genus Eutreptiella; species Eutreptiella sp. 'Long Island Sound 2002'. The sequence goes on from OZ038383.1 coordinate 17,413,596, forward strand.
TCCTGATTACGACATGATGTGGAGAACTGCAAATGTTTGATAATTTGACGTCAATCAACTTTTCTTTGGTCTCCTTTCGGCAGACAAGGCGTAGATACGCTGCCGCAAGCCACGGAGTGTGCTGCCGTGTCCAGAAAAAACCAAACTCAGGCTTAATTCAGGCAGATCCGGGGTAATCTTGTCTCTGTTTGTCTGTGCATCTTTGGAATTTGGCTACTCGTGCAGATGGAAGCAAATGTACATAGTAAAAACGCTGGCCAGCGACATTCACCCCTACAGGCACCCCCTGTAGAACTCAGATCTTACCTTCATTTGCCGTGATGCTGAAGCCAAAGTCCAGATTCAGATCCAGATTCCTTGAATTTACCTTGAATTCCTCAGGTTTGTCCATCATTCTGCCACTGTTGCGCAAAACCCCGACGTCAATTGTTCAGACAACCTTCATATAGGAGCTCTAGGGACTTCTAACAGCAACCTCTGAGGTCCGTAAGCTTCGGTGTATTTTTGGCACACGGCAATGTGAGCTCAATCCGACCTGAAACTGTCGAAAATGGTGAATCCAAGTGTCTTGTGGGACTCAATCGAAAGATGGGCCTTGTCCAAGTCGATTGACACCGCCGCCACTGTAAATAAAGGACTATTCGGTGTCTCTCAGTTATATACTGTCAGTAAAGCGCCTTCAGCGAACCTTCGGCGCGTTACATGCCAAGGATCCAGGGCCATCATGTCCCATCATGATGCATCATCACATGATCCACATTTTCATGGAATCTGTTGGATGCTCGCGAACCAACGTGCCGGAAAGCACAATTCAGCTGAATAAACGACAATATATATTAACTCTAGTCTAAACGAAGGTGTTAGTAGTTTCAGTTCTAGACATTCCGCTTCATTTCACCTTCATCTTAGGGAATTTGCTCATCTTAGGACAGTTTAGGTTGATTTCCTTGTCATCTCCTCTCATTCCTCGAAGATCTGTTTACGGCCTTGCCTAACTTCGTTGACGCTGATGTTTTTCTGTTCACTTAGGGGTTGCAGACTACATTTGTATTTGTTTTCCCTCTCTGTGATTGTTTCATCTCCTTCATCTCTGCTCAAATTGATTCTCAATCTTGCTGAATCTTGTGATCATCCACCAGATGCGCCAAATCCGAGGCACATGCTGCACTTTTCAGAACGAGAAAAGCGGGAGTAACGCGATGTAGAGTACGTGGAGGACTCCGTAGCGTGCCCGCGACAGCTAAACTGTGCCAGAGCGCCGAGATGTCACTCCATTTCTTGATTCTCCCACTCAATCCACCAATAATCTACCTCATTCTCAACCAGGGCATGGTTTGGTATCGATTCTCGATACGTTTACATGCCTTTTAGCCCTTAACCTAATGTTTTACTGCCCGGAGGACTGTTCGTCACTCTTCATTCTGTCTCATTTCAGGTTCATCCATCCTGATTCAGTGCCAATTCAGTCCAAATCAGGTCAGATCAAGCAGATTTCGCCCCATCGAGGCTACATTTCTATTTTTTTCCGGAACTTACCCGCACTACGTTCTTCGTTGACGTAGAGACACACCCCAGTGTGTTTTTGGAGGGGGAGTGTAAGTGCGGCTAACCCCCATCTGCTCAGATTTTCGCAGATCTGCCCCAGATTGGCTACATTTTGGTCATTTTCTCTGCTTCGGCGGAATCGCCGCCCCGCAGCTCAGTCTCAGGATCAGACCTATATATTTCTGATGTGCCGGATCTGATTCCGCGGTCCATTCATCGTAAATCCGCCGCGTTCCGATCATTTACCCCGAATCGCCTATTGCCGCTGACGCGCGTGCGCGAGCCAGATCGGCCAAATATTTTTTCACAATCGGATTTTTATAAATCTTTTCAGATAGATATGGACACTCAGATGTACTTAGGAATATCCGCATCAATTTTCTTCATAGACTGGGATTTTTTGCCGGATAACAATCAGCATGGATCTTGCCTCCGTTGTCGCCCCTCTTGCCTCCGTTGGTGTCCGTGTATCCGGTTCTGCCCCCAACAGCAGCGTTCAGGTCGACTCCTCGCGTGCCTGCCCCCCTGGTCTTGCCGGCCCTGAGCCCTCCGGCACCATCCACGACCTGGGGCAGCACTTTCACGGTAGCCCTCGTGGGCACGCTCGTCCACCATCGCTCAGCCTCCGTGCGCGCCGAGGTCACCAGGATGTTCTGGGAAATCGCCGGCGCGCACGGCATATGCCCCGAGGTACACTACCCCGTCCCGGAGTTCGCGATTCTGGCAGGGGGCGACTGGGTCCACCGCATACCCCGGGCGCTGGCCGCCCTTGGGGTGGGGCTCTACAACCCCATCGCGTGCCAAAGGGCAGCCCACGTCCAGCTACAATCCCCGCCGGGCAACATCGTCACGCTGCGCACCGCCAAGCTGCAGCACCGCGACACGTGCCGCCTGACGGTGCCACACACGACGCACTGGCACGGCCCCCACGGGCCGCACCACCCCTTCCCCGACAACGACGACCCGTGGCCGGCGGCGGTGCGGGAATGCCTCAACCAGTGCGCCGGTGAGGACCTCCACTACTGCCGCCGCGAACAGGAGCCCACCGACCACCCCGGATGGCGTGACGCCCTTCCGTCCACCTTTTCCACACCAGCGGCACGCGGTACCCCCGCCTGAGGCTTGTCCACCCCACGAGGGCTCAGCAGGAAGCCCACACAGGCCCACAGGTGACCCCGGACGGCCTGCACCTCCACGTCGGGGGCTACCGCCGTCGGGGCAGTCTGTCCCCCCCCGCGCAGGGGGCGGCATACCACCCACTGGCGGCCCTCCTGTACATCCTCCGCGACGTACTCGCGGATGGCGAGCACCAGGAACCTAACGCGGCTGTGGCGTGGCCCGAGCCTCTGTGCCCACGGTGCCACACGCCGACGCCGGTATGGCTGGTGACCACGGATGAGGAATGCGCCCGAGCAACGGAATAAGCGCAGCTCCAGGCCGAGTGGGTGATAGTGCAGGTGGGGGCGGGCCAGCCCAGGCCCTGTGGACTCCCCTGCGGCACCGCCCTGTTGGTGGCTACGGAGGTGCTGCACAACCCACACATGGCGGTGCACACGCTGGAGGACCAGCCGGAAGACACGGGACACCTGGTGGTGCACCAGCGCGGAGGCCCGGCTGTACACGGGCGTGGCTCAGGGAGCATGTGACGGCGCTCCGGTCCTGGGCGGGCACGATCGCCAGGGCTGATATCCGACTCCGTAAACCACCCGGCGATCCGCCCCGACGACACCAGGGCGCTGAGCGTGGACCAAGTGACCCCCGGCCACCCCGACGTCCGATGGCACTCCGCCGACCTCAACGCAGGGTGGCTCAGCCCCACCGGGTACTACTGCATCCCGGAGGCCTGGGGCCACACCTCCTCCGCTGCGTCTCGGGGCGGGCCCTGCAGGCACGCCACCAGTGTCGCTCTCGCCGCCGACCTCACCCGCACGTGGGCAGTGGCCATCTCGGGCACGGTGCCCGACGGGGAGGGGGTGGCCGCCTCCCTCCCCCTGCAATACCGCATCCACAGGCCATGGCTCGATACGGTGGACGCGGAAAGCATCCTCCACCTTCTGCGACACGCGGATCGCGAGCGGGCCACCGGGGTCCCCGCGGGCGCGGCGAAAGTGGTCAACCAGATGCCCCTGCAATGGCTTTGGGACGGCCTGCAAGTGCGAGGGCAACACACCGAGCACCCATTTTGGTTTGCCTGAGCCATCTCCCAGCACAGCGACGCCTTACTGCACAGGGCGGACTGGGTGGCGTCCCAGGACACCGTCCTACAGAACATACCCCCGGGCTGCAGCCACGCCCAGCTCATAATCGCCGGTCATGACGGCCACCTCGACCTGTGGCCCCCCACGATGCGGTAGCTCAGCACAGTAGCGGAGCGGGCGCACACACCCCCGGGCGCGGCCCACGCCACGGCCTATGTCCAGGCCTGGGACCTCACCGCGACGGCCACCAACCACCGGGCGCTGCGGGCCAGGGACGGCCACACGCCAGTGCAGCGCAGGCTCCGCATCTGAAAGGAGCGGCTCTCCGGCGTCGCCATTCTCCCGCAGCCGTGCCTCCTCTGCGGCGGCCCGGAGGAGACCCCGGTGCACATGCACGTGGGATGCGCCCACTCACGGCTCCTCTGGCCCCACTACCACCAGGCGGTGCAAGAGGCAGCCCGCCACCTCCCGCCCGGGGACAAGGCTCTGTGGGTGGCCTCATGATGCTCCGCGGGCGCCGCATGGACAGAAGTCTTCTGCTCCGGGCGGGTGCCTGAGGCGGCAGAAGCGCAGCTCCGCGCAATAGCCCGCTACGACCCGCCCGGAGGGACCTCCGTAGACGATTTTCTCCACCACACGCTCCGGCTGGGAGATTTCGTGTGGGAGCTCCGCAATCGCCGGCTGGAGCAACTCCTCCACGAGCCCCTAAGCGCGGCGGCCCGGGTGCACCGATGGCTCACCGCGGCAGAGGGCGACTGCCCCCCCCCCTCCCTCGCGCCCTGGCAGGCGCTTCGTGGCCTCCCTCCGTGTCATGAACGGCACCCTGGAAGGCCCACCGCAAGAGGGACCCCACCCGTACCGGGACCTGCCGGGGGGTTTCTCGAAGCACCTACAAGACGCCCTCTTCCTGCCGTGGATCATCGGGCGCGGATCCATGACCGCGTGGGAGGCTCGTATAGTGGGCGCGGAGTGGGCGCGCGAATAGGGCCGGTGGTGCGCCGCCCCGCGCGCACCGGGGGCCCCCGCGCAGCAATACGCCGCCATCCCGCTCGAGGGGTGGGGGCCGCACACCCGGCCAAGGCCCACCATGATCCGCGGGGCCGGTCCCGACCACCCGTGGGACGCAGCAGCAGAGGGGTGGCTACAGGCGGCCCCGGAGGCACACGTGGGGTGGAGTGGGGACGTGTCCTGGCTCATCCGAGCGCCCCTCCCCCCCCCGCATCTTTCTCCACGGCGTCAACGTGCTCCGAGCGACGGAGATACACGCATGGGGACGCGACGCGGCCGCCGTCCGGTGGCTCCCCCCGAGGGCGGGGCCGCCCGGCTCACCGTGGCGCACTTCAAAAGTGGGGGGCCTGTGTACGACGACGCCCTGCCCCAGCTGGGCGACATTCCGGGGCCCCTGCTCCTCATGCTCGCCTCCGACCTTGCAGCCGCGCTACGCCGGGAGCTGGACAGCTGCGGAAAACTGAGGGTAGGGTGGGAGGCGATCGCGGACGGCAACCTACTGGCCCTTCTTCACCGGGGCGCCGCGGACGGGTGCCAGTGGGGCGCTCTGGTGCCCCACCTCTCCGGGCACCGCACGTGTATGGCAACCCCCCCCTGGGGGCACCCTCGCCCGGCGTGGGATGACCTCATCGCCGCCTTCCACGACCACGGGATCCTCTCCGACGACACGAGGCAGGAGGTCACAGCAGAAGACGCTCGGCAGGGACTACCGGCGCCGCGTCCGCGCCCGCCTGCTAGAGCTCCGGGACTGCCTTCGCCAAGGGTGGGACGACCTCTGGCTCCGCCATCTCGGCCCCGGGTTGCCAGCCTCCCACCTCCCACACACCTGCCACCTCTGCGGGGAGTGCGACACGGTATCCTCCCCAGCACTGATGGGCGCTAACAGGTGCGGGCGGTGCTCCCAGGTGGCCGCGTGCGCCTGGCCTGAACCACCCGCGGGCCCGCGCAGACGCACGGAAGAGGAGGCTTTGCAGCAACGCATCGAGGGTCGCGCACACCCCCTCACACGGCCACGCGGGCCCCGCGGGCGCCGCCCTCCTGTGGATCCACGTGCACCTGCGGGACCCCACGTCCGTCGCGCACCTGTCGCACGTGTTTGCGCCCTGACCCCCGCCCGCCGCCGCGCCTTGCAGAGCCCGCAGCACCATGCCTCCCCGAAGGGGAAACGGGCCGGAGCACACTAGTGCCCGCCGCCAAGCGCAGGAGGCGGCCGTCCGGGGCCTGGTGGCTTATGAGCCCCGGCCGGACAGCGTTCACGATCCGCTGCATCGCCGGGAGCAGCGCAGGGGCCCCCGCCCCGTTCAGGGCGCGGACTGCCGGGGGGGCAGCCTCGCTGAGGAAAGCCCTCGCGCTGCCCGCCGGGTCGTGCTGGGCAGCAGCGTGCGCCTCGTGCGCCTCCGTCACCGCGTCCGCCTCTATGGGCACCGGATGGAGTGGCGCACGTCCATCCGGTCAGGCTGGCCGCTGTCCATGGAAGACACCCTACAGCTGACAGGCGCAGGGTCCGCCATGTCCCTCCACAGCAGCGCCCCAGCCCTGCTGCACGCCCTGAGGACGCGCTGCCCCGGGGACGCGACCGCGTACCTGAACCAGGCGCGAGCCACGTACCCGGGAGGAGTGTCCGAACTGGATGCGGCACTCCACCTTCTATATCCGCCGGACGAGGAGTTGGAAGTGGGCGAAATCACGGTATTCGTGGAAGGTGCGGGCGAGGGGCCCATCCGCCCCCGCCCGACCAGCCCGGTGTACGACTGCACCAGGACGACCCCCCCGTACGCCGTCATGTGCGAGGCGTTCCCCAGGGAGCCCACCTGGTGCCCTGCCCTCCCACCGGCGACGCACGCGCCCCACGGCTGGGCCAGCCCGCACCTGCCCCCCCCCCTCTCCAGGACAAGGGATTCCCAGCACAGGGGGCAGGTCCTCTGGCAAGAGGGCCCGGGCACCCCCCTGCTCCTCCTCGTCGTCACGACCCGCGGGGACCCGGAGCGGGTCCTGGGGATCACCCCCACCCACCTCTACGGGGCAGAGCCCGTGCCCCGCCCCCCCCTTCCGGCGCCCGCGGCGCGGGACGGGGTGCACGCCTTCCTGCGAGCACAGGAGGTCACCGCCGTTTTAGGGGGTCCACCTAGTGAGGCTCCCCCCGGCGTCAGCCGACGACCCCCAGGGGCCCAGAGCCCTGAGCCCTGCCCCAGACTGGGAGCTGTGGCGCGATTTGTGGGCCGCGTGGCTCACCCGCCTCCCGCCCCAGTGCCGATGGATGACCACCGGCCGAAGCCCGCATGGGGCCAACACCACCGCCGGCCCCCCCTCCCCTCCCCCCCTTCCCCCCGCGCAGCACTGCACGGCACTGCCCACGGCGCACCACTGCTGCACTAGGAGGTAGTGGAGCGGATACACCTGCCGCCACACATGCCTATCAGGATAACAGTGATGTCCGACTCCGATGTCTCCCCCCAGCGGGACGACCGCCACCACCACCGGTCCCGCTCCCGCTCACCCGTGTCCCCGGGATGCGCGGGGGAGACCCTCGCGGAGCGCGAGGAGCGGCGGCTGGCGGAGGCAGCGGTGCCGGTCCAGCCGCAGGCTGGCCAGCCCCGGGCGGCACCCGGCGACCCCGAGCCGTCGACCCAGGAGCCCGCCCCGACCGAGGAGACCGCCCCCGCCGCCCAGGCCGCGGACCCTGCCGCCCCGCCCCGGGAGGGGGCCCCAGGCGCACAAGCAGCTGAGACCGCAGCCCCGGCAAGCCGCGCCACGATCCCGACCGATCACGCTGCCGCTCCCGGCACGCCGCCGGCGCAGGGGGCGGCCCCGGCGCGGGCCCCGAGCGCCTCGTCGGGGGACGCCGCAGCCGCAGCGGGGGCCAGGGAGGGCGCGAAGTACCGCGCCCACACCAACCCCAGCCACACCCATACCAGCCCCCCAAAGCCGTACCCCCCCAAGGCCGCCTTCCCTGAGGGGAGGCCGCGGCCCGTCCGCCCCCCGGCGCCCGTGCGTACGCCGCCGCAGCTGCGGCGGCAGCGGGCCGCCCGGCGCGTGATCTGGGAGGGGGGGGAAGGCGCGCAGGCGGGGCAGGGTGCCGGCCACGGGAGCGCGGAGCGGGGGACGGGCGACATGGGGAGTGCCCAAGGACGAATGCAGGGGACAGGCCTGGGCGCACGCGGCAAGGAGCGAGTGCAAGGGCACGGGCAAGGCGCCAAGGCCAGCGGCAGCGGAGGGGGGCAGAGCACGAGCAGCGGACACCGCGACGCGGGACACAGCGCAGGGAAAGGGCAAGGGCATGAGAAGGAGAGGGGCGCGGGCGGTAGCACCCGGGGACGGACGCAGGGAGGCGAGCAGGGCGCCAAAGTGGGCGGCCACGGAGCGCATGGGGCGGAGCGGAGTGCGGTCGGCGAACGGGGGCACAGCCAAGGACATGGGCAAGGACGCAGGAAGGATACGGGCACCGGTGGTGCGGGCAAGGACGCAGGTGATAAAGGACGGCACCCGCGACGTGGGCAGGAGGGCAAAGGCTTAGGAGCTGGGAAGCAGCCCAAGGGCAATGGGGGGAGGGGCGACGTAGGCCCCCGGGGACAGGCGGGGCGGGGCGCGGGAGCCGCGGGGGGAGGGCAGGGCGGAGGGAGGGGGACGGGGAGCGGGGCGCCCCCGCAGCCGGACGTCCGGCCAGTGCGATGCTTTCCCCCCCGGTATCCAACAAATGCCGGCGCACCACACCGACCACCACCACCACCACCACGCCCACCTCTACAACATCGACCCCGATGCGGGGGACCTCATCCCCCCGCAACCCCCCCGACCCCCGCATCAGCCGGCCCCTCCCGCGGCACCAGAGCCGAGGGCGGAGCCGGCGCGGATGGCCGCTGCCCCGGCGGCGAGGGGGCAGGGCGCGGCGCCGGCGCCGCAGGCACGGGGGCCGCAGGTGGAGCTGGCGCGGGGGGGCAGAGGGGGCCCGGCCCTGGGACCGGGACTGGGACGCGGTCCAGGACCCCCTCGGGAGCTAGGCCCTGCCCCTGGTGGTGGAGGTGTATGGTTGGCTGAGCTGGGCCTCCTCGGGGACCACCAAGGGGATGAGGAACCGGCCCTTCGATGCCGTGCTCCTCCGGAGGGACGGGGGGGACCGGGAGGTGCCCCCGGGGGGTTGGGCGACCCAGGAGGACCACGAGAGGGTCCTCCGGGCCGTGATTCGGGCGAGGTGGCCCGACAGGGTGCCGGGCTGGCCGGCTTTCCCGGAGGGGGGGACTGTGCTCCGCATCACGGATGCGTAGGCCATTAACTGTCTCCGCCGGGCCCTGCGCACCGCCCTCACCCACTGGTGCTACCGCTGGCGGAACCCACCGCCGCCGCAGCCCCGGCCCTCACACAAGCGGCTGCGCAGGTGACGGCCGCGCCCAGCGGTGATGGTCCCAGGCGATGGGCACGAGGGGGTGGGGAAGGACCAGTGACGCGGGACACCCCCCCGGCAGGACCAGGCTACCCGACCCAAAGCGCACCCCCCACCCCCCCCGTATGGCACGGCGGAGGGGCGCGCGCCGCCTCCGGTAGGGGAGAGGGCGGGGGCAACTAGCGCTGGGGGGACCCCACTGCCCCGCAGACTGCTGACCGCTAACCACAGACCTGAACCGCCAACCCCAACACCCGCCGACCTTCCCCCCCCCCCACCTACCGGCACCACGCGGTGAGGCGGCGGCAGCGAGGGGAGCGGGGGGCGCGGGGGCGAGGGCCCGCACGACGGCCTAGCGCCCGAAGGGTGGAGAGGGGCAAGAGAGGAGTACAGCCCCCCCCATCAACGGCTGGCCCCCCGGGGCAGGGAACACCAGGCCGCCCCCCCACAGCCGCCGGGGAGCGGCGCCAGGGGACCGCAGAGGGACTACGCCCCCCCCCCCCCCTCCCCCCCCCCCTCTTCCCCCCCGACCAACGGACAGCCGGAGGCCGGCCAGGTGGACGGCGGCCCCGCACCCCCCCCCCCGCCGGGCCCGGCGGGGTAACCCCCGCCCCCCCCCCCCCCCCCCCCCCCCCCCCGGGAGGACCGCGACACCCAGGGAGGGGCACCACTGCCGCGGCGAGCACTGCTGTACGCCGCGTGCCTCCAGTCAGCCGCCCACCCACTCCCGCAGTACCCGCGGCAGGCCGGCGGCCCTGCGCCGGCGCGCAAGGGCGCCCCGTGGGCCGCAGCGGGACGGCGGCACTCAGACGTGAGCCAATGCAGTGCGGAAGGCGGGGCACAAACGAAGCGACCCACCTTGGTACCCGCCCGGGGAGGCGGGTAAACAGACCGCAGCAAGGCAACCTTCTCGTCCCCCGGCCCGTGGTGCCCCCAGGCCGAGCCCCCGAATGGGGGCGGCGCACCAACCACCCCCCCCCGCCCCACCAGACTGACCCACCGGCGGCTGGCCAGGCCGCGCCCGGCGCCCGGGGCGGCCAAACGGCTCCGGCCGAACAAGTATACCTGGGAGGGATGCGCCGGCAATGAAGGGGGTCTGGGCCGGAGGCCACAGGCCATCCCCCCGGAGGAGGGAGGTGGGGAACCACGGCGCGACCCCCCCTCCCCTCTCCCCCCACTCCCCCCCTCCGGCCCGCGGGATGCCGGAGACAGGCCACGGGGGCGCCGGTCCTTCACCCCCCCCAAGGCAGGAGGGAAGTCCCCCCTCCCCCTCAAAGGGCCGCGGCGCCCGGGGGGGGGACGCTGCTGAGCCCGTACGCCACGCCCCCCACCCCCCCACCCGCCTGCTCCCACGGGGGCCGCGACAGGCAAGCGAACCCACGCCAGCGCACAAGGGCGCCACACGGACCACACCCGGGGACAACACGCAAACACAAACCGGAACAGTATGGGGGTCACACAGTCCGTGACCAGAGCGACGCCAATGACATCCGCTTTGTTGCCTGCCCAGGGAAGGCAGAGGGACGGACCGAGGTAGGATGAACCCCCGCCCCTCGGGGCCCCCCGGCCGCACCTCCGGGGAAGACGGCACACACGCCGCCCCCCCCCCCCCCCCCCCGCCCCCCCCGCGCCAGAACGCTCCGGACACGCGGGCCCGCCCAAAGGGGGGCGCACAACCCCAAGCCAGGCAAGGGGGGAACGGGACCGGGCCGCCCTCCCCCCCAAGCAAACCAAACAGGGCACGGGGCCGAGGCAGGACACGCGGAGGGGCACGGACCGCGTGGAACGGCTCTACCGGCGCCCAGCACCGGAACGGCGCGAGGTGCGCGCGCCACACCACCCAGGGAGGGGGGGGAGGCGCGGACGCCACGAGAGCGCAAGCGCACGCACACGCAAAGGACACGCGGGAAATACTAGAAGGGCAACCGAACCGGACCCGCAGAACGCACAGACCGCATGGAATGGCGTACCAGCGAGCGAGGATAAGGGACACCCGGACGGGACGGCCCGCCACACACAGCGCGGGAAATGCGGGGCGCAAAGGGGGAAACGGGGAAGACACAAACCCGGCACCGGCCCCAACCCCCCCGAACTGGCCGGGAGCGCCGCGCACACACGATCAGGGCACTGCACCAGCCAAGGCAGTAGTGGCGCACCGCGCCACGCACCAGCCCCGCGGCTAGGAAGCCTCCGCGCCAGCCCAAGGGGGTCCCACTAGCGAAAGGCCAGTAGCACGGGCCCGGCGGCGCCGGCACCCCGGGCGACGACGCATTAGGGGGGCGACGCGGTGGGTAAGCGCCCGCAGGTACAGCTGCTAAGTGATGCCCTGACCGGGGAGTGGCGAGACGGGGAAGCCGGGAAGGGACAGGACTCCGAGCCCCGTGAACCCGGGGGACTCTGCCACGAGGCAGGTGGTGTGTCATGAAGGGCCCCCCACTAGGAACCGGTGGGGAGGATATCACCTGGCCCGACCAGGTGGCCCCCCGGGGCTGAAAGGCGTTAAGTACCCGAAACCTCAAACCTCAAACCTCAAACCACTATTTTTGCATCTTGGTGATTATGTTTAGTATTTGCTCGTTGCTTGCAACGGTGGGGAGAACTGCAAAACCATAAGCGGCCATCGTACCCGAGAAAGGACAAGTCCTTGACTGTCCGAAAAAAAATTCTGCCACTAAAGTACACTGGCGGGTTCCGCATCATATTGCAGACCAGACTCTTCTACGGCCGTGACGGCCACCGAGGCGGAATAGCGAAAACAGAAGTGCCCTCCTGGTACACAATCCTCAGAACACTGTGAATTGTGCCAAAAGGGGTTTAAAGCCGAGCTAGGTCTCAATTTGAGCAAATCATGTGTCGTAATTCCGTTCGCATTGTATAGTTGGATACAGAATGAGTATGATTTGTGTCCTAGATCTGTGCTCAAACAACTGACTTCCTGTTGCTTTAGTTACTTGTCTTTATACGAATTTAACCCAGGGTTTTGGCTTTAACCGACTGATTTGAGCTTGATTTGTTAAAAAATTTAGGTCCAAACGACCCGGTGGCGCCGAGATACGGCCGTTTCAGTGGGACCGATTTCGGCAAAAAACTGCATTTTTGCAATCGTGGACCTTACGGAATTTGGCGCCGCGCGAATACAACCTTGAGATAGGAGGCTGCCCCCAGAGCAATTCGAAGCCCTACTGTTCCCCTTTGATGTGTGATGTGCGGTTTTGTGTCTGCTTGCATACGGTCATAGAACCGGAGCAGTCTAGTGGAGGGTTTCGGAGCACACTGTCAGTGGCCGGAACGGGCTGCGTTTCTATGCAATCATGGGTCTCCCCCCAAGTGGTATTGCAGAGAGCCCCGGAGCCATTTGCCTTGAAACCTTTCTTATCAAGGTTCTTTGTGGTGTGTAGCATATGTTGGGTTTGTATTTGGGTCCGCGGAGTTGTAAAATGTAGCCATTCTATATGTCGGAGGTTTGACATTTATGACTTTTTTCAAGTCGCGCAGTCGTGTATATTGGGCGGCATTTGCACGTGGCGTGGAGGTAAGCCTTGGGACCAAGCTCTAAACCTTCCTTGACACATGTAGAAGAGATTGGCAGGGGGGAAGTATTTGGCAGCTCCGAGAATTCGTCGCAAAAATTATGCCAAAAAGTACTTTTCTGGTGTTACAGCTGGCTGTTGTTTTTACAATTTTTAAAGTGATTGGTTGAAAATTGTGCGCGGTGGTCTCTTCGAGGTTGCCCACGTGCCAAAGCAAATGTGTTTGTGTAAGACGAACCAATAGACCTGAGATGGCGTGGTCTGTCCCCTCGTGAAGTGCTGTAATCAGAGCGGTCGGTGAGTTGGGGGTTTCAGCGCACATTGCAGCACATAGTGGAAGCTGTAGAGCATGGACCCGGGGATAAATTACAGCCCGATAACAATGTGGGCCCGATGAAACCAGAACCAACGCAGTTCGAAGCATTACACTGCTGGTGTTGCCATGCAATGAAGGTGGTACAAAACGAGCATTGGCTGCTCTGGGAAAAAAATCATTTCGGAATGCGATTTATTAGGGTTGATTTTCTAAACCGCACCGCCATGAAAACGTAGGGCTCCCTGAAGCGCACAGACCTGATTCAGTGCATCTAAACAAAGGGTGAACATCCGAGGTATGATGCTCGTAAAGTCTGCACGGGTGATGGACAGGAGCTCAGTGCACGGTAGGCTCGGCCATTGAGAAAAAAAGCATGTAAAAATAATGCAACAATGTGAACCAATGAGAAACAGAAAGGACCGTTCCTAGGCTTGGGTAGGGGGAGCGTAGGGAGCCCTGCCCAAGCCTAGCCAACCGACCGAAGCCCAAGACTCTCCCAAATTGTCGTTTTATTGTTTTTGTTGTTATTTCCACGGATGGAGTATGAAACTTTTATGAAACTTTTCCTTATAAAAGGCAAAACGGGCAACATTGGTGCATTATGACTTTCTGGCGACAAGCATATTTGTTGAACATGGTAAGCTGTTTGCAGTTTGTACCCAGACATACAGGCACCTGAGAGAAAAACAAAAACAAAAGAGTGGCACGAAATACTATCAGGCAGCAAACTGGATGGTTTTGCAGTTGTACGCTGTTTCCATTGCATTCCATTCCCCTGCCGTTATCCATGTTCACCTAATGGTCCACCAGGAGTCGTCATGGCTGTAGTTGCATAGACACGTGCTTCGAATTGCAAGTAAAGGAGGGGCATATCTTTGTATATCAATCTTTGTACACTGCTGTTCATGCAAAAAACCCTCTGTTGCGCACGTCTTGTAGCCGGGCCGGGTGGGTGGGCACTTTGCACGGCTTGTTGCTTATGCGCGATAGCGCGCAGGTAAATGCGGCGGCTGGGAGAGGGCCCCGGCCGCCACGGACCACTGAACCATCTGTATAGAAGTGCGCACCCCCTCCTGGAGCAAGTGGGGTAGATTTTTTGGGTCTGAAAGGCAACGAAAATATGCACCAGACCCGGAATCCAATTCCGCACAAACTGATGTGACGGGAAAATCGTAAAATTGCTACTAAAAAATCGACTTTTCAGCAGCAGGCAAGTTCCGACTATGGCGGCGGTGGAACTGTCGACATTTTTCGAACTCTCGAAAATTGAATCTCACTGTCCGAATTTTAACATTGTTAAAATTTCCCTTGGCTCTTTTCAATAGCAAACAATGCAGTGAATTCCAGGAATGATCTCTCACTTGAGTGGTGACAATTCAATGTGTCAACAAAACACCAACCTAAAAGGTTGCAAGAAGAATGGTACAAAAGCCTTTTTGAACCTTTTAAATTGATCTAAAAACATTTGTAAATCATGCAAAAGCTCATTTTATATCAATGTCATAGATTAGGAACATCCCATGCTGAAATGGATTTATCGCTTTTAGGAAATTGCATGGATGGCATCCGGGAATCGAACCTAGGAATTTGCAATGCAAATCCCATGTTCCACCAATTATAATAACACATCCGGCTGATAAATTTTCATCTCAATTCATTATAGATCAACAGATAATATTGTCTGAACTCAGAAAACATCCGTCTTTTCTTTTTCTGCCCCAGCAGAACAATGTCCAGATCCACAGCGATCATGCATGACAGATCGATCAGCGATTACGACAAAGTCCTTACCAAGTCTGAACCAAGAAGACGATAAACAGGTACTCTCATGCTCATGGTAGAACTGCATTGTTGAGGGAGTTATAGAATATAGAACTGTAGCCAGACTTCGTCAGTGCATCTGCGAGTTGATCTTGCGTAGCCACCCATTCCAGATTGGTAACTTCTCCAGACGTTATAGCATCACGAATCACCGCAAGCTCAATGAGAAGTCTCTTCTCAGACACAGCCTTGTGCAGATAGACGTGGTGGAATAGTGAAGCACAGTCAGTGCGTAGCGTAACAGGGACTCGCATCTTCGTAATCTCAGTAACGACATTGAGCGTTAAGAACAGGTCATCCAAGCAGGCTGAACAAGCAAGGGTTTCCCCAGCAAAGGTGGACTTTACGACTCTGCGCAGAGTACGGCTTTTCCAGTTGATCAGACAGAAGCGCTCCTTCTTGTCTTCACCCACACTTGCGATAGTCCACAGCCAGCCACCAACAGTTTTCCCTTCTTCCCCATTGCCCCATGACGAGTCATGGTATCCAATAAGACGAAGAGGTCCACTCAACTTGGGAAATCTGATGAATAGCGATCTCTTCCTCATGTGCTGCAAGATCTTGTTCGCTTGAAGCGCATCCAAGACTGTAGGTTTGCTTGATCGTTGTGAGAGACGGCACACGCTATAAGAGAAGTCAGGTCTCGTTTGCCCGGTACACCAGGACAAAGCTCCAATCAAGCCGCGGTACAAAGTGGTCTCTTTCGCGTTTAATAGTCTTCCACGATCTGTAGACTCCTCCAGAGATATCTCCGCGATCTCATCAATGTACTTCTGTTGGTCCAACGTTATCTCGATCAGATTGCCGTCATCGTCACGTTTGCATTCCGAATGCACTCCACAGAACACATACTCCTCTCTTTTTTCAGACCCAACAGAGAAGACACTGTGCAACGCCTCCAGAACAGATGAGATGAGAGAGTCAGTCCCAGCGATGGAGATATCGTCAACGTGAACGGCTGCCCATCCACAAAGATTCTCATGATCCCGAAAAAGGTATATTGCGAGGTCAAACGGCACCACAATCGCACCAATAGACAGCATAGCCTTGTGCAGCGCCTGGTACCAGTGCAGTGGAGCGTCCACAAGCCCGTACACCGCCTTCCGCAGCTTTAACAACTGCCCCGGTGCATGCAACTCCTGTGGTGGTCGTACATACACCTCACGCTGCAGGGCGCCTCCTTGTAAAAAGGCAGTGGAAATGTCCACAGCGATCGGAGCCCATCCACGATAAGAAGCCACCGTGAGCAGCACACGCCAGGACGACTTGGAACACGTGGGAGAAAAGGTATCCAGGTCCCGCAGACCCGCCTCCTGAAAACCCCGCACAACCAACCGCGCCTTCGGCTTCAGTGAACCATCGTCCTGCACCTTGTCAACGAGAACCCACCGACACGATATCGCCTTCTGCCCATTGTCTGGTACCAGGTCATACACATGACAAGCAACCCAGGATGCCAACTCTTTTTGCTTCGCCACGACAAAATCCAGCGATTGTGCCCTTTCAGGTGTCACCTCCCTCATGCCACGACGCGCAGAGCGCTGCGCCACATAGCAATATGAAAGGAACACCTCGGCCGAGACAGCAGGAGGTATCACAGATGTGTAACGTTGCCAGACCAACTCAGGAAGACCAGGTCCCATTCTCGTAAGCACGGACATCGCAGCCCTGGCCTGCGAACGTGTCACCACAGGTTCCCTGTCGTCCCTCATTCGTCTCAGCTCAGCAACCTCCTCTGCGCTCAGCTCATTCCCCGCCTCGTCAACGAGCAACTCTTCCAACTCCTGTTGCGCTGCATCAGGCACTGCCACAGGCGCAACCCCGGGATCAACGTCAGGAGAGCCAAGCACCGCCGAAGCAGGTCTGCAGTGTAACAGAGGTACGCGCCTCACACTCCCGCCGTGGCGTAACACGACAAAGTCACCGTCAGCAGCAATGACCACAGCCGGCCCATGCCAAAAATCCTTGCCCTTCTCAAGTGATTCAAAGTAAAAAACCGTATCGCCAGTCACAAGCTCAACCTTACGGTTAGTAGACGGCCGACTACGCTTCGCCAGCGAAACCTTCGCACGAACATCCGCTGCATGAAATTTCTCCCGTGCACGATACATAGCATCCAAGAACTTCACCATGTAGTGGCCCACATGATCAGAAGGCACACGTGTTTCGGCCAGAGCAGGTAGCTTCGCAGCCACAAAATCAGGCCAGCGTGAAGACACCCCATACACCAATTGCTGAGGTGAAAAACTCGATCCGGCATAGGATGATAGTTCAACGACATGCATGCCACATCACACGCATCTTGCAATGACAGAGTGTCATCCGCCTCCAGAAGTAACTCCACGGTATGTCTCAGTTGATAATGGTGCCTCTCCACACCTCGCAAAGACCAATGTGAACCACCCGGCGCACAGTGCAGCGTAATGCCATGACGCTCAGCGAACATCCTGATGAGCTCATTGTCAAACTCCTTCCCTAAATCAGTGTACAACAGCACCGGAGGACCATAGTACTTGACCCACAGATGCAACAACAAATGACACACGTGTGGGGCGGACTTGTCACGAAGAACAGAACAATGCCGTAGGCGAGTGAACAAACAGATGACGTGCAAAACAGGCTGTCCCCGAAGATACCAGAGATCCGCACCCGTCTCGTAATTAAAATGCGGTGCCTTGGGCATGGCCACCAAAGGACGCCTGGGTGCCTTCTTCCGCTTTTCACAGGATTCACATACCAATCCCCGTGTTACAGACCGAAGAAGAGAGGCATCTCGATCCGGATACGCCAGAGCCAACTGTTCAACCAGATGAGGAAACGCTGCATGCCCGAGCTTGGTATGTAAGGCCAGCAATTCCTTGCGCGCCAGCCGTTCATCGCCCCAAGACTCAGCAGCGAACATCGAATACGAGCGTCCAACCGGCAGGGAAGCTAGTCACAACGATGCACGATGCGATGAATCCCAAAGAGACAACACCAGATGTCCGGACGAAGAGACATCACAACGAATCGTAAAATCGCCAGCACCCAAGTTTACAGTAACCGTGTTGTTCGCCGCGTCAATCCTCATGCGCATTCTCGCCATAGATCGCCGGCCAATCAACAGAGGTGTTTCCCCAGAAACCACGTGCGTACGTAAGAACTGCACGCGACCACCAATCTGTACTGGTAAGTCGACTCTGTAGAGCGCTGACTTCGTGCCACCGTCCCCAAACACAAACCACGCATTGGTGTCACTCCGACGAACATCAGAGCCATCTGGTCCAAGCTTGCGCAGATAGTGATCGAGCCAAAATTCCCCACACATCGTGTCGGTACACCCAAGATCAATGATCCCGTGACCCAAAGATTCGGAGCAAAGCTTGTCAAGTGGAGAAGACAATGAACCAGACTGCGCCATCAAACACACACCAGGGTTGTGAAACAAATCAGCTGTGGTGTCATGACCAACCACCGAGAAAACCTCACGCATGCCAGCCCCACCAGACTTGCTCTCAGCGGTTGGCACCGCACGCGAAGACCCTTCCTCTTCCGTCGACGCCTCTTGTGCCATCAGGGTCAAAGCTGACGTCGTCTTCTCAGGACAATCACGTTGAACATGCCCACGCTTCCCGCACTTCCAGGTAGGTAGGTAGGTGCACTCGGTCGTGGAGAGGCGCCCCATGGTTCCCCCTGGCGTCGCCCCTGTGACGAACAGGAAGAGGCTTCGCGCGTGAAGAGGGGAGGAGGCTTACTTCCCGCTAGACCTGACTGTTGGCCCCCAACAAAGCGGCCCCGGGCTACGCCGGGAGGGCTGATCGCCGCCAGCGTGACATGCTTGTCTCGCCGGGAGGGTGTGCCCCCGTGCTTGCGCACGTCCCCTCCTTTGGGCGGAACCCTAGGGGTTCACCGGACTTCCTGGCGTATCCCGTCCCCAAGGCGTGCATGCACGTTCCTGGTACTAGGGTTCCGAGGCGCTTGGGTGTCGCACGCTCCGCCTCGAGTCCAAAAGCAGCGCAGGCCTTAGGATGCAGCCTTACCCCCGGGCTCCGGATCTCGTTTGGCCGGGTCACCTGCATGGCACGGGCTGCCTCAGTGCCCGGGCTGTGGGCACTGGGTTTCCTACTGTTGTGTGGTGTTTGTGTTTGGGTCCGGTTGGCGGTTGGGTGCGGGTTTTGTTAACCCCGTCAGTCCTGGCTGGGGTCTTGGGTGGGTGTTTTTGGGCTCGATTTGTGGTGTTGTCCCTCTAGTGTCGGCTGTTTGTGGTGTTTGTGGTTGGGCTTCGGTTTCGGCCTGCTTTTGGGACGTGTGTGGTTTCGTGGGCGCCCCGCTTGCCCCCCGCCGTTTCCGGTTCCGGCGCGCGGTGTGGGCGTGTGTGCTGGGCCCGGGTCTCGCCTGTGCCCAGTCCGTCTTGGCTGGGTTGTCGGGGTGTGTTTTTTTTTTTTTTTTTGCGCTTTGGTTTTTTCTTTTCTTTTTTTTTTTTTCCGGGCTTTGTGGTCCCTGTCCCTTCATCCCCTTGCTTTCGGGCTGGGCTGGTGGCTCTCTTTTTTTTTTTTTTCTTTTTTCCGTGTCCCTTTTCCCCGTGGTCCGCTGTTACTGGCTTGGTGTTGCCGGTTTTGGGTGGGTGGTTCCACTGTGCCTCTGCGGGGGTCCCCCCCCCTTTTTTTTTTTCCTGAGGAGGGGCCTGGCCGCCTGTGGTGGTGTTGGCGGGTGGTTGGGCGGCTGTGGGCTGTTTTCGTGCCTTTTCCCCTTCCCCCCTCCTTTTTTCTTTTTGGGGGGGGGGGGGGCTTGCCTGTTCCTCCCTCTGCCTTCCCTCGGCTGGCGCACGCACTGGCCTGTATTCAGTGTTGTCTTCCGGGCTGCTGTCTTCAGTTGCGTTCTGTGTGGCCATGTTCCGGCCCCATGGGTCGGGTGGGCTTTGTACACGGTGGGCTCGGCGCCCCTTCTTGCTGGGTTAGGTCCTGGCTCTGCCGGCTGGGCGGCTGCGCCAGGCGGCTGCTTGTGGTTTTGGGTTAGGGGGCTGGGGTTGCTCGTGTCCTTACCCCTCTGCGGTGCCGGCTGTAATCTTCTGGGTGGTCCGTCACCGTTGTCGCCTGGCGCGCTGTGGCCCCGTGTGTGGCCTGTGGTGCTGGTGTGTGGCGTGGTGGCGCGGCGCCTTCCCGGGTATGCGGTGGCTGGCTTCGGTTAGTCTCTCAGGTTAGGGTCAGTTGTGTCGTGTTGTGCCGCTCTGTGCCGCTTCGCGTCGCGTCGTGCTGTGGTGCGTTGCTCTGTGGCCCGCTGTGGGGCGGTGTGCCGTGGTCTCGCGTGGTGCCGCGGTGGGTCAGTGGAGGTCAGCCTGGCCTGTGTGGGTCGGTTAGGTCTTCGGGAAATTCTGCTGAATGATCACGGTGTCCTTGGGGCGTGCACGCTGACTCTCACCCATGGACTCAATCTTCACCGGGCCTCGCAGACAGGCAGGCGTACTCGGGGTGTAGGAAAGGCGTTCCTTCTCCAAGGCAGACAAACAGACATCAGGAGTCGGACGGTGGAGGTGGGTTCCGAACGTTGTTTGAGTGGCGAACGGCTTTCACTGCAGCTCGGCTGCGCTGGCAGGGTCCGGGTCGGTGCCGCCGGCAGAGATGAGCTCATACTTCAGGGTCAGGGGGATGTCCATATCTCCGGTGCTGAACTGCTGGGGTCCGGGGCATCGGTAGTATTCTTGGCACTTCCAGTATTCACGGCGCTCGGAGATGGCCTTGAAGGGGGCACCGTCCAGCAGCACCAAAGCCTTCGCGATCGATCACAGCCTTTCACCTCCCCTTGCGGTGCTCGATATTCATCATGGACGGGATCGGTGTGCCGCCGCAGTGCCATTCCTCCACTGGACGCAACAGGTTGGTGACGGACGCCCTCACGGACGTGAGACCAGCCGAGATCAAGCCCCCGTAGCAATACTCTGCGTCAAACCGCGACGGTAGCGCAGCCCGGCCCTTATAGCCCATGGTGTGGTCGCGTGACGGTCCGTGGGGTTGCCCTCCCTGGGGGCCTGTGCCTTGGTCCCGTGTCCTCTGGGGGTGTCGGTCCGTAGTCGTGGGTGCCGCGGCCGTGCTTTCGTCCTCTTCCGGTGCCTGAGTTGGCCTTTGTGGTGGTCGGGGTCGTCGGCTGGTGGTGAGGGCATGGTGGTGCGCCGTGCGGCGGTGTTCCCTGCGGCCTCCTCTGTGGGTGTGGCCCGTTCTCCCCGTGTAGGTGTGCCCTCCGTTCTCAGTGTGGTTTCCGGTGGCCGGTGGGCGTGCGCTGGTGTGATCCGCATGGCGTCCGATGTTTGCTTCGGTGGTGTGTGTTGGGGTGTTTGGTGGGGGTGGGGCGGCGCTGGTCTCCCCGTCGGTGTGGGTCGTGGTACCTGTCGTGGTGCCCTTTTCCTCCGTGTCTTGGTCCCCGTTCCCGCTCCTTCCTGGTTCTTGGGTGGTGTCCTGCCCCCATGTGGTGTCGCTTCCGGCGCCCTGTCCCTGCGTGTGCCTGCCCTCACTTGGGGCCCTTCCGTGCCCTCTTGCCTGTGTGGTCCTTGGTGCCCCTTGCCCTTCCCTTGCCCTTGTCCTGGCCCTTCCTGGTGTGGTGGTGGCGGGAGGGGCGGGGTGGGGAGGGGGCGCCGGTGGCCCAGGCTTGGGGGTGGGTGGCCTGGAGCCACTGGCGGAGGGCTTGGGGGGTGTAGCGGGGGCAGATGCCCTGGACCGCATCGCGGAGGAGGGCCTCCCATGCCGCTTGCGGCATGATGGCCTCCGGGGCGGCCTCGTTGGGGTTTGCGGGGGTGCGGGTGCGCACCTCCTCGAAGGTATGCACCATGTGCACCCCTTCGTGCCTTCCCGCTCCTCCGGCCCATTTCACCCAGCGGCGGAGCTCCTGCAGAGCGGAGGGAGACCACCAGGCGAGGTAGGCGGGGGCCCGGGGGGGGGAGGGGTCCGTGCCCGGGGTCCTGGAGCGGCGGGGGGAAGACGTGGACCTGCGGTTGTGGCGGGGGTGGCGGTGCCTGGGGGAGCGGGAGCGGCGGCGGCGGGGGCTGGGGGTGGAGGACGGGTACGGGCGGAGGGGGGAGCGGGAGGGGGAGGTGGACATGGGGCGGCGGTGGCGCGCTCGGTGGCGTCCGGGGGAGCGGGAGTGGTGGTGGCGGGGGCTGGGGGTGGTGGATGGGTACGGGTGGCGGGGGGATCGGGGAGCCCGGCGGGGCCTGTGGGGGGAGGGGGAGGTGGACGTCGGGCGGCAGTGGCGTGCCTGGCTGCGTCGGAGGGAGCGGGAGTGGTGGTGGCGGGGGCTGGGTGGCCGGTGGGGGGAGGGGGAGGGGGACATGGGGCGGCGCTGGCGCTCGTGGTGGTGCCCGGGGGAGCGGGAGCGACGGGAGCGGGGTCCCTGGGGGTCGTGGTGGTACCTGGGGGAGCGGGAGCGGCGCGAGTGGGTGGTTGAGGCGCGGTGGGAGTGTGGGCGCCGTGGGCGAGTGTGCCGTGCGGGGGGGGAGCGGGAGCGCCTCCGTTTGCGGGACCGGCCCTCGTCGCTCGAGTCAGGCCAGTCCGGAAGCGTCAGCGGCCTCTGGGGGGCCTCGCGCGGTGCCGCTTGGGGGGGGAGGTCCCCCGTCGTCCTTGGGGCCCCTTCGGCCATCGGATGGTGGCCGGGGGGGTACGGGGCGTCACGCGGTGCTGGTTGGGGGGGGAGGTCCCCCGTCGTCCATGGGGCCCCTTCGGCCATCGGATGGTGGCCGCGGGGGTACGGCTGGTACGGGGGTGGTGGCTGGTACGGGGGGGGTGGGTATGCGGGCGGGGCGCTCGGCGGCTGCCATCCCGTCCGCTGGTGCTGTTCGTGTACGGGGGGTTGTGGCCCGGTGGGGTAGGGCGGTGGGCAGTGTTAGTGGTGGGGGTGGTGTTGGTGGTGGTGGTGGTGGGGCCGCTGGTGGTGGTGGTGTGTGTAGTGGTGAGGTTGGTGTTGCGGGTATGGCCCATGGAGTCCTTGTGGGTTTTCCGGTCCCCCTTGTGGGGGTGGGGGGTTGGGCATCGTGGGCAGTCCCCGGGGCTGCACTATGTGGTGGGCATGGGGGAAGGGTTGGGGGCCGGGCTTGACGGTGACGATGGTTGAGGGGTCCCACGTCCCTGGGTCGGTTTGGCCGGCGGTGGTGGTGGTTTGTGGGGGATGGATGACGGGGCGCTTGGTGACGGGGATTTTGACGAGGGTTGGACGGGGTCGTGCTGGGTGGCCGTCTCCGCGGTGGTGGTGGGTGCCGGCGGGAGGGGGGCGCGGGTCGTGGTGGGTGGGGGGTCCTGGCTTGGGCAAGGGCCCGGGCGGGGGTGGTATCGGGTGGTTTTGTGTCGTTGCGTATGCGGTGTTGTGTGTGGTCGCGTGGGCGCCGGCTTGGGTTTGGGGTTGGGTTTGGGGTTGGGGTCCGGTTTGGGTTTGGGGTCGGGTTTGGGGTTGGGGTCCGGTTCCAGGTTGAGGAGTACCTCTGTCCGGAGGTGTGAGGGCGTCGATGCCGGTTCGGGGGTCGTCCCGGTGGGTTGCCGGGGTGCCTGAGTCGCCTGTGTGGGGGTTGGGGGGTCGGTGCGTGCGGCCGCGGCTTTGGCTTTCGCCGTGGCCTTGAGGATGAGTTTGGCGGGGAGGGGGGGGTCGGAGGATGAGGTGGAGGAGGTGGACGAGGCTGAGGACGAGGAGGAGGTGGTGGACGCGGGTTGGGCTGTGATGCGGGCGGGCTTGCGGGCGGCGGCTTCTGCTGCGGCCACGGCGGGGAGGATGGAGGGCATGTCCCCGGGTTGTAGGTTGGGGGCGGGCGGCTGGGGGGGCCCGGTCGTGACCTGGCGGCCCGGCGGGCCGATCTGGTCGGCTGCGGCGGGGGAGGGAGGCGCGGGGCTGCGGCCTTCTCTTTCTGGGCTCGGCTGGGCCCGGGTCCTGCAATGTGCGAGGTCGTGTGGGTTGGTGTCAGCGGGGGGGAACAGTTCGCGTGGGCTGCATTCAGGGGCCGGGGGGGGTGGGCCTGGGTCCTCTGGGGTGTGTGTGGGGGGCGTGGGCGGGCCACTGGGTGGGGTGGGCGTGCCGCGGGGCGCGGGGCACCCCTTGGCGGTTGTGTGTGGGTTGTCGAGTGTGGGGGGCGGTGAAGGGTGGCCGGTGGGTGTGTGTGTGGCGGGCGTGTGCTGGTGTTCGGGCGGGTGGGGGAGGCCCGTGTCGCGGGGCCCGGGGGTGCGCGCGATAGTGGGCGTGTGTGGGTCTCCGGTTGAGCAGCGAGAGGGGGGGGGCATGGGCGGGGATTGTGCGGGGGGTTGTGCTGTGCCGGTGTATGTGTCCGCTTGCTGCGCGCTTGCGTGGGCAGTTGTAGGCCGGGCGGTTTGGAGGAGAAGCTTGCCGTCTTCTGCTGCCGCGGCAAGGATTTCGCAGACGAGCGTTCGTATCTGGTGGACCTCTTGGTCAGTGGTGGGAAGGGGGCATGCTAGCTTTGGGCTAAGACCCGCGCGGTTGAGGACCCTGTGGATGGCGTGGTACCCGCAGGTGAGGGACTGCTGCGGCCTGGGGGGGGGGTTTGGTCGTGTGTCCGGGCCTGCTTCGACTTGTGTGTGGGCGGTGGGGATGGCCCAAACCCAGGGCACGGTCCCCGTGGGTGGCCAGTGGCGCTGGATCCAGTGGGTTAGGCAGAGCATGGACAATCCCAGGTGGTAGCCCGCCTTCCCTGAGGTGATTTGGGCCAGGGCGCGGGCTGGGGGCGTGTCCCCTGGCTGGAGGACACCCCTGAGGATCCTGTGCTGGGTGGTGGGGTCCCCCACTGCCCCTGGTGGGGCGGTTTCCGGGGCGAACATGGTGTCTGTCCCCTGGATGATCCATTGCGGGCCGTGGGACGTAGCCGTAGCGGCTATCACGTAGTAGTGGCCGCGCTCGAGGACTGTAACCCAGACCTCCGGCGGGGGGTGGTCACTGTCTGTAGGTGGGGGGGGGGGGTCTTCGTCCGGGGTGCGGAGGCCGGCGGCGCGGAGGGCGGTGTCGCGGTTGGGCGCGGTGGCCTGTTCCCACTGCTCCGGGTGGTTCGGGTCCGCTGGGTGGTCCGTCTCCGCTTGGGCCCGCCGTAGGCGTACGGTCCCTCGACGCGTGACGTTGCTGCCGGTGTCGTGCGTCAGGGCCTGGCCCCACTCGATGGGGGGGATCCAGATGGGCTGGCCCCGGGTGTGTTTGCGGGCTCGCCAGAGCACGAGGTCTACTATGGTCTCGTGGAGGCCGCTGCCTGGGGTGGTCAGGTCCCGGAGGGCTTTGACGGTGAGCTTGGTCCAGTCCTCTTGTAGGCGGTACCAGCCCAGGGGGGTGGTCGGGGCCCTGTCTTGGAGGGTCGCTCGGAGGAGGTCGGGGTCGCGGATGGTGGCCGGTGTGAGGGGGGGGTGCCCCGGGTCCGGGGGGGGTGGGCTGGATGGGCTGCCGGGGTCTTGCGCGTCTACGTCGATGGATAGTTGGCCCTGGCTGGGTTCGGCCGGACTGGGCGGTGCCGGGTGGCTTCTTGGGTGCGAGACGGGTCTCGGGGCGCTGTGGTGGTGCCTTGGAGACCTGTGGATGGAGACGGGGGGCGCGTGCGGGGCGCGGAGCGGGTTAGTGGACGTCTGGGTCATGCACGGCATGGTAATGGATGAGACGCTGCATGTGTTCCCTGGCGGTGGGGTCGGTGAGTTGTTCCGCGTGTGTTAGCAGGAGGTGTTTGCGGTGTACCATTTGGGCCGCTGCTCTGCGGACCGCTTCTAGCTGGAGGTGTGCTGCTGCCTCCATGGGGCTTTCCGTGTGTTTGGTGAGGTGTCTGTGCAGGGCCTGTGTCACTGCCCCTCTCATGGTGGCTTCTTTGATCAGGGGGTCCCGGAAGAGGTGTTCGGTGGCCTGGTGTGCGTGGCTGTGGGCTGGCCATCCTTCGTGTTGTCGCAGGGTTTCCGCCGGGGACCAGCCCACTAGGGTGTCCCTGTCTGTATGGAGGGGGCATTTCTTGAAGTGTTCCCAGTCCTCCGGGGTGGTGTGGTCGCATGGGCAACGGGTGTGTTCGTCGGGGACGTGGATGTGCTTGCGGGCGAGCCATCTGGCGACCCTGGTGAGGAAAGGCAGTTGCTCCCTGAGGAGCTGGATGCGTCGTTTCTGGAGGTGGGCTGGGACGTTTGCTGGGCGGAGCGCTGAGTGGTAGAGGGGGACTTGCAGTCTGTCCTGGAGCTCCTGGATGTGCGCCCGGCTGTCTGCGTCGCCGAGCACGCGGGCGAGATGTTGGACGGGGTTGGGGTAGTGGTACGCTCTGTCGTGGGAGGAATAGGGGGTGTCCTCTGGTACCCAGTCCGGGGTCTGATGGGGCTCGGGTACAGGGGGCACGTGTTGGAGGTGTGTGTGGTTGCGGCCGAGGTCAGGGATCTGGAGGGCTGGTAGGTGTGTTGTGCGCTGGTGTACTGCCTGGTTGTCGACCTTACCATTTCCGTATTGGTGCCTGTGGGACTCTTGTTTCACGATGTGGAGTTGGACGTAGGGGGGAAGGCTGCGTAGGGCTTTCCAGAGTAGCAGTGCCTGGGTGCCGAGGCTCGTCGCGGTTGCTTTGTGAAGTGGTTGCCTTGCTATGCGGAGGAGCAGGTGCGTCCCCGAAGATACCAGAGATCCGCACCCGTCTCGTAATTAAAATGCGGTTCCTTGGGCATGGCCACCAAAGGACGCCTGGGTGCCTTCTTCCGCTTTTCACAGGATTCACATACCAATCCCCGTGTTACAGACCGAAGAAGAGAGGCATCTCCATCCGGATACGCCAGAGCCAACTGTTCAACCAGATGAGGAAACGCTGCATGCCCGAGCTTGGTATGTAAGGCCAGCAATTCCTTGCGCGCCAGCCGTTCATCGTTCCAAGACTCAGCAGCGAACATCGAATACGAGCGTCCAACCGGCAGGGAAGCTAGTCACAACGATGCACGATGCGATGAATCCCAAAGAGACAACACCAGATGTCCGGACGAAGAGACATCACAACGAATCGTAAAATCGCCAGCACCCAAGTTTACAGTAACCGTGTTGTTCGCCGCGTCAATCCTCATGCGCATTCTCGCCATAGATCGCCGGCCAATCAACAGAGGTGTTTCCCCAGAAACCACGTGCGTACGTAAGAACTGCACGCGACCACCAATCTGTACTGGTAAGTCGACTCTGTAGAGCGCTGACTTCATGCCACCGTCCCCAAACACAAACCACGCATTGGTGTCACTCCGACGAACATCAGAGCCATCTGGTCCAAGCTTGCGCAGATAGTGATCGAGCCAAAATTCCCCACACATCGTGTCGGTACACCCAAGATCAATGATCCCGTGACCCAAAGATTCGGAGCAAAGCTTGTCAAGTGGAGAAGACAATGAACCAGACTGCGCCATCAAACACACACCAGGGTTGTGAAACAAATCAGCTGTGGTGTCATGACCAACCACCGAGAAAACTTCACGCATGCCAGCCCCACCAGACTTGCTCTCAGCGGTTGGCACCGCACGCGAAGACCCTTCCTCTTCCGTCGACGCCTCTTGTGCCATCAGGGTCAAAGCTGACGTCGTCTTCTCAGGACAATCACGTTGAACATGCCCACGCTTCCCGCACTTCCAGCAGGTAACCCGGGACCCACTCTGCGCGTTAACCTTATTTCCGGTTGGTGTCTTGTTGTTCCCCCGCCGCTGCGCCTCAGCCCCAAACATGCAATCGATTGGTCTCGACGTCGACGCGCCTGGAAAAAGCTGTCTAATAGCGACCAGCACCTGCGAGAAAACCAACGACCGACCTGTGCTCGCGACTACCATCGCCCGCTGATCCGCATTCAAGTTGGAGTTCATAAAGAAGGTCCCTACCAGGACCGGCCCCTGCTGTGCCCCTTCCGCCTGTAATCCCTGCTGATTTGCTCCTGATCAATGCTTGCATTTCTCAGAGTCCCGGGTCCAAAATCCAAAAATATAGAAAATAAAATCCTCCTTCAACCCTGAACAGCAACCAGATCCCTCAAATACAGCAATAGCCCAATCCACAATCCAAATTCACACTGCGGGCTTCCGTTCAGCACACCATTCGTCCCACGGTGGCGGGCATGTACAAGAATTGCACCAAAGAGGAAAGCCCTGAAATTGGCATATGAACACAAATAAAGCAAAGCTGGGGAAAGAGGTAAACATACACATTCACAGCCATAAACCCCTCATTCCCTGGACTCAAGACCTTCCCTTGACTCACCAACATATTGCCCTGAACAAGGTCAAATGAGATGGCTGAATGCCATGTGTCACAAGTCACTACACAAACCCCAAAAATGTGTTCACTCCCAAGCTTCTAAATCCTAGCCCAATAGGGGAGGTGGCGTGTCATGGCCTAGAGTAGCACTCAGGACCATGCCCTACCCTGACATAACTTTGGTTGGACTTGGAGTCGATTGGGCTTGGAGAACTGCCCCATGATGTTGACCTCACAACATGGCAAAATCAGGCAAATCACACCATTATGCCCAAAAGTCAATTATATACTCAAAAATGCATACGGCAAATATCCAAATGCTCCATGCATGTGTCAAACCGGAAAGTAATATACAAGGGTGATATAGACCAAAGATCCATGCCCAAGAATATTCCATCATTGGCTCCGAAACCTCTCCGGTTATGTACATGGCATGCTTCACAAGTCAGCTCATGAGTTTGAGACCTAATTTTGTGAGGCCTCGTGTGCCAAGCCAAAGTGACCACGTGATCCGGCATATGGTGAGGTACAACACCGAAGCATATGCCAACATATGAACAACATACCATGGTTCACAGATCTCTAGGCACTTTACTGTTAGCCGACCAGTTGAGCACATAAAATACAAAAATGAGCATAAAATGAGGTCAAAAACATGCAAATAATGCCAAATTCAAGATAATTACAATAGTATATAACTTCGCTCACCCATGGTATCAACCTATGATTCAAAACACACTTGCTTGGGACCATTTGCAAACAATGCCCCCACTTGGATCCCCACATGGACGCATAGGGACACCTTCAGACCTCCTCCCAACACGCACCACGAAAATGGGAAAATTGATATTGGCACTTGTGGGTCGCTCCGTAAGCCCTCCCACATGCACTATATGAGCGGTAGACTTAGTCTAGCGCTATGGAGTTCAACATTGGGACATGGGAGAAGCCCTTGCCACGTATGACTCCATATATCTTCCTACAAACGGAGATATATAACATGGGCGTGAGCATATCGAAGCACATACCATGCATATAACACATACCCTCAAAAGTGGCTCCAACCATGGTATGCCAGGTCCCTCCATGGACATAACTTCACGTTAAAAATACGTAGGAACCCAATGAAAATTGCTATGCAACCCCAACACTCATGCGGTACACTCGAAAGTCGCAATAAAATATTCGGTTGCACGGTCCAAGAGTTATATATCACTTTCTACCCTCTTGACCATTATCCCTTGCTATACCGGGCATGTGTACACACCAAAGGCGTTTGATGCTTCCTAATTTAAGTTGAGACCAAGGCGATTCCAACCCGATTCTCAAAATTGATGTTCCCCGCCGTGAGCCGGAGATATGATTCTTCAAAGTGGTCTCACGAATCACTTTTGTTTCGACTATAACTCCAAGCAAAATGAAGGGCACAACAAAAGGAAGGGTGATTCGTGATCGGGGAAAAATGTATGACCACTCGAGATTCATCATATCGAGTGCGGCGATGTCCAAGTCGAAAATCCGATTCTGAAAGTCTGAAAAAATCGGATTAATTTTGCGAGTGTATAATATGAAAATTGCGGAAGCAACGAACCCTTTACTGATGAAATCTGACCCTTCATCGGGGTTTCCGCCAAAATATCTGTAAATAACAGTTAACCATTCCGTTACCGCAAAATCGCGAGCCAACTGACAGTCACCGATACATTGACAATCAGAACGAAAAGCGGAAAAATTACGGAAAGATTATGATAAAAAAACCCTGTTGATTCCTGATATTCTGATATATAAATTCCAGCTGGCGGCGCCTCGGTACTGAATATGGCCGCTCATAGCCGGAATGGCCAAACCTATCACACTATCATATCAGGTTAGGTCAGGTGGATGGGAGAGTATGATATCGGCCAATGGCGGCTTGCCGGCACATAGATACACACCCCAAGTGACCCAAAGATGGCCACGGGGGTCCGAACCGGCTTCACCCCCCTTCTCAGAGCGTTGTTACCGCTCGGAAGTCATTGAAGAGAGGACGGGAGGACCCCAATGGGCTCCAAACCCCCTCCCCCATGTCCCAAGGACACATGGAGGCCCCACACACGCCGTAGGCGTCCCCCATGCCCCAAGGGAGGGGTGAGGACACTGATAATCCGTGCCCTACGCCATATCCGGTCTCCTCTTGATCTACAACATGGACCAAGGGGATCAAAGATAGAAAAACGTCGTCGGTCGACCTAAATAAGTATACCACAATGAAATATATATGTGGAGATCGAGTGAAGGGGGTATATGGCCAATCAAGGCCGAAAAATCCCCGGATGAACGCCCTCACCCATCTCACAAGCACAAAAACAAACAAAAATGCCAAGGGGGATCCGTTATGGCGCTACAGCAGCCACCAAATGGACCAACACGTGCTTGACATCCAAAGAAATATTCTTTTTCTTCAGATAGTCCATCCAGACCGTGGTGTACCTCGGCACAAAACTGCTCGGAGGCTCCCACGAGTCCCTGAATGCGGCGAGTCCCTTCCAACGGACTTTGTAAAGCCTACCCCCAGGCGTCCCCGGGTCCGGCTTGTCCGCTAGGATCCTCTCGGCGGTGAAGTCGTCGTCCTCACCCTCGTCGTCCGAGTCCACATCGCCGGCCGTGAACCCGAAGGTGACGGGACGTCCGCTGGGGTCTGATGCTCGGGGACGAAGCTGGGTATGGTCGCGGTCCAGGATCTTGTTATCCCCCACACGAACCGCATACACATCCTGCCCGACCTTCCGCACGATTACCCCCGGCACAACCCAAGATGCCTGCCGATGCCTGGACAGGACATCCTTGTGGTGCCGCTCCACCCACACGGTGTCTTGGAGAGCATACTTCTGGACCTTTCCCTGCTTGAAGTACTTGGCCCTCTTGTCATGCTCGTCCTGAAGTGCCTTGCACACCTTGGCCGCCGTGTCGTCCGCCTCAGCCATCATAGCGTTCGCATCCCGGGCCACTTTGCCATGGTTCAACCACGGGAGAGTGCGTGACACTCGATCCCGTAGGAACAGGATACGATGGGGCGACAGCCCAGTGGGTCCCGGAAGGTCATGGTACGCTTGGAGCACTCTCCACAGCGAATTGTACCAGTTCCGGCCCGGTTCGTCGATGTGCAGCTGGCGGAACTTCTCGAACATCTGCCGCCCGGCAACCTCAGCCCAGCGATTCGACCGGCTGTGGTACGCCACGGTCTTGGCATGTCGAATGCCCATGTGCTTGCACATCGTCTTGAACCACGTCCCCACGAATTGACTGCCCCGATCGCTGCAGATGACAGCTGGGACATCAAAAATCGTCAGCCAATGCCTGATCATGGCATTAGCGACGGTCTTGGCCTGCAGCCCCACTCCATGCTTGTCCTTCTTGTCCTTCTTCTTGGACTTCTTGCCAGGGACCGCCACGATATACCCACTGTGCCTATCCACCGCCAGGATGACACAGTCGTAGGTCTCTCCTTCCACGGTGACCTCTGGCATGGCGAATACATCCATGGCCACGGACCGCATAGGGGCCTCCGGTATAGCCGTATACACCGGGTTGCCCGCTGTGGAGTAGTTGGGGCTCTTCGTGGCCCGACACACGGCACAGTCGCTGCAGTACCTATCCAGGATGGCGTAGTACCCCGGAGGGAACTTGAAGCGCCACTCCAGGTCCTGCTGCATCTTGTCTCGGCCAGGGTGCATGAGCTGGGCGTTGTGCCAATGGTCAATGAGCTCCTCCACTCGGTTCTCGGGCACCAGCAGCTTGTCCTTGAGGAACAACTTGTCCCCATCCTCGGTCAAGCCCTCGGGCCATTCGTCGTCCGACGGAGCGCTCACGGCATTCCAGTACTTGCTCCAATGCTCGGATGCCGCGGAGTCATTCGACCAGTCTTCTGTGAGCACCGACCTGACTAGCTCTACAGGGGCCACCATCCACTGCTCGAGGGTTTCCTCTCGAATAGCTTGGACTCGGGCGCCCCGGAACTTGGCCAGGTCCGTACGGTTTGCCATCACCACAAAGCACTTGACCCCCTCTTGCTCCATGGCCTTCTCCATCTCGATGATGCACTTGGCCTCCTCGGTCTCCTCGGCGTCTCCATGGCTGGATATGTCCATCCAAGCCTTGCCCGCGGGGTAGGCCCACCGACTGAGGCAATCCGCCACAGTGTTGTCCTTCCCCGGGACGTATACGACGCTGAGGTCGAACTTGGCGAACGTCTCATGCCATCGGGCCCTCCTTGCCGCCGGTCCCGAGGGGGTGTCGACGTGCTCCTTGTGCCAGCTCTGCAAGGACTGATGGTCTGTACAAACCACCACCGGTTGCAATCCGATGTGGCCAGACGACTTCCTGAGCGCACAAACAATGGCGTACGTCTCCTTCTCCCTCGCGGTCCAGGTGCGACGTTGGCCCTCGGCCAGGATCCGACTCCAGAACGCCACGGGTACATGCGACCCGTCGTCCCGGACGTGCTCGAGAACTGCCCCTACAGCATAGTCTGAGGCGCCCGTCCGTAGCACGAATCCCTTGTCCGGGTCCACCAGGAATAGCCCCAGCTGCCCCAGGAGTCGCTCCTTCAGGCGGCTGAACGCATCTTCCGCCTCAGGGGTCCAGGCAAGCTTCTTCTTGCTCCCCTTCCCGCCATCGAACTTCCCCACCTGCAGCATCTTGTGCAGCGTCCCCGAGAGTTCTGCATACATCCGGACATAGCCCGAATAGTAATTGCAGAACCCCATGAAAGACCGGAGTTCGCTGATGGTCTGGGGCTTCTCCCAGTGGTGCAGGGACGCCAGTTTCCCAGGCATGGGACGGCGTTGCCCGTGACCAACCACGTGACCCGCGAACTCCACTTCCTTCACGAAGAGTGAGGCTTTGGTGGGCTTGCACACCATGTTGTGCTTGTCCAACTCGCTGAGCACTCGGCGCAGATCCATCTCATGCGCGTCGATGAGCTCATCCTCAATCATGTTCTCCGTGCCGGACCCGATGATGATATCATCCACAAAGGGATCGGCACAGTCCCGGACAGGACCGAGTAGGTCCTCCATCATGCGCTGGAAAGCGGCGTTGCCATTCTTGCCGCCCATAGGCACCACTTTCCACTGCATGGGCCCCAGCGGCGTCGACATCGCTGTTCAGGGCCTGGAGTCCGGGTGTAGCGGCATCTGGTGATAACCGTGTTTCAGGTCCAACACCGTGAAAATCCGCTTTTTCTGTTGTTTTTGGAGGATGGAGTCGATCAGGGGAAGCGAGTACGAGTCGTGCTCGGTCTGCTCGTTCAAACCTCTGTAATCAACCACCAACCTCCACTCGCCCTTCTCCTTCTTGGGCAGGATGAAGGCTGGGCTGGCCCGCTCACTGTCGGAGGGTTCGATGCATCCCCGCTCAATGAACTCGGCCAACAGCTTCTTCATGGCCTCGGCCCGATCGCCCTGAAGTTGGTACTCCCGATGACGATAGATCTTGGGGTTCGGCTTCAGCTTGATCCTCGCTGTGCCAAACCTCCCACGATCTGGAGGGTTCTTGTTGGCGACGCCACTGAATAGCCGCGGATAGGCATTGATCAGCCTCTCCTTTAGCTCGGCGACCTTCGGGTTCTTCTGGGCCTCTTCAGCCACTTGCTTCCGTATCGATACAACCGACGGCACTGCGGTGTAGGCCTCTTCCGGGTCCGAATCCAACTTCTCCTCGTCCGATATGCCGTCTTCATCGTCGTGGGGCGCGCTTCCCACCGATAATCTTCGAAAATTTCCGGCCTCGGGCTGGTTCTGGTCACTACCGGTTCCCACTCTTGGAAAACCCCACGTTGGTGGGTCTGACCCAACCGGACCATCGTATTGGTCCGCGATGTGATCCATGACCCTCGCCACGAACTCATCCTTCTCGTACTTGCCGGTGACCAACATCTTGTCATCCCACCAATGCGGAGATGTGACCATGGCCCGCCTCTTCTTGGCTGCCACATGGTCGTGCATCCCCATCCGCATGTGGTTGACGACGTCGTCGATCTCGGCGTGGGACAGGACGTCAATGCCATCAAGAGGCTGATCCGCCCCCTCCTTGGGCTCAAACATGACCTTCATGGGCACCGCCTCCACCCTACGGATGAATGCTTCATCACCCGTGGGCTGAGCTTGCGCCCCATCCACCAGGAAAGCCTTGGTACCCCACGCTTGACCCGGGGAGGGCATTGATACACCCTTGGCGTCGATGAACAACTTCTCCTCCGGCCCGAATGACATCTCGTTGAGGGTGATGGAATCCAGCGTCGACTTGAGACCTTCCAGCGGACATGGGCTGGATCCTATGCCGGTTATGACCAGGATCCCCTTCGCCCTATCCGCGACGATCTTCTCCACCGTACGTCTGGTATTGTCCAGGGAGCCATGCCAATACATAGGCCCCCACTTCTTCAAACCCCAATGCCTGTGCCAGGCTGAGTCTCCTCGATGCCAATGCCTCCTACACTTCCGCAAAAGTGGGGCGTCCCGGGAAGCGAAGACGTCCGTCTCGGGCGCTTCGGCTCCCAGCGTATGGATCATCCTGTCGTACACCTGCGGCGCCATTCCATACTCCGTGAGCTGAACTCCGCGGTCTCCTCTGGACTTGGCACCCACAGCTTGCACCGCTCGGACGATCCGATCCTCTTCCTCAGCATTCCATTGGGATGATCCGCATGCATAGTCCGTGGACAGCCATGTGAGGCATTCATCATCCTCCCGGACCAGCTTTGCACGATGGGGAAGGGCTCCAATGGCGTTTGCCACCATGAAGTCATACCCCATGATCATATCCCAATCGGTAATGTCGGCCACATAGAAGTTCCTGGATAGAGTGCTTCTCTTCGCCAGATCAGGGCGGTTCAAGCGGTCATGTTCCCAGAATTCCATACTGATAGTGGCCTCATGGGTGCCACCACCCATAATCTCACCATTGGCCACCTTCAGGCGCACCGGTCTACGGCTGGGCTGCAAGGATTCCTCCTTGAACAACCCTCTCCGGACCAGGCTCACCTGGGCACCCGTATCCACCAAAACATCCACCACCAACTCCTCTTGTCCGCACCGTACACGCACCTTCAAGTGCAACTGCCGCTCGTCACCATGCGGTGTATGGACGACTCTCACGGCATGCAACTCTAGCACGTCCGGGTGCCTCAGGACTTCGAGGGTATGATCACGGATGGTGTAGATCTTGGGTTGGTCTTGCCCGTCCACGGGGCTCTCCGTGGTCGCTCCTTCCTTCTTACGACGTCCCTTGCCCACATAAACTTCCCTTGGCAGGGCGCTCCAGGGGTTGGGAGTGGCGAAACTCAGTGGTTTTGGCTCTTCCGGAGCCTTCTTCGGCACCCGATGTGCCTTCGCTTTCTCTGGGATTCCACTGATTTTCGGAGGAGAGACCTCCGAGGTCCCGCTCCCGTGGGTGCTCCTCTAGACTTGACTTCCCGCAGCACCTTCCAGCTGCGATCCGCCAGGACTTTGTCCACCACGTTGCTGGGCTTTGAGTTCCTCCAACGTCCTCAACATGTCCTCAGCAACCTCCTCGATCCACCTCACTCGTCGGTCTTGGCCAGGTCCACCACCATAGCCTCTTCCTCCGCCTTTTCCTTGGCCTTTGCCTTGGCCTTTTCCCCCGTCTCCGCCCTTCGCCTTCCAATCGGAAATCCGCTGCTCCTTGGGCTTCTTCTCGGGGTGGGCGGCGAAGTAGGCCTTCTTGTCCGCCTCATACACCTTGCATTGACGGTGGTCATGTGCATGGTTGTTTCCCTTGCCATAACAGACCCAGCACCCGTCGTTCTGAGACCTGTACTCCCGGAACGAGAGCAGTGGGTTCCCGATCCTCCTTGGCTCTCTGTTCTTCTTGGGTCCCACCTTGTTCCATCTGGACCTATCCTGCCCATGTTCTCTCACGTTGTGCGCCACAAACGCGAAGAAATGGGCCTCCTCGTGATCCTCCCGGGACCAGTGGTCTTGGCCACTTCCACTACCATCCTCCGCGGAGTTGGCCGTGTCCTCCTGGATCTCCCGATGATGGCGATCTTCTCGGTGGCCTCGTTGTCCATGACCATGTGGATCCTGCACGTGGGCCTCGTTCTTCGCATTGAGCTTCAATTCCACCGTGATGTACTTCACGATCTCGTCCAGGCTCATGCGGGTGAAGATGACCTGCATCCTCAGCGGCTCCCCGCGCCTCCACTCCACGTTGTTGAGGCGCAGCAACCTTTGCCCCATGGAGTCTCCAAATACCTCCACGTACACGGCGTTTTTCAGTCCCAACATCCGGTTGGGCTCGCCCAGGTTCCTCCTGAAGAACTCCATGATACCCGCATGGGTATCCTCCGCCGCCCGCTTCTTGGCTCGCTTCTTCTCCTCGTCCTCCACTCGCCTCTCCCAGTTGCCGGGGAGGATGTCCTTCAGCAGGTGGCGGATCTCGCTGGCCACATTCCAGTCCTCCACCAGCTTGAGGCATCTTCGGTACTTTCGCAGGTACCGGTTCCACTCCCGGACCCGCAACTCACCGCGGTCCAGCGGCAGCGGGATGGACCATAAGTCCTCCCGCTTCTGGTTCGGAGCGTCCACCCGCTCCTCATCCTCCAACCACTGGAGGCAGGCCTGCTCCGTACGGATCAGTCCTTCCCGGATCTGATCCCGCAGCTCCTCCTTCAGGTCCTGCGCCAGCCGGTGTGGGAATGTCCGGCATACCCACTTGTCCCGCGGCGCTCCCCGCATCTCGCCGACGACCTCCTCGGGCGAAGTCCTCCCAGTCCAGGATGAAGTCATCCAGGTTGGACGGGTTGCCATCGTAGTAGGGGATTTTGATTCCCCTGAGGTCGTCAATCCTGATGGCGTCTCCGACGTCCCCAGCCACCACTCCACCGAGACGGATACCACCTGTGGCCGGGGGGTGTGAGTACACTCCCCGTACATCCCTCTCCTCCATGGAGTGCGGTCCAGTTGGGCCTGAACCCATGGGGTTTGGAATGCGGGAAGGACTTGCTCCACCGGCTGTCCATATCCCCGTATTGGGGTCCTTCGCCCACAGGTTTCCGCCTCGATGACCTCGACCATGTCCGTCGGCGCTTCCCATGGTTCGCCCCTGCATGGTCTGGCTCTGGATCTCCTCTTCAGCATAAACTGCATGGGCAATTGTAGTGATCGGTAGATCCTGGGCGGCATGGGACATCTGTACCGTCAGGCTCCTCGGGTCCGTGGTTACGTGCCCTTCCCGCATGGACCCAGCCGGTGCCGTGTGTTCCCCGAGCATTGTGAATTCGCTGAACATGGGAACAAACGGCAGCGCACCCGGGTCAACGCGCGGAGGCGCGTAGGGTGCCTCTGCAGGGCCGCCCATGGGTTTATCCATGGCGCTCCGGAGGGTCTTAACCCGCTCCACCAGCTCTGCCGCTGCCGGCTTTGCCGGGAGCTCCGTACCCGAGGCGAGGGGCTGTAGCTCCTCTAGGCTTTTCAGGCGTCCCGACATGTCCTCCACCAGGTGGAGGAGGCTGTCCACCACTCGCTGCTGCTTCTCCAGGGCCAGCTCCAGA
The DNA here is from genome assembly GCA_964036045.1 of Eutreptiella sp. 'Long Island Sound 2002'. NCBI lineage: Eukaryota > Euglenozoa > Euglenophyceae > Eutreptiales > Eutreptiaceae > Eutreptiella > Eutreptiella sp. 'Long Island Sound 2002'. The sequence goes on from OZ038383.1 coordinate 17,451,121, forward strand.
TTCTCCCGGTACCGGTCCCGTTCCGCTCGCAGCTCCTCCATGTCTTTCTCCGCGGCCGACTGGTCATCCAGGATCCCGGCGACGTCCTCCTCTAGGCCGTCCTTCGCGTTGGCCAGGCTGTCGAGGCGGTGCACGATGGCGTCCGTCCCCATCTTTGGGTACTTGCCCATGAGGAAGGACACGTGCTCGCAGTGCCACTCAGCTTGCTTTCCACCTGATCCGGCGCATCCCGCGGTTCCCGGCGCCTCGGACTCATCGCTCATGGGCGTATCGCCCACGGCGTCCATCTCCGGTCCCGGGTGCCGGGGCACAGGTGCCGTCCTGGCCCTGGCTGGCCTCTCCAAGCCCTCGGCGTCGTGCTTCAGGGCGGGCTCGGGGGCCGTATGCGCCCTGGCGGTCGGCGCGGACATCTCCTCCGACTCCGAGGGGATTCCCACAGCCTGACCGGGCTGGGGTCCGTATCCATAGCCCCGGCGTCCCCTGCCGCGGGCTTGGGTGACCCACGCTTCCGGTAGCGCCGGGCCCGTCCTCCACTGCTGCCTGAATGGCATCCCTCCTCAGAGTCCTCCGCGGCGGAGCGGAGGTTGCATGCCTTTCAGCAGCTACGCTCGCACGTGGAGACCAGGTCCTCCATGTCAAGTCCTCCTCTTGCCGAATGTCGTACTTCTCTTCGGGCTTCAACTTCCGGAGTTCGCCATGCTCTTGAGCGTCCCGGCTCTTCTCTGGCTCCAATCTCCGGCGTGGTCTCCACCGAGTCCACAATATGCACCCGGGGCGTACTTGGGCAGGGCTCATAGGGGCCCAAGTCCCCGGGTCGGCGGCAGGTAGGGGCAGCAGGTACGCCGATGCTACCATAAAGAAGGTCCCTACCAGGACCGGCCCCTGCTGTGCCCCTTCCGCCTGTAATCCCTGCTGATTTGCTCCTGATCAATGCTTGCATTTCTCAGAGTCCCGGGTCCAAAATCCAAAAATATAGAAAATAAAATCCTCCTTCAACCCTGAACAGCAAACAGATCCCTCAAATACAGCAATAGCCCAATCCACAATCCAAATTCACACTGCGGGCTTCCGTTCAGCACACCATTCGTCCCACGGTGGCGGGCATGTACAAGAATTGCACCAAAGAGGAAAGCCCTGAAATTGGCATATGAACACAAATAAAGCAAAGTTGGGGAAAGATGTAAACATACACATTCACAGCCATAAACCCCTCATTCCCTGGACTCAAGACCTTCCCTTGACTCACCAACATATTGCCCTGAACAAGGTCAAATGAGATGGCTGAATGCCATGTGTCACAAGTCACTACACAAACCCCAAAAATGTGTTCACTCCCAAGCTTCTAAATCCTAGCCCAATAGGGGAGGTGGCGTGTCATGGCCTAGAGTAGCACTCAGGACCATGCCCTACCCTAACATAACTTTGGTTGGACTTGGAGTCAATTGGGCTTGGAGAACTGCCCCATGATGTTGACCTCACAACATGGCAACATCAGGCAAATCACACCATTATGCCCAAAAGTCAATTATATACTCAAAAATGTATACGGCAAATATCCAAATGCTCCATGCATGTGTCAAACCGGAAAGTAATATACAGGGGTGATATAGACCAAAGGTCCATGCCCAAGAATATTCCATCATTGGCTCCGAAACCTCTCCGGTTATGCACATGGCATGCTTCACAAGTCAGCTCATGAGTTTGAGACCTAATTTTGTGAGGCCTCGTGTGCCAAGCCAAAGTGACCACGTGATCCGGCATATGGTGCGGTACAACACCGAAGCATATGCCAACATATAAACCACATACCATAGTTCACGGATCTCTAGGCACTTTACTGTTAGCCGACCAGTTGAGCACATAAAATACAAAAATGAGCATAAAATGAGGTCAAAAACATGCAAATAATGCCAAATTCAAGATAATTACAATAGTATATAACTTCGCTCACCCATGGTATCAACCTATGATTCAAAACACACTTGCTTGGGACCATTTGCAAACAATCCCCCCACTTGGATCCCCACATGGACGCATAGGGACACCTTCAGACCTCCTCCCAACACGCACCACGAAAATGGGAAAATTGATATTGGCACTTGTGGGTCGCTCCGTAAGCCCTCCCACATGCACTATATGAGCGGTAGACTTAGTCTAGCGCTATGGAGTTCACCATTGGGACATGGGCGAAGCCCTTGCCACGTATGACTCCATATATCTTCCTACAAACGGAGATATATAACATGGGCGTGAGCATATCGAAGCACATACCATGCATATAACACATACCCTCAAAAGTGGCTCCCACCATGATATGCCAGGTCCCTCCATGGACATAACTTCACATTAAAAATACGTAGGAACCCAATGAAAGTTGCTATGCAACCCCAACACTCATGCGGTACACTCGAAAGTCGCAATAAAATATTCGGTTGCACGGTCCAAGAGTTATATATCACTTTCTACCCTCTTGACCATTATCCCTTGCTATACCGGGCATGTGTACACACCACAGGCGTTTGATGCTTCCTAAATTAAGTTGAGACCAAGGCGATTCCAACCCAATTCTCAAAATTGATGTTCCCCGCCGTGAGCCGGAGATATGATTCTTCAAAGTGGTCTCACGAATCACTTTTGTTTCGACTATAACTCCAAGCAAAATGAAGGGCACAACAAAAGGAAGGGTGATTCGTGATCGGGGAAAAATGTATGACCACTCGAGATTCATCATATCGAGTGCGGCGATGTCGAAGTCCAAAATCCGATTCTGAAAGTCTGAAAAAATCGGATTAATTTTGCGAGTGTATAATATGAAAATTGCGGAAGCAACGAACCCTTTGCTGATGAAATCTGACCCTTCATCGGGGTTTCCGCCAAAATATCTGTAAATAACAGTTAACCATTCGGTTACCGCAAAATCGCGAGCCAACTGACAGTCACCGATACCTTGACAATCAGAACGAAAAGCGGAAAAATTACGGAAACATTATGATAAACAAACCCTGTTGATCCCTGATATTCTGATATATAAATTTCAGCTGGCGGCGCCTCGGTACTGAATATGGCCGCTCATAGCCGGAATGGCCAAACCTATCACACTATCACGTCGGGTTAGGTCAGGTGGATGGGAGAGTATGATATCGGCCAATGGCGGCTTGTCGGCACATAGATACACACCCCAAGTGACCCAAAGATGGCCACGGGGGTCCGAACCGGCTTCATTTAGCAACGCCAGCGTCCCCGAAAATCGCTCATTCAAGACAATGCCAAAATTCGCCTGACCATAGACCAGCATATCCAGCCGATTGATCCGGGTAAGCATGTCACTGTCACCTCGCTTACACTCCAGCAGCCCAACAACCGCCTGAAGTATATTGTCAGCAGTATCTCCACCGTACGCCCACTCTACTATCCCAAGTAGTCCTTGAAAGCCTTGATCAGTACGAAGCGCGTCTAGTGGCATCTTCGCAGCGACAACGCGCGCCGCACGCCCTCGTAGCTTCGTAAAAACCTGAACATTGCGTGTCGACACTGCAAGCGTACTCTCTGCATGCCACGCGACGACCTGTACGCGCCACGAGTGAAACTCGTGTAAACCAAGCTTGCTGTCCACTGCCTCGTCTTCAGAACCGAACGTCGGACAGTCAAGTCGCGAAGGAGATCCAGAAGACATCGGAGTGGGTAACGTATTCAAGGGATGCAGTAAGTGGACGTTGTCTTGTTGAACTCGTTGCTGCTCAGCCTGCAGAGAAAGCACCTGTGCGTCGAATGCTTGCTTCATGTCATGTAGAAATTGATTTTGCTGAAACAACTGTCTTTGCAACGTCCCCATAGATGTGTTCAAATCAACCGGCGCAATGCCAGTCACACCATCAGGAGGATACAACAGAGTGTGGCCAGAAGGTCCTGCCCCAGGAGTATAAGTAGGATCCAGATCATCCAAGGTAAGTCCAGCCATGGAATAGTGATGCTACCAGTGTTAAAATTTCCCTTGGCTCTTTTCAATAGCAAACAATGCAGTGAATTCCAGGAATGATCTCTCACTTGAGTAGTGACAATTCAATGTGTCAACAAAACACCAACCTAAAAGGTTGCAAGAAGAATGGTACAAAAGCCTTTTTGAACCTTTTAAATTGATCTAAAAACATTTGTAAATCATGCAAAAGCTCATTTTATATCAATGTCATGGATTAGGAACATCCCATGCTGAAATGGATTTATCGCTTTTAGGAAATTGCATGGATGGCATCCGGGAATCGAACCTAGGAATTTGCAATGCAAATCCCATGTTCCACCAATTATAATAACACATCCGGCTGATAAATTTTCATCTCAATTCATTATAGATCAACAGATAATATTGTCTGAACTCAGAAAACAAACATAATTAATTTGACATAAGCAATAACTGATTCCTTCTTCACATCTTCACAACTGATGAGCAACATGTATTCTTTGGTTTCAGCTTTAGAGTTCAGAAAAAATCAACTCTTCGGTTCCAATCTTGTAGAAACGGAAAAAATTTCCGAGAATGGAAAATGCTGCATGAAGGGTACGAAATTTCTTGTCATTCATTCAATCGGTTTGTTATGGTAATTTTTGTCATTCATTCAATCGGTTTGTTATGGTAATCTCGCACGGCGGTTGTGCGATGCACTGAGCATGTTGCAATGCAAAAGCAAGCCTTTGCATGGTTTTGGATTCCGCACATTGCCAAAGTACAAATGATTTCACCTTTAGCATTATTTTGCGACATCGAAGTGTGTTACAACATTCTTAAAATTTTTCGTTCCATTGTACATTGTAATGTAAAGGTGCAAAAGCCTAGAAGTCGTCCAGTAATCGTAGTTCCACTCCGAGCAATCAAATATTCTTCATTCAAGCATTCACGTGCAGGTATAACAAAGCTACTAGAGTGAAAACTATGGAACATCGAAGCTATCGAGCAGCAAGGAGAACAATCAAGGATAGACGTCTGTTTTAGGAACCTTTTGTTACAAAAAAAGTGAAATGTTCCAATTCTTGGTTAAAAGGATGTTATGTCTTTGCTTATGTTTCCATTATGTTTTTGTATGTGCACTAGCTGTCTCAAACAACCTACTATCGCATGCAAAGCTATGATACGCGACTTGGGCACAGAAAATAAATATTGTAGGCAGAAATATCCAAAGTTGGAAAAGTAGGTCGCCAAAGACCCTTTTTGGGACACTGTTTGTTGTTCCTGGATTTCATGCTCGAAGAGTAGACTCAATGCTTACCCATATGGCAGAGTTCAGAACGGAGACCTAGCCCATGGAAAATCTCTGCATGGGAGCCGAAGACGATGCAAAGGTTAATTTGGTATTTTGAAACGTGCTTGTAGCAAAAGGCAATGCATAGGTGAAAATGACAAGTTTTCTTTGGCAACTACAGTGCTACAAATGTGGGTTTTCATCGAGGCTCGTATGTTTGTTACTAAACTCCTTCTTCACCTAGCAAGGCAGCAGACGCATATAGATAGCAAAGACGGAGCCCGTTGGCAAGGCATAAACAGCAATCGGTCACTACTACCACAATGCCGAGGGCAAATGAGCTGCGCTTTGCTGAAAAAATGCAGTTTCACTGTTTTTTGTAGCCTTCAATCGGAAACATCGTGTCGAAACATGTTGTCTTTTCCACGGCAAAGTAAGGTAGGTCATTGTATCAAAGTGTGCAAAACGGAGTTATGAAACATTGCATTTAGATCGTTGAACTTCATGTTTGCCAAAGTAGGGTTGTTTTGAACAATTTTGAACCGCGAAACAGCTATTTTTTCAATGTTTTTATCGTTTTTGCACGTTTTGAGCCTTGAAGAGAGGAGACATTTAATTTTTTTGTCTGAGACCAAATGATGAAAGGATATGCTAGGCTTGGTTGGAGGGGCGCGTAGCGTCCCGGCAAGCAAGCCTAGCCATATAACATGCATCAAACCTAACTTTTTTTCTTAGAATTGCTTAATGTTTTGGAAGTAACCATGCCCATACATATGTAAAGGGGTCGCACACTTCAATGTTGCCTTCATTTTCTTCATCTTCTTCATCCAGATAAAATTTTTCATCCTTAGTGTCAGTTTTACACTTTAAACAGTCTTGCTGGCTAACTAGAGCCACATACATGCATAGAAAAAAATTGCTTCTATTCACGAAGGTTACAATTGTCTAGGGCTGCCTTTCTAACATATGCTTCTGAGCTAGGACTCAGCTTTGATGCATTTGCCTGATTACGCTAGTAGGTAGGCTATACCTCGTTTGGATGGTGTTGCATGCATTGTGGGCATGGACTCTTTTTTCATAACTATATCCCTCGGCTTAGCTACAAAAGCACTGCAATATTCCTTCATGGTTCATGATTTGAGCCTGCTTCTCCCCTTCCGCCCTCCCTTGTTGTTTGTAAATGCGCGCTTTCCCCAGTCGCGCCTGGTCCTAGTTCTTGCAACTCATTTGACGTTCAGGTGTCATATTATGTAATACCGAAGGGACTATCGAATATATGAGAATAATGTAAGCACACCACATATGTTGATAACCTGTCCTTTAGCTACTCGAAAATACTGTAGTAATCAATCGAAATACAGATCAAGAATTTGGCAGCGGCGGTTTTCATTAAAAATACAGAAAAAAATTTACAGGAATTGAAATTCTGCCAATTAAAAAGTACAGAAATCCGATTTACAGAAAAGCTGTTCGGCGCTGCTGCCGGCACGGCTCCTGCCTGGATAAACCGAGGCATTATACAAATGATTTGCGCGCCGTTGGCTGAGAGAGAGTACCCTAGCGGACAGCGCGCTGGGGTACGACTTAGATTCCTGGTACTTGCACGGGAGGAAGGGTTGTTATGCAATTTTTTTTCCATTTTCAGCCGCGATCAGCGTGCGCAGCGGCCTAAGCGAGCGCTGAGCACAGCGGAAGGGTATTAAAAATACATCCTCCGATGATGTCCAGCATTAAAAGATAAGGAAAACATCCAAGCAGTCCGGGCTACATTATTAAAAAATAAGGGAAAGGAAAAGAGGAAATGCTTCTCGACGGAGTTATTATTCTCTATTTCGATTGATTACTACAGTAGCTTAGAAAAACCCAGTTTAGGATCCTTTCATGCTTGGTCTCATGATCACAGCATGTCATATTGAATAATATACCTATCTTTAGGTACACTATATCTCAATGTACAATATGGGTCGATCTGTGCATTTTTGATGCATGAGTTGATGTTCTCAGATTTGCTCTATAATGTGCTCTTCTGATTTATTTTGCATGCATGAATTTCAGATGATGCACGTTTCAGATGAATTCTGAATCTCAGCTCGGATTGAGCAACTACCTATTGGGGTAGTGTCCTATAAGCTATTTATAGCTATCAGAATCAGACACAGATTCGCTTTGCGCGCTGGAAATGAGCATTGAATGTATGTAAATGTATTGTTTGTGTATTGACTGGTCAAAGATGATTTGACATTCAGATCTCTGAGATCAGCCTCAATTCCAATTGAATGTATTTGTAATCTTGTAAAGTACTCTTGCATGTGCTTCCATTTCACTAACTCATGGAAGACCTTCGACGCTTGGTCTAGCGCCTGAAGAGGTCACGGTTCCTCGTTCACTCGGGGCTCTATAGAAGGGATAGTGTAGGGGTTTGGCGATGCTGGAAGCCATGCCATATAGTGTGGTGTTTGAGTCATCGGCGGGGTAAAACTGCCACCAGGCCTCGAAAGCAGGAGTATAGCTCAGCCGCCAAATTTCGCTTCCACCATCATGTCGGAGAAGGGGCGCAAAAAGTTTTCGAACCACAAATGCATGAGTCACTGAAACGTTTTCTCAACACGGGTACCATGCCGGAGACATGGACGTCGGGAGTGGTGACTATGATCCCCAAGACGAAGGCAATGCAAACTCCAGATTCGCTCCGACCAATCGCATTGCAAACCACACGACAGAAGTGGCTCACCAACCCGAGCACATGCCCAGTGCCTTCAGTTCTTCTGCATGGGCACAGACCCAATGCCTTTAGTTGTGCCAAAAGCAATATATTGTGCACGGGCACACTCCCAATGCCTTCAGTTCTTTTGTGTGGGCACACACCCAATGCCTTGAATTCTTCTCCATTGCCACACACCCAATGACTACCACTCTGCCAAAAGCAATAAATTCTACATGGGCACACGCCCAATGCCTTCGGTTCTGCCAAAAGCCATAAAGTTTTGCGTGGGCACACGCCCAACGCTCCTAGTTCTTCTGCATGGGCACACATCTAATGCCTTCACCTCTGCCAAAAGCAATAAAATTCCGCATCGGTACACACCCAATGCCTTCAGTTCTACCAAAAGCAATAAAATTATGCACGGGCACACGCCCAATGCCTTCAGTTATTCTGCACAAGCACACACCCAAAGACTGCAGTTCTGCGAAAAGCAAGAAATTCTGTATGGGCCACTCCACCCGCCGCACGGCGGGGACCATGCCGCAGAGCTCTCCATAGCCAACCGGCGTCAGAGATGCGGTGTGCCTGGGCTCAAGCTGATCGCACGACCAGTGAAAAGGCTCAAGGTGGACACCCAGCTCTGGGGACTTAAAACGGGCCATGTCATTTCATGGCCGTGAGGCAGGGGGGATGGGCCCCCGGGCTCACCGGAAGTTATTTTGGCCCACGGCCCCCTATTTTCCCTACCCCCAGCTGTCACACGGCGGGACCGCCCAGAGCACGGAAGCTGCACAGCCTCCGAGCCAAGATACCGAGCCAAATGGCTGTTTTAGTTTGCTCCCAAGTGCCCCGATCACACGATGCTTGGGTAACTTCCGCAAACGATAGTGGTGCCAAAAGCAATCACAAAAGTTTAATTATTTTCCAGGGCCCTCCACTTACACAACTTCGACATTTGCAGAATTGATTGCAAAAATTTCCCCCCGGGTTACAGGTAACAATCAAAATTTTGCAAAATATTCATTTTCTTTCAGTTTCGCAAAAATTCTTCTTCGGCGAAATAGACACATCTCCCTAGTAGGAGTCCCTTGTGTCCTCCTTAACATCGAAAAACTCCGGTGTTGTTCTACGCAATTCTCTGTTTGACGACAACCGCCCCTAAAGGTTTGCACACAGGCTCTCCCATGTATGCACACATTTTGTGGCATGTATTCACACTGTTCCCCATAATGTGTACATCATGGTGTACCTTGGCTGTGTTTGCAGGTGCAGATTGTGCATAAATTGACCTTGATTGGCGTAGCGAGCGAAGCATCTAAAGTGAGCGAGGAAACCCCTACGACCCCTCCCCCCCCTTCTGGCCTGCTCGTCATAGCAGAGGGAGAGGAGTTCTTGTTGGAGAACCTGTATTTTCCAGGAGTTCTTGACGTGTATTTCCCACCCAGGCAAGTGGATGCACGCGGTAGTGGGGATGCCTGCAGCATTGCGGATGCCTGTTCATCATAGTAGAGGGAGAGGAGTTCTTGTTGGAGAACTTGTATTTCCCAAGAGTTCTTGACCTGGATTTCCCACCCAGTCACGTGGATGCCCGCGGCAGTGCGGAAGTGTGTTCATCATAGCAGAGGGAGAGGAGTTCTTGTTGGAGAACCTATATTTCCGAGGAGTTCTTGACCTAGATTTCCCACCCAGGCAGGTGGATGCCCGCGGCAGTGCGGATGTTTGCTCATCATAGCAAAGGGAGAGGAGTTCTTGTTGGGGCACCTGTGCTTACCTTGGAGTTGGAGAACTTGCATTTCCTAGGACTTCTTGTTGGAGAACCTGTACATCATACCCAGGCCGTTGCGGCCCGCATCGACGTGGATGCCTGCAGTAGTGCGGATGCAATAGTGCGGATGCCTATTCGGGGCACGGTGCATGTGTCGTTGGGAGGGGAGTTGCCTCCTAGACATCTTCCCCAATTTACATCGGGTCCGAGTGTGACCGGGCATGGGGCTCCCCTAGACATCTTCCCCCGCCCTTCGAAGTTGTACCCCTCGGAAGGCGAGTGGGCCCAAGTGCGACCGGGCGTGGGGTCCCCTGGCAGCGGAGTATGGACGGTGCAATCAGGGCAAGGCAGACCGCGCTCGCCACAAATGGCGCAGAGTGCAAAAGGCAATCGCGTACTAGAGGCGTAGCTCCCAGGTAAACCGCCCCCCCCCCTTTAAAAGCCGGCGCGTGCTTTTATTTTATTGCGTGCTTTTATTCTTTGCTGGCTTTTATGTTTACCATCCATGCTTTTGCTATGTTCTGAAGATGCTTAGTATGGATGCTTCTCTTGCAACTGTTGGTGAGGCTCGAGAATATGATGAGTGTGTTGTTGATGATGCCTGGGCTGCAAAAACTGATCTAGGGGAATCAGATGAAGGTGAGGATGGTGTCTATGGCTGCTTTTCTGAAGAAAAAGTAAACAACGAGGCGGATAAACTGCATGTGTTTGGCAAGCAATTTCACGTTCTTGAATCTTTCATTTGAGGGATGGTGAGGCTGGGATGGTGCTGCGTGCTTTTATTGTGATGCATTTAATAAACGCCGGCTTGCGTGCTTTTATTTCAGTTGCGTGCTTTTAAAGGGGGGGGGGGTTAGGCCTCGGTGAAGGAAGGCGTGGTAGAACGTGAGGACCACAGGCGTAGCTCCCACAGCCCCACCCACCAACACGCCCCACAAGAGTGCACAGCAGTGCCCGGTCCATCTTTAGGGACCATCCCCAACACGACCGGCCCAAGCTCAACTGTCCACTGCAGACCACCCTGGCAATGCAGTGCAACAGAGTTGTGGCTGGCCGTCTCACTCAACTAGGCCTTCCTTCGCCAAGGCCCACCCGCCAGCAAGGAAGATACTCCGCCATGGACAGAGTGCAAATACTCTGAGCGCAGATATTTCTGCAACGCACTCGCCATGAATGGTGCAGAGCGCAGAAGATATTACTGCAACGCACTACCAGCAAGTCACACATTGGTGAGCTAGCACCCATGGCCTTGTGTGACATTCATGTTGCTGGTTGTGATGAGCACCTCCGAGCCTGGGGTCTTCGTGATGACCGCATACCCGGCACTGATCAGGCCGTCAGGGGAGGACGCCATGGGCAGAAGTTGCATTCTGGATTCCCACCCAGGCAGGTGGATGCCTGCAGCAGTGCAGATGCCCTCAGTAGTACGGATGCCTGCTTGTCATAGCAGAAGGTTCAAGGGCGAGAGGCCAATAGGCCATTTACGGGTGGGATGTAGGCAGGGTACGTGTATTCTGGGGAGGAAGCCCCAAGAAAATTGTTGATGTTTGTACTAGTTCATGAACCCCAGAGCGTGAGCAGTGAGGAGCTACGGGGGTTGCTACACGCTCTGCCCACACGCTAACCAGGGGGAGCGACCCATTGTCATCATGGACTCTCAATATGATGTTTAAGGGCATGGTCGAATGGTACCCCAAGTGGCGCGGCCACCAGTGGCGCACCAGTTCGGGGGAGGTGGGTCACCGGCATCTATGGAAGCAGATCCTGTCAGCACTGGGATGGGCAGGAGGAGACATGCCGATCCGATGGGTGCCCTCACATTTGGGAGTGGAGGGCAATGCAGGGGTGGACAGGTTGGCAGAGCTGGGGCTGGACTTCCACCCCAACACCCCTCTCCCATTGCCCAAGCGCACACAAACGGGGCCAGGGTGGGAAGAAGTGGGCCTTGAACAAAGGAGCCCCAACAGTGACGGGGAAGCGCGGGACGGTGGGGCCATGTCGGCGGGAGACGGGGTCCACGTGCAGTGCGGATGTCAGTGACACCTGAAGACAGTATGTGGTCTCACGGGAAGTGTCAAGTTAGGGGTTGGGGAGATGAGAGTTCAGCACAGACATCAGCGACACACGGAGGGGTAAGGTGGGGAGGGCGTGTGCTTACTCTTCAAGGAATGGCGAGGGTAATCAAGAGGTGTCCCACAACACCCAAAGGTGCATGTTGAACCCAAGGCAGACGATGCATTGGGCAATCTGTGGTGGCGCCTTCCGGTGCCGTGTCTGCAACTAAGCACTGTGGGTTCCCAGAGTGATTCTGGAGGGTGACAACCATCGTCGCTTTGTGGCCAAGCTACGGTCTGAGCCAGCAACACATGGTATCGTTGTGGGATGAAGACAGCGGGGGCTGAGGGGGGTCTGCATTCAGTAGAGACGTAAGCAACACGCATTGCAGCAAGGCCAGAAAGCCAGAGCTGTCAGGGTTCGGCTCCGGGGGGGGGGGGGGGCAGCAATAATCAAGATCAGCTCTGGATCGTCTAAAGACGTTCCACAAAATGAGGACCATCGCTGAACCATCTGTGGTGGCACCTCCAGCGCCGTATGTATGACACTGAGATTGTTCCTGGAGTCATTCCGGAGGGTGATCGTCGCTTTCTGGCCAAGCTAGGGTCTTGTCCAAGCCACAGCCGGCGTAGGGACCCAATTTGATTCGGTGCCAATTTTGCTGCGACCACATGGCACAAGGGTTTGGGGTAAAATGTCATGTTTGTGGGTTGAAGGACAATTGAGTTGTTCTTGTTTGCCCAATGGTGTGCACAAATGTTCATTTGAGGGGCCCTGGTTATCATCCTGACCCTCCACTTGCATCAGCGCAGCAGTTCCCATTTCCATGTCCCGCGTGCCAAGCTACGGCCTTGTCAAAGGTACAGTAGGCATAGGGACTGTATTAATTGGGGCATTTTCCGTAGCTTTGAGACAGGGGTGGGAGGAGTACTGCCCCCCCATAACCCCCATACATCGCACCGAGAAGGATGTCTCTGAGTGGCATTGCAGACTGTCTTGGCTTTGCTCTGGATGGGGGGAGTTGGGCTCTAGTTGTAGCAGGACGGCCCAAAAAACGGGTGATGTGCCCGTGCTGTTCACACACACCCCTGGTGTGGCACCTTTCTCATGGACACACCCGTCGGTGGTGGGATCGCTCGGACCAACACCTTTTGAGGTTTGCCAAATGGGATGGACAACACAGCCCTTCCTTCATCGGAGGTTGAAGCCCCCACCCACCCACAATTGCGACCTGACATGCCCAGGGTGCCCCTCCCGCAGGCACTCCACACACAGGCACGGCGGCATCTCCCTCCCGCATGTGCCACCGCGGGGTACGGGGGCGGTCAGCAGTCCCGACAACCGCGAATCGCCCGGCCCACTTGTGTCGCGCAGGTATGGGCGCAGATTGTGGGCCCGGGCGTCCGGAAGAGGCCTTTACCCAACCCAAACCCCCCTCCCCCCATTGGACCGGACGTCATCTCTGACAGTCCACCCCACCGTTTCCAGTGGCACATCAATGGACGGCCGTACGCAACGCAAGCGGGCGCGTGTCGAATATGAAGAGAGCGAGGAGCTTGACGACGAGGGCAGCAGCGATGACATGGTGACCCAGACGTTCTGCATGTGCGGCGAGAAATACGTCCACGGGGACTGGTCCTGCCTGGCCCTTACCCCCTGCATACAGGGCACGCTTTCCTGAAGCACCAGTATAGGCGCGGGTGAGGGGGGCGGGGGCTGTATGTCATTCCTGAGGGGAGGAAGGCCAGAATGAGTCGCAGGCAATGTGTCTGACGTACTGTAGGATAGTCTGCATAACGTCTGTACGAGCCCTCCAAACCTACTGTATTCCATCACGCGCCTGCGGCAATGTCACTGAAGAGCTTTCGTTCTGAATTTGTTGCTTCGCAGCCTTGTGCCCGTGTGGTAAAGATTGGCATTCAACATCCGCATCCCACAGCGGGGGGGAGGGGTTTGTGAACGTGATCACCAAGGCGGTTACGTGTGGTTGGAAAAGCAGTTGTGGGGCAGGGTCTGGTGTCGAGAACTGAAGGGGTTGGGGCGGACTACACTGTCACCCCGGACCAGTGGGGAAGGGTTGGGTTGGGTTTGGTTTCGGCTTGCGCGAAAGGCGGATCCCACCGCCTGTGCGTCTTTACCTCTTGGGCATACGTCAGCCCGTAGACTGCTTTCCACATGGGGCTGGGGGCGCGGTCTCTCCTTTGTAGAGAGTGATGGAGTCAACAGGCCAATGCCCCCCCCCCCCCCCACTTGCGTACGGTTTTTGTGGGCAAGTATCCCAAATGGCTGTTGATTGGCGCGTTCCCCTTCCCTTTGTGGGTCTGGGCGTTTTGGGGTCGAAAGAGAAACATTTGCGGGGCCCGTGGTTCAGCGCCGGTGCCACAGGCCGCAAGGCAATTGGTGCGGGACCAAGGGGCAGGGCGTTGTCGCCCCATGTGCCTGCCCCTCTGCGCCCCTCTGCATGATAGAGTGGTGCCGGTGCTCATCTTTGGACCACTGACAAGTCATCATTTTCTTAATCATGCGCCGGCTGTTTGGGGGCATGCTGAAGAGTACGTTAGCGCGCCGGGCACGCGCCGGGCGCGTCGGGCAAAGTTTTCCCACACTTTGGTGTGGCCCCTCAAGTTGGGGTTAAGGACTACACTCTTCGATGTCCACTTGAGTGGTCCGTCACACACTAGAGGGGGATTCTTTGATTTTGAGGCGGGTGGCCATGATGGGGCCTACAAGGGTAGGGTGCATATGATCGTCCGATTTGTTGGGCGAAAAAATGGGAATTTAATCGATCATCAACCGTCATACAATGTGTTGTGCTTAGGGTTCCTGGGCTAGAGGAGGGAGTGATGTTTGGGGGTAAAGCATTGTGATCAATGGCCGGAACATTCATTTGGTTGGCGGGCGCGCCGGGCACGCTCCGGGCGCGCGCTGGGCAAACGTACCCGGGCAGAGCCGAGCTAGCGAGCCTTCTCGCCGGCGGAGTAGGGGGCAGGGCCAAACACCAGGCAGGGGGCAGGCAACCCCCGCACTTTCTCAATTGGGGTGGTGACCGACGCCAACCACAAAAACCCAATGAAGTCTACACGTGCACCGAGTTCTTCTCGGGGGGTCCAACGGGGCCTCGGCGAGATGCCCGATGTGGCAACGCAAGCCCACCGGGGGCCGCGCTCTCAAGGGAGTGACCACAGCAGTAAGTCCCATTGTACTAGCACTGAGCAGCGAGCAAGGGTAAGACATCTTCCCTTGCATAGCGACTCAACCAAAAAAGGGATGCACCACATCGTCAAGCGCCCGGACCAAGCCGGGCTAAGGGTGCCAGCCAGGGCCCATCACACCTCCACCCAACACGGGGCACCAACCGCAACCCAGCAACAACTCGCTCCTATGTGGAGGTGGTCCGGGGAGTCGCTCCAAGAAGTGGGCTGCCAACCATGGCAATTGGCCCACCCCACAACATCTGCTACAACGCATACCCCCACGCACCCACGCACACCTCGCACCTCGCAACACCCACCCCCGGGGTACACCAGCACATCCCCACCCTTCAACATACGGCACCCACCGCATCACCCAACACCTACCACGACACGAGGCCCCACGATCACCGCACCGAGGAGGAACCGCCCACGCACACCCAACAACCGACACAACCCATACCCGTGCGCTCCATGCGGGGGAAAGGGGACGCAGCACGCGCGCCAAGGGCATAAAGGAGAGGGTAGGGGGTTCGTGTTGCGCTCGCCAAAGGGAGGACTGTGCGCGGGAATTTGGAGGCAAGAGGTTGTTATGAGCCCCGTCGTTAGGGAAAAGACCCCGCAAGTGGACATTCTAGGGCCCACCGGCCGCCGTTGGGGAGAGGTACCTCACTGCCGGCTTGGGATGGCCACTTGGACGCACCTAGCCAACGGGAAAGGCAGTTGCCTTCCTCGTGCACTCGACACAGAGAAGTGAAACAGAGCAATTCTAGGGTCTCTGTTGGCACAACCGACCAACAATTGGGGCCCGACCTCGGGTTGTCCGGTCTCACCATGCATGGAGGGTGTGTGGGTGCACCCACTGCTCGCTACTCTGAACCACGGTCAGATACCCTTAGTGCAGGGCCTTGGCGATTAGGGCGTTAGCAGACATCAGTCTGGCACAAGCTCACCTGAGCCACGTATGGGATTGGTCTCTGTCCATGCGGTGCGCGGTGAAGGGCAGCGAATGGCGATCGGCCAGTAGGCGCTGCCAGGTGCAGACGAGAACAATGGGCCACGCACGACGACTCCTCGTCACCGTCACCGGCGTTTTAGGGACTGCCATTTTCATGCTGCACAGTACAAAGCCACAGGTGCGTGAGCCCGGTTGGTGAGTACGAGGATGGGGCACGAGGGGCTCGGACCGTGCTTTGCCTTGGCCCATCACAGCCCTGTGCGGTGGTGCGGTGCCATTTGGATGGAGGGGGGGGTGCGGTGATTGGGGGCCGTGGTTCATGTTGTTGGACCCAACATCCTCCCCCTTTAGGTCATACCACGCACCATCATACCACGCATGACGTGGATTGCCCCCCCACGGGGGGTGTTGTGGCGTGGAATGCGCCAAGCGTGCCGAGAGCATGCTAACGACACCGCGACTCACGTGGAGCTCCCAGAGAAGAAGATCCGGTACAACGAGAGTGCGAGTACCCACCACGATTCCGTAGCACTGCATCGCCGGGGGTATGGCACGCGGTGGATAGTCGAGCATGTGCCGATGGTGTTGAGGATGGTCTAGCGGCTTGGACCAGGCACCACCGTCGACGCTCCTGTTGAGCCGTGAACATGTGACACATGGGGGGAAGTGGTGACAGTCGTGCTGCGTTTACGCAGCTCACCCACACACGCGATGGAAGCACTCCCCCATGAGCATGAACGTGACCTCGTGGAGGTGAAGGGTATTGCCGTATGGATTCTTAATGTTTTGGTCGACGCAACCCGCCACCATGGAGAAACGGAAACGGCGGACCAAAACAGCGGCTTGGTGGACCTTCACTGAATGAAAGGGAAGGGAAGGGCTGCGAATGGCGATCTGCCACTGGGCGCCGCCAGCTGCAGACGAGAACACAATACCATGGCTTCTTGCCAAAACCCCCCCTTTAGGTCCACGCAAAAGGCCTTGACTACATACCGTGACCAAAGGCATGGGGCAAGACACGGGCCCAGGTGTCCTTGTACTAACTCAGCACCACGTGGGGGGGGGGGGGCACAGGAGGAGGGTCAATTAGGGGACTCAGCTGACCCAGCAAACACTGGAGACGGTGAAGCAAGACGATGCAATGCGGAAGTGTGCATTGCACCCGGGGCAAGACCACAATACACATGCTATGGGTGTGGTGCATGGAACCACAGGCAGTGCGCACCACCAACCGAAGATGGGGGACCGTTGGGAGTGTGGTTGTGTGCGCAATATTGCACGTGGAAGGCGGACTTCATGTTAGTAGGGACGGTGCCGGGAAAAGGACGCGTAGAGTGCCTGATCTGTGGAGACGACATGAAGACTACCGGGAAGTTCATGCGCAACGCCAAACAATGTATCTGTAGGGGCATAGTGCACGACATGTGCATCCGTGCATATGTAGGGGCATTGTGTGAATGCAACCTCCCGCACGCGCTCATGAACACGTTCAAAAAGTGGACGAAGAGCCACGACTAGGCCACTAGACAGCGAAGGGTAGCAACAGTGAAACAGAAACGAAAGCAGGTGGCAGCCTAGGACACGTGGCAACTAGGAACAAAAGTTTGGCTCACGGGGTTGCGGAGGGCAGAACTCAATGGAGCGGAAGGGATTATCCAAGGGGAGGGGAAAGGCCGGGTTCTAGCGCAGCTGGACCAAGCGAAGGGAGGCAAAATAGTGGCAGTCACACACGACCACTTAAGTGGCCCGGCCCCAGGTATTGGCAGTCAGGAGCAAGCCAGTGGCCCACAAACAAGGGCATCAGGAGCACAAATGCATGATAGGGCACCGGTGAGCCATCTGCAGTGACCCCCCACGTGGAGGCGGTCACAAGGCACCTTGCAACAGGTTCGGCAGTGCGTCTGCAAGGGCCGCGGCAAATGGAATACAATGTGTGAGGCCGTGGTGGTGGGGCATGATGGCTCCAGAGTGGAGGTGCGCGCAACACAGGGGCCACCGCACACACAAGGACGGGAAATTCACGTAAAGAGAACGAACGTTGTACGGGTGGAGAGACCAACAACAAACATGGCCCCCCAGCCACAACCCCATAACAAGCCCCAGCTGGTGGGGGCCCAACGACCAACGGTCCCGCACACCGCAAGAAAGGACCCAATCGTGGACATGCCAGACAAACCGGCCGGGGAACTGGTATCAAGTGCGAGGAGTGCGGTACCCTGGGGCCACCACGGAGGAAATCAAGCGTGCATACAAGTAGCTCAGTGTCAAGGTACACCCAAACAAAAACGCACACCACGGGGAGAAGGCTCCGGAACTTTTCAAACAAATAGGAAAGGCCAAGGACGGACTGTTAGACACAGAGGCCCGAAGACAGCACGACATACAAAGAGGAGACAGGCGCCAACAACGTGAGGCACGCTAAGGCAATAGGGCAGCAGTGACACACAGCCCCGGACAGTGGGGCAAAAGGCTAGGGGAATCAAACACGCTGATGATGCAACGACGCTTTGCGTACGTGGACATGGACTTCATGGAGGCGCGGTACACGAGTATAGTATGGGCCCGTGAGTGGCACCTGGCCCACACACCGATTCCAAGCATGACCAAGGGGGAGGTGTGGTACTTCATATGCCCATGGCTCACAATGCTTGTGTCCCGGATGCCCATCGTGGCCGTAGGAGTGTACACCCCGTAATGTAGCTGCCACGCGCATGGGGTGTGTTACATACATGGGGAGTGGCAGTCAGTGGTGCACATAGGTGCACAACGGAACAACGCAACGTGGCACACACCAGCGCAGCGTAGGACGGCGCAATGCAAAGGCAAACAAAGGCCGACAGAGGCGCACAAATAATATTTCCGTGCAATCCTCATTGGTGGACCCCGGGTGCTTGGACCCACCTACAGGTGGGTGATGGCATCCAAGTGCTTTCAAGGTTACCGGGACTTGGCCTCCGAAGAGGTGCGTGGCCGTGCCCGTATAGCCGTCAGCTGCCATTCTTTGTTGATGCGGTACAACACACAGCGCAGTGCGGCATGCCGGAGCAGATAGAGGCGCACAATAGAACAACGTAGCACAACACACACGAAAGCAGC
Source organism: Eutreptiella sp. 'Long Island Sound 2002' (assembly GCA_964036045.1). Taxonomy (NCBI): domain Eukaryota; phylum Euglenozoa; class Euglenophyceae; order Eutreptiales; family Eutreptiaceae; genus Eutreptiella; species Eutreptiella sp. 'Long Island Sound 2002'. The sequence goes on from OZ038383.1 coordinate 17,470,121, forward strand.
GCAGGATAGTGAACCGCCCGGGCACACAGAGCCAATAGAGGCGCACAGCAGAACAACGCGGCGCATCAGACACCGGAAAAGCACAAGGCAGCGCAACGCCCAAGCACACAAAGCCAACATAGGCGCCCAGAGGAGCACGCGCGTACAGGAGCAACACAGCACAACGCACAGCGCAGCAGACCAAAACAGAACGTCGCGCCACAGCAACGGCTGCGGACAGCCACAGCACTCGCCACAAACACCGAAATCAGCCCAACACCCAATGCCTAGGGCGGGCGCCACACCCACCACGCGAGCAACCCACCCATGCACAACCACCGCCGCCAACAAACCAAGCACGCACATCGAGCATCACTAGAGGCCCACAACCTCACACCCCAACACCAACACCGCACCCACTGCACACACGACAACTAGAGCCACACCCATAGGCAGCACAGAAGGGATGCTTCCCTAAGACACTCCCGGGAGCCAACACCATCCTGACCACACCAGGAAGAGGAGGCAGCCCAAACCTAAGTAAGGGGATCGCACTTGCGGGGGGTTGGCAGCCGGCTACGCGGTTGACCATTGTGCAGCGACCAAAAACATGTACACCCTGCGAGTAGCTAATTTCTGTCGCCAGGGCCGGCCTAGTGCAGGGGCCTTGGGCATGCTTATGAGACATAGTGGCCATACCATTGGTGGTTGCTGCACATGACCAACTAGGGGGTGACTCACACCAGTCCCTAGCTCCGAGGCTTGGATAGCCCGGAGTGACGTCCTCAAACTTGAGCCCCTGGCAGCCCAGAATGCACAAGAGCAACAACGCATGACACGAACCGCAACACAACCCCAACAAACACTAGTGACACGTCAGTTTGCAGCTTTGGAGACATGTGTAGAAATGCCGGGTGCCCCTAGCGCCACCCAAATGATAGTGGGACAACCCAACAGCCACAACGGGAGGGAGTGAGCCCCCCCCCCCCCCCCCAGCCATGGCGTCATGCCAAACCCCCCCCGCCCCCTAGCCGCGGCCCCCAGTGATACAGCAACAAGGCACAACGATGCGGTCCGAGGTACGGCTGTGGACGGGCCTGAGCCCCGTTGGACCCCCCGAGAAGAACTCGGTGCACGTGTAGACTTCATTGGGCGTGTGCGGTAGGTGTTGGTCACCACCCTGGCTGAAAAAGTGCGGGGGTTGCCTTCCCCCTGCCTGGTGTTTGGCCTTGCCCCCTACTCCGCCGGCGAGAAAGCTCGCTGCGCGTTGTGGTAGCCGGGGCACATCTAATGGAGACCGCGGCGCCGTTTCCATTGGGCAATGGGGGGGGGGCTTCAGCGAGATGCCCGATGTGGCAACGCAAGCCCACCGGGGGCCGCGCTCTCAAGGGAGTGACAACGGCAGTAAGTCGTAGCGTGCTGGCACTGAGAAGCGAGCAAGGGTAAGACATCTTCCCTCGCGTAGCGACTCAACCAGAAAAGGGACGCACCACGTCGTCAAGCGCCCGGACCAAGCCGGGATAAGGGGGCCAGCAAGGGGCCCATCACACCTCCACCCAACACGGGGCAACACCCTCAACCCAACAACGACTCGCTCCTATGTGGAGGTGGTCCGAGGAGTCGCGCCAAGAAGTGGGCGGCCAACGACAGCAAGTGGCCCACCCCACATCACCCGCTACATCCTACCCCCCCGCGCACCCACACACACCTCGCAACACCCATCCGCTCGCGGGGCACCAGTCGTTCCCCGCTCTTCAACGCACCGCACCCAGTGCGCCGCCCAACACCCACCGTGGCGTGGAGCCGCCTGCTGCTACCCAACAACGGAGAACACCCGCCACAACCCACACCCACGCACGCCATGGGTGGCTAAGGGGACACAACACGCGCAGCAAAGGCACGAAGGAGAGGGTAGGGGGTTTGTGTTGCGCTCGCCAAAGGAAGGACTGAGCTCGGGAACTTGGATATGAAAGGTCGTTATGTGCCCCCGTCGGGGAAACGACCCCGCAAATGGCCATCCCAGGGCCCACCCGCCGCCGCTGGGGAGAGGTACCTCACCGCCGGCTTGGGATGGCCGCTTGGACGCACCTGGCCAACGGTGAAGGCATTTGCCTTCCTGTGCTTGGACTCGACGCAGAGAAGTGAAACAGGGCAAGTCCAGGGGCTCCGTTGGCACAACCGACCAAGGGAATGGAAAGGGAAGGAGTGGTGAGAGGCCGATGGGCACCACAGCCTATGGAGGGAAAGGCCAAGGGAAAGGAAAGGGAAGTAGAAAGGGAAGGATAGCGCAAGGAGGAAGAGGAAGGTCACAGGGTGGTGAGAGTCCGATGGGCACCGCCTATGGAGGGAAAGGGTTCAACTGAAGGGCAGCGAATGGCAATTGGCAAGTAGGCACTGCCAGCTGCAGACAAGAACAATACACAACGGCATCATGCCAAACCCCCCTGTAAAACAGAGCCCTACACGGGCCCCACGCTCGAGGGTGCCCAAACCACATGCCAGCGGCGCTGCCGATGTTGACCCGCAGACAAGGTTCGCAGGGGCGCTCAGGCGCCGCGCCGGAGGCAGCGCGGGCGCCTGCCATGGGTCTATGTACGGTTTGGTGAGGGGGCAATGCTGGAGGGTGATGACCGCCCTCGGAGGATGGCGAAGCGCAAGGACCCCATGCTACCGCCTCGGGGCCGGGCCTGTGCAGGTGTGGGGGGGGGGGGGGGGCGGTTGGTTTTGGCAGGCACCCGGCCCGTGGCCCCACCGTCTCAAGGTGTGCAGGGATTCCGGCATGGGGTGCTAAGGAAGCCCCGGGGCTACCTTACACCTGGCCACTGCACATGGGGGCTGCTCGCGTGGTGGTTCGCCCCAGGGTTTGGTACGCCCCGGGAATCGATCCAGCGATCTCTCGAGTGCTCTCTGCCTATCCTACTTCTGGGCCAACCGCAACCGTCTGTGTTTGGGGGGGGGGGGGGCTTTGGGCTCCGGGTTTCCGCCCCGTTCCTGCACTGGACGCTGCCGTGACTGCGAGTGGGCGCTCCGGCCCTGCTAGCCCCCCTGAACTGCACCCCATCCGAGTCCCCCCAGCCCCGCCCGTGCCCCCAGGTGCATCCAGTGCAACGTCTGCAGCATCTGGTTCCACGGGCGCTGTGTGGGCATCCACGACAAGCGGCAGCAAAAGGAGGCCCAGAAGCGGGACATCTGGATCTGCCAGCGCTGCCGCGACCAGCACCAAAGCGTGTGGGAGGTGCGCATCCTGGCATCCCTGAAGCGCGCGGCCGACCCGCCGGTGCGGAGCGGCAAGGCCTGATGCGCCGTGGGAGACAGCGCCATGTGAGACGGGGTGTACCGCTACTTCCGCATGGGGCCGGGGGCGTGGCCTCTGCTTTGTGGTAGAGAGCGATGGAGTCAACAGGCCAATGCCCCCCCCCCCCCACTTGCGTACGGTTTTTGTGGGCAAGTACCCCAAATGGCTGTTGATTGGCGCGTTCCCCTTCCCTTTGTGGGTCTGGGCGTTTTGGGGTCGAAAGAGAAACATTTGCGGGGCTGCGGCGCCTGGACCCCGCGGCAGCCCCCCCCACTGCCTTTCTGCGCAGGCCTGTGGTTCAGCGCCGGTGCCACAGGCCGCAAGGCGATTGGTGCAGGACCACGCTGCAGCGCGTTGTCGCCCCATGTGCCTGCCCCTCTGCGTGACAGAGAGGCGCCGGTGGTCATCTTTGGACCACTGACCAGTCACCATTTTCTCAGTCATGTGCTGAGCCGCCCCCGTGAGCGGTTGACCCAAGGCCGTTGCCGGTGAACTGACAGCGGATGGGGGGTAAGCGACGGGAGTTGGCCAGTGGTGTGCAGAGGTCACTTGTGGGCCAACGGAACTCTGAGGGTCAGGCCGAGTGGCTTGCGGCACTTCTTTTGTTGCACTGCCTTGACATCCACTTCTGCATCGGCGTTGAGTACGGGGCCCGGGGCCCGCCCACCCTCGAGGGGGGATGGTCCAGGGCATCTCCGTTTGCGTCTGTGGTGATCAGTTGTTTTCGGGGCCCTCAAGTACTCAGTACAGGCCTTCTCAGGGGGACGGCGGTGGGGCAGGAGGTCAGACAGGTCATTGCTGGGGACCAGCAGGGCCCTGGGGGGCTGAAGGGGGGGGAGGGTGTTTCCGGGAGCAGGGGTTGGGGGAGGCCGTTGGGGGGGGGACTTCTGGCAGGCACAGAGCGGAGGGCCGTTTGGGGGGGGGTTGGCGGGTCTTTGGTGAAGAGGGGCGGGGGGGGGGGGGGTGCCCCTCCCCCTCTTCAAGCGCAACCCAAAGAAGGACAGAGAAGACAAAGGGGTTTTCTGTGGAAATGGTCCGCGCTGCGGTCTCCGGCCGTCGCTCATGATGAAGGCCAAAGCGGGCGCAGACCCCAGATCGGAGACCACAGGAGGGGGTCCTTCTTGGCACACCCCCGTCCCCCTCCCACTCTCTATGGACGAGGGGCATCAGGGGCTGTAGGGGGGCACGGAGGCAGAGGGCCCGTGGAGACAGGCCGGCTTATGAGCCCCGGACTCCGCAGCAAAGCAACGACGGATGGCACCGTGACGTGCCGGGGGGAAGGGCGTTTGCAGGCCTGAGCTGGAGTACTTTTGTTGCATCCTTCCACCCACCCACTCCCCCGCGCCAAAGTGTTTAGAGCGGGGGGAAGTGAAACTTACTGAAGCACAAGGTCTGTTTCGGGCCATTTCGGGTACACACACTTTTGGGTCCCAGACCCCCCCTTCCCTCGCACAACGACACCCCCTTGAAGCACGGTTCTCTGCACCCGCCCTTCATGAGGGCGGAGGCACCCACGGCTGCTCGTGTAGCTCCCACACCCCCACTGACCCGCAGCAAAAGGCCCGCGAGCGTTCGGTCCCGGGGCACCATCGTTTGTGTCCCGGCGCTGTGTCAGTACTGCAGAGGGGCAGGGGGCTACCAACAGCCGTGGTAGGCGACGGAGGCCTTTAAAGGGGAACGAGGAATTGGTGGCGGGCTGTGGCGTGGCTGTGGGGTTGCACCGATGCACGGACCCGGATGCATGGGCCCCTAAGGACGCGGATCAACGCTCCGCATTGGGCCGTCGAGGCAGGGCCTAAGCGGGAGGCAGACGGGGATGTGCAGTGCGGCCACACACAGACCGGAGGGGCGTACTCGAGGGCGCCGTGCCTTGTACGCGGCGTCACCCGGAGGGCCGTTGGCTCTGCATGGCCCGCATCCGTGAGTCTGTGGTCATTGGCCCTGGGACGACCGAGCAAACCCCACATTTCACCTGATCTTTGGCAGTCATGTCGGTCACACCGTTGAATCTGTTGGAGTCTGTCGTTGAGACATTTCAGTGAGCCCGCCGACCCCGAACAGCTCCCCCGCCCCCCCCCCTGCGCGAGAGCAATGCCCCTGTCATGACGGCGCAAGGTGACGTTCCCACACCTTCGGAAACGATGGAATGGGACGGTGACGGTTTGTGGTGGTCCGTGAAGATTCAGTCTTTTCTGTGATTTGGGGCGGGGCGGGGGGCGGGGGGGGCTTTTGGGGGATGTGAATGACCGACCGTGCTGCCACTTGATGCCGCATGGCGGGGGGGCCAGGCGTGCAGGGCATTAGACACGGACCAGGTGCTGAGGTCGTGCCACCCGATGCCATGACGGCGCAGTCCGCACAGATATACAGTGCAGGGGGCAAGGGAGTTGTTCCATGAGTGGACCGCATTCCTGCGGACAGGGCTGGGGCGATGACACATCACAGTCACACACGCGCAGTGGGGCCGATGGTCAGAAGGGCTGACCATCGCAGGAGGGCCCTCCCTCCCCATCCCCTTGCCTCCAGGCCCTCCGTGGAGTTCGCAAAGCACATGCGCTCTGGGGCCTCAGGTCTGCCCTTTTCTCGCAGCTGTCATTCGCAAGGCGTACCCCGTGTGCACACAGCCGCACAACCTGTTGTATATATCGCAGTTCCCACCAAGGCCCCCACGCAGAGCTTCCCTCTCTTTCCCCCAAATGTCATTGCAGAGATGACACATTGTGAACCATTTGTAGTGGAAAGAAGGGGCCGGGTCATGCCTGTCAAAGTGCTCCAAATGGTCTGCTTGGGGTTGCGACTCATTTCTTTTGTCGTCTGGCCTGGCAATTGCCCGCTGAGGCACGACGCAAGAAGCTACCTGGCCACGGGGAATGGAATGTTCGTGGCAAGCCCAAGTCCACCGAAGGAAGCTGCACTGAATACAACAGAAAAGGCCAACAGAAATTTTAATCTGACTGGCTGACAGTTTGTAATCCGTGGCCCACGACCCAGAAAGGTTTGGTGGAAGAACGGAGAGCCAGAGACAACTGGGCATGCAATCCCCAGAGTTACACAGAGGGATATTCCGGTAGGCGAAATTTTCCGGGAGGGGGGGGGGGGCATTTAGTTTTTATTTTTAGATTGGTGCCGAGATTTTCCCCCGACATTTTGCGCAATCCGGGCCATTTCTTGCTCCCTGGGTTGGCAGCTAACATTTTTCTTCTGTCGAGGGGCACCAGTGCCCGTGTATTGCATGTCAGGATCAGTCTTTATGCTGGCTGGCATGCATCCCAAACGATGTTTTTGTGTGTGTGCTGTGTAACCTAAGGATTGTGGTTCCCGCAACGGTACACAAGGCACCAAAATTTGGGGGTGCCGACATTTTCCCAACCCGAAATTTTCCCGCCCTAAAATCCCCCAACCCCCCTGCAGTGCCACCCATTTCTACTTGTATTGGTGTGGTTTGCGGCCATGAATGCTGCTAGACACAGCACAGCCTTCGCAACCATCCGGCTGTTGTTGTAACAGGGGCCGGAAGCACGGCCCGGTCTGAGCACAGCATATCTTTGTGCACCCACTGTGCAGGAGTGCACATGAGCCTGAAGCATGGCCGGTCAGGGAACCTTGTAGTAGTGAGCCACGCACACTGCCCAGCTGCCCGGAAGCAGGGTCAGATGAGATGGATCTTTGTCCCCTGGTGGGATACAAATCCTTAAACGGGGCTTAGAAGCCATAAGAAGGTGGCTTGGAGGAATCCCCAATGGTATAGGGGAATCCTCACTGGCCTGGTGAGTGGGTGCCTGCCCCAGAGCCCAGGTTAGGTAGGGGTAGGACAATAGCAGTGCCTGCCCTTAAAAAGGATCTGCCTCCTCCAAATTTTCACCCCTCTTTCCCCGTAGGAACAAAGGACCTTTTTAGTTGAGCGATTCCAGCTGATCGCCACGCGTTACACGCCCAACTCAAACTGACCATAGCAAGGAAAAAGTATTTCATTTTGGGTGTTCAACCCAACCCTGAACAACACATGTTTCCATCCCGTAGTGAATTTCACGCTAGGAAACACGGATTAAGTAGGTACGAGTACTTTATGTGGGCGCTTTTTAGTTTTGCAATTCCAGCCGGTGGCCATTTTCTACACACCCGACTCAAACTGACCACAGCATATAAAAGCAGCTTCATTTTGGGTTTTCAAGCTGATATTGAAATACAAGTGCACCTTTTACGTGGTGAACGTACAGAACATTTCAGGCTAGGAATCTAGGACTCTGTGGGTACGAGTATTTTGTTGGTGTGCTTTGTAGTTTTGCGATTCTAGCCTATGGCCACTCTCTACACGCCCGACTCAAATTTACCCTAATATGTAGAAGCCGCCTGGTGTTGTGTGTTCAAGCTGATATTGAACAACAAGCGTTCCCCCCCCCCCCGTGTGAACCGACAAAAAGTTTCGCGCTAGGAACTAGGGATTATGTGGGTATGAGTCAGCATGTGGGGGCGCTTTTTAGATTTGCGATTCAAGTTAATGGCCACTCTCTACATGCCCGAATCAAACTGACCATAACAGGTAAAAACCGCTTGATTTTTGGTTTTCAGGCTGACCTTAAACAATCCATGTTGTTTTCCCGTAATGAACATACAGCAGTTTTCACGCTGAAAACCACGGACTATGTTGGTGTGAGTAGATTCTATGGGGACGTTTTTTGGTTTTGCGATTGTCGCTGATGGCTTTTCTGTACACGCCTGATTCAAATTGTCTACATCACGTAAAATTTTCAAGCCGATACTGAAAAAGCAGCAGTTTTTTTCCGCTGGTGAAAGTACTGAACATTTCAGGTTAAGAATTTGGGATTCTGGGTATGAGCACAATCTGTGGACATGGTTTTTAGGATTGTGATTCTAGCCGATGGCCACTCTCCATATGCCCAACTAAAATTGACCATAGTAGATAAAATCTATTTGATTTTGTGCCTTCAAGCTGATACTGATCCCAAGCGGTTTTCTCCCATGGTAAAGGTAAGCAAATTGTCAGGCTAGGGACTAGGGATTATGTGGTTATGTTTACACCATGTGGGCGCCAATTTTAATTTTGCCATTCCAGCCGATGGCCATTCTCTACACGCCCAACTCAAGCTGACCATGACGTAAAAACCGCTTGATTTTGGGTTTTCCACGTAATAGTAAAGAAGTATTCTTTTCTTTTGGTGAACCAATGGAAGCTTTCACGGCAAAGCATTAGGGAGTATCCGGGTATTAACAAACTCTTCGAACGCCGTTTTTAGTTCTGCGATTCTAGCCAATGGCCACGCTTTACAAAGGCAATTCAAATGGACAAGAATGGATAAAAGCTGCTTGAGCTCCGGCCTTCAAGCTGATAATGAACAACAAGTGACCTTTTCCTCCTCTGAGCCTGTAGAAGTTTTCCGATTCGGAACTTCGGAATATTTGGGTACGAGCAAACTCCGTAGGCATTTTTTCTAGCTTTGCAATTTCAGCCGATGGCATATTTCTACGTGCCTGACTCAAACTGATCATAGCAAGTAAAAAGTGCCTGATTTTAGGTCTTCAAGGTTTTATTGCACTACAAGTGTTCTTTTATTCCGGTGAACAGACATAAGATTCCAGGCTGGAAACCAGGTATTGTGTGCATGTGAGGAAACTTTGTAGGGCGGGTTTTACTTTTGCAATTCTAGCCTAGAACCACTCTTTACACGCCAGGATCAAATTCACCATAGCAGATAATAGCTATTTGAATTTGGCCTTTCAAGCCGCTACTAAACGAGAAGTATTCTTTGGCAGGCACTCGGTGCTTGTTCTTCTTCTCCTACTGTCGCTCTGTGGAGCATAGCCTTGGCCTTGTCCACTTGTCTCGTTGATCCTTCACCCATCTTTGTACTAGGAACCACGCCGGGTGCCCCATGAATATCTCGTGGGGTGAGTAGCCGGTTGCGGAACTCTTCCAAGAGTTCATCATCAAGGAAATGACGGAGAGTAGTCTCACCCGGTCCTTGGTGCGCTCAATCTTGCAACATATCCTGACGTTCTCTTTGAGACTCCGGATCTATCGCTCACATAGGGGGTTACTCCTGTGGGTATAGGGAGTCTCCCTGGACAGTTGGACATTGAGGGCCCTCAAGACTCTCTTTTACCAACCTGTGTCTGAGTGTACTGTAACGTCTTCGTTGGAATTGATCTCTTTGGGTGCCCTGTAGACATTGAACCACCCTTCGAGGAGGATCTTGATGGTCTCTCCGCCGGTGATGTGCGTAGTGCACGGGATCTCTCGGGTGAATGTGGTCAGCCCACAGGTCACCACTAGGGCGAAGTTGTAGTCCCCAATCTTCGGCATCTCCGTGTAGTCTACATAGAGCACACTGTTGGCAAAGTGCGGGATGGGGAAGGTCGAATAGAGACGTCTGTCCGCGACATCCACGGGTTTGCAAGACCAACACGGGTACTTCTCCACGATAGGTTGGAGGGTCTTCCGTAGTTGATCATCACTCTATGTAGTGTGGAAGCAATTCTTCAACAGCTTCAAGGTGCGGTCAACCCCAACATGACCACTGGGTCCATTTGAGGAGAGCTAGGAGGCGGTCGCTAGGTACGACAATCTGGTTTTCATAACAGAGGTAGGTCTTATCTCGTTTCTATTGTTCCTGGTTGACCAGGACAGGTTGCACACACTTCTCCGGGCGTTTGCAGATAGCCTCAAAATCCTTAAAGTACTCGACTTGTCGGAGTCCATCTAGAGGTCTGATCATGGTCATGTTCAGGTCAAGGTGTACATCCATACGGCTGAACGTCTCCTTAGCTAGCTCCTCCAACTTGGCACCCATCATGTCATTGAAGCTGTTGCGGCTTATGTAATCCGCACATTCGTTTGTGACACCCTAGATATGGTGCACTCAGAGCCGTAGTTTGCTCAGGTAGGTCCACCAGCGTCGAAGCTTAGCCTTTTCAAGTGGAGGTCCTTTTTGCAAATTGCTTACCGGTCCTTGGTCGCACAACCAAACCACATGCTTGCTCCCCAACAGTCGGGACTGAGAAGATAGCACCAGCATGCCTGCGAGCAGTTCTTGCTCATAGGTAGAATAGTTACCCCGGGCCTCGTTTCATTTCCAGCTCCAATGGCCCAAGGGAACCACGACCCATTTGTCCTCAAGGTGGCTGTGCTTCAAAGTTCCATCTCGGTTCAGTCCATCAGTCCCCCATTGGGCCATGGCCGAGTTGAACTCCCCCTTCTCTAGCGCTTGCCACTGGAACAACATTCCACCACCGCCTACATTGCAAGCGTCAGTCACCGTGCTAATTTCACCTTGTGCCTTAGGCACGCCCAAGCACTTAGTGTTAGCCACTTTATCTTAGCCGACGCAAATTGCACCCCCTTCTTTAAGCAAAGCACAAAAATTTTGTCATTCAAAAAAATAGTTTTTTTGCCATTTTGAAGGTAGTGTTTTCCAAACTCTCCCACAAAATTCATTTTTCATCAAGTTTGCCCATTTTTTTGCTCTTTTCAAGGGGGTCAAAGAATTATTGTTTCTTCAAAATCAGAGGGCTTACGGGTCATTTTCCCCAAAAGAAACATTTTGTTGGCTAATTTGAAGAACACCAATTTTTTGATCTTCTGGAAAACTATTAACGTTGGGCACTATTTACACAAACTTTTATACGTCCACATGAAAAAATAATTATTATAGGAGGCTGAGTGCACGAGGCCTCGCGCACTCACCCACCTACAGTCAGATTTTCAGGCCTTTTTGAGATGAGTTTTTGGCATCGCAAGTGGCATGAAGCAAGAATGGAGCCAAAGCAAAACTGCAAGATTCGATATGGGTTAAAGACTTGCACAGTGGCACACTCAGTGCGCGAGGGCTCGCGCACTTGGAGAGACCTCAAAACATTTTTGGCAGTGCCGTACTATTTTGTTGTATGTGGGGAATCATTTTTTTGTGCGTTGCTAAGTCCTTGCATCAAGTGAGATGTAAAAACAGTGAGCTCAAGAGTGGCGTTTAGACACTCCTCATGTAGGGCACCTTGTTTCATACGTCTTGTGACTCAGCGCTTCTAAAAACTGTTATACAGGCTCAAAGATGGGGGAGGCTGGGCACCTCATTTGTAGGTAAATCAACTGAAAAACGCGCATTGAGCGAGGACTGGGGGTAACCAGCTATTTAAATCCATTGCACCTTACACAGTGCATGGCGTGAACAAGAAACTCACTGATTGACCACTCTTGCTGCTGACATGACCCGAACGGTACAATTTGACCCATTTGAGACATCAGAGCCTCATTGGAAACATTAGGAAATACACATTCCACATAAATAAGTGCGCAAGGCCTCGCGCACTCAAGATGCTAAAAAAGTATTTTTTTGATACCCCTCACTACTTTCATTCTGCTGATAGCCTAAAAAAGGATTTTTGGGATTCCTCCATTTTGGAATCCTCGGTTTTCAGGTGGCAACACGGGGAAATTGCGCGTCATTTTTTTTTGCACTCAAATGCCGCCCGTGAGGTGCAAAACATGGTGCAATTTGCGTAGCCAAAGTTTATCCTTGACCCCAAGAGCGCCAGGTACTGCTGTTCTTGATGATCTCGGTCAAGATGGCGCTGGTGTAGGTGAAATTCTTGATATGGCGACGGTAAAAGTTGCAGGTCCCAACAAAGCTACGTACATCATGGAGTCCTTTCTTTGGGTCTTCATGTCGTACTTTGGCATCCATCAGGGGTTTGGCCTTAGAGGCTGCAGGCGTTCACCACCCATAGCCAATGGCGATTGTGCTGACAATGCTAACAATTACGTCAACGATTTTGTCATTTCTTCTTGAATGCGTAACATACTGTTATAATCTTATTTTTTTCTGCATTTTCGGCGATGAGTTAGGATGCGCGCCGGCGCGCCACCCTTTTGGGCGTAGAAATACAGGAATTTACAATTTCATGTGAAGATCAAAAAATACAAAAAAAGTGTGCATTCAATGCACAATGGAGTTCTGGGAAGGTATGTGCCATCAGATAAATTCTAGGCCGTCTTTTGACAGACTTTGGTAAATCATCAATCGTTGAAGCGTAATCAGGCCCTCACCCCCTTCATCCTTTCTGTGTAGATGTCCCTGAGCCATTGCAGAGCCGAAGGCCGTGTTTGGGCCGAGCCGCAGCCTCATGGAGACTAATCAGAATCAAAAGACCCCATTAAAGAGGCAATAAAGGTCTGCCACAACCGGCGCCCAAAGGGACAGGACAGGTGAATTTAGCAGGTTCAAGGTGACCCCAACGGCGACACTTGTGCATGTGCAGCGTCTGGTTCTGTGTTTTGCCTCCGACAAGAAGCTATGCATGAGCACGTGATCCGGCATGCCCTTTTTTAACCCTTGCCAAGCCACAGTCGCCCCAAAGACACTTCCAAGCGCAGTGGGGGCTGTGAGATAATGTTTCAACAAGGGATAGACTGGCGATTGCATTGGTGCAGCATTCTGTTTTGAGTGTCAGGGAGGTGATAGGTAACTTTAAAAGATGCAAAAAGCCCATGGGAACGCCAAGAAAAGTACCCTTTTTCCTTAAAATGCAACAGTGGTGGCCACCAGAGCACAATCAGGGAGCAAGAAAAAGTGTATTTCAATGCCTTTGGGTAAGCTTGAGTCATCTTAAAGATGCCTAGAGGCATACCACATTTCTATCGTGGTATTGACCGAGCCGAAATGAGGATAATGCACTTTGACCCATACAGCCAATCACAAATCAAACGATGTTGTGACGACCCCCCGTCTATTTTAACTCTAACACAGTTTCCTGAATCGACTGAGGCACTGCTCTGGTTCAGAGCCTATACATTTTTCTCTATTTTTTCATTATTGCCTACTTACCCCAGTGGTGTGCACCCTAGCAGGCTGTTGTACCTCTTTTTGAGAGGTCCTGGGTTCAATTTCCAGTCATTCTAGCTAAGTGGGAAGATCCTAGGTGAGGTGGCAGTGGCCTCATTGCCACAAGCCATGCCACCTCAGCACCTAAGGGACCAAGAACAAAGGGTTCACATTTCCAAGCCAGGGTCCTCCGTGGGAAATTCCTAATTTCAGGTTGACAGACTACAATAAAATCTTTTCCTGAATTTTTCCGATATCACTACTTTCTGCCCACATATTAGGTATCACTCGATCCGCAATTTCCTGGCGCACACGCTGATCATAATTTCAACAGCAGCTGTCCAAAAAATCCATCATGGGCAAAGATCGCACCGTGCCAAAAGCCGCAGATCCGAGCAAGTCCGTCGCAAATCGCGTGGCGCAATTCGAGAAAAGCGACCAACAGCTGAGGGATCACAGACGCAACGCGGCTCTTCGGGAAAGCAGAACAGATGAAAAAGGAAAGGAGAATGATCAACAACCCCAAACTCCCAAATCAAATCAGAAAACAAACGCCGAGAAAAACACTCCGGACGCAATTCCAAGCCAGAATGCGAGTTCAAGCCCAAACGGCAAATCCAAGCGCCACAAGACAAAATGGATTCAAAAAACCACCCCGCAACCAAACCGTGAAACGAAAAAGGCTGTCAACGACGACATTGTCATCAACACCCAACTTCATTACAATGAAAAGCCAACGGTGGATTATGCCAAACTTTCAGAAAAGCGCAACAAGAGTTTCACTTTCATCCCTATGGAAGACTTGGAAACCCACCAAACCACCAACGTTTTTGTGAACGACCCCAACGGCAACTCTCCATCCCAACTTCACCAAGACCTTCAAGATGAAAAAGTTCCGGAAGTCTATCAATTTCAATCTCAAGACAACCGTGTATACTCCGACTACATTACCATGTTACCAACCGAGGACATCATCGCCCAATTTCACAAACAACCTCATGAAATACATTTTGGGGGCACCGACTACCAACACTATTTCGACGAGAAGTACGAGTATTCCGCCCCGTACCCAACGGAAGACCATGCACGAGCCATCAAAAATGCAAAATTGGTCACTCCCCAAAATATCACGACCCTTAACATCATGGCCAACCTCTACGAGTCCCAAACAAGAACTTTCATCTTCACCCCCACCACAAATTACGACTTCAACAAGGACGCCTCGCACAACACATCCGCACACGTGTCCATGTTGCTCAATGCTTTAGCGTCGCTTGCGCGTGCTAAAATACATGTAAGGGGTACGCTAATTCTTTTGGTGTCAGACCCGAGAGTTTGTGAAGCCACGACCGGGGTTTGGGATTACTCTCAAGCCTACGCCAAAGCAAGGAGGTTTATGGTTGACCAGAAAAATCTCCCAAAACTTTGTTCCGTTGAATATGGTCCTCAAGAATGATCAAAAACTTTTTGACACTTGCTCCGCCCCACACCCGGAGGGATATATTATGATTACTTTGGACAACCTTTCCGAGTTCCAATACACACCGCCCAAATTCTCTCCTATTTCGCCGGGCCATGACCTAGCACACGCCGAGGCTTTTATCTCTCCGCAACAAGAAGCCCGTCACACACCACCAATCACCGATTATGTCAGAATTGACATTTCGCGAGACCTCGAAGTCCTCACCGAGGAAGATGCTTTCCAATTTTTCAACAAATTAATCAAACCCGACCTCCAAGATGCCTCATCCATTACCTCCACCAATTGCGCACACTACCGCGGTGAGATAAAAAAAAGGGGCTCGCCCATTGGAAGCACCCATGCTCGTTTCGACATCGAAACCAACTCAGCCCTCTCCTCCCAAATTGACAAAACCGTTCAATCCCATTACCCACTAGACAGGAATCCACTCATTATGGCTTTCCCCTACAACCTCTCCGCCCATGAAAATACTTTCATGATCTCCGCCTCAAAAACCTCCGCGAAAAACGGAGTCAAGCTCGAACCCACGGAGCTTCTAAATCGAGTGGCCTCTCTTGAAAAAATGAATTCGATCCTGCAATTCGCAATTCTACGCACCAAATACTCGGTATTGGTGCATCTGGATGTTCACTCCATTCCAAGCAACACCGAAACACGAGTTTCAAAACTCAAATGGATGAACGAACAATGCAAGAAAGCCGGTCTCACTTTCTTCAATCACAATAACACATATGCAGTTTTGTCCGACGCTCCACTAAGCTACCGGGCTAAACCCTCCTACACACCAACCAACGCCAAATCGGTAGTCATTTGTGCTCCACGCTCCATAAGTTTTAGAGACATCAACAAAGCAACTTCACTTTTTGGTACCTTCACCTCCATCCAACCGCTGGAATCCAACCCAAGTGCCAAATCACACCAATCTTTTGAAGCGCTCTTCCAAAACCTGGGATCCAGTATCCTAGCACACCAAGAAAAAGTTCAAGGCATCACTTTTACATCCGGCTCGCCCAACCTCTTGAAAAAACAAAACATCATTGATTCAATTGTGAAAGACCATCCCACTTCTAAATGGGAAGCCACACTCTTGGCCGCCAAAGAATTTGGCTCCGAGAAACAACTGCGCTCCATCAATGAGCGATTGATCGTGGCCAAGCCCCTATGACTCCCCACCCACCCACACTCTTTCTTTCATCCAGTTCTCAATGTCTTCACTATGTCACTACTCAGAGATGCGGATCCCCTCCGTCCTCGCTCCTCTCAATACCAACGGTATGATCTGTTTATCATGATGCTATTTCTCGAAGCGATTACATCTAACCACTCGCGATGCATCACCTCGCAAGGTATTGTGCCACGCATCGAAAACAATGCGAACACACTGGAACGTACACTCTCCTCACAATGCTTCCCGCATGCCGTGTGGATTTCGTTCACTCATCTTCGGTGTGTCAAGATTTAGATTCATCCAAGCCACGATCGGGTACTCGTGTGCACGCCTAGTGTCACTCTGCCCTATAAGTCGCCAGCAGGCAAGTGGCCAGCAAGTGGCCTGACTGATCTCTGTCATGACCGGATAAAGAGTTTATCTTTTTGCAAGGGCTTCTTTCTTGATTCATTCGGGCCACGACTGCCGAAACGGGCTCACGTTAGCCTCGAGGACTCGTCAAGATCAAGGAATGTCTCGGAAGTGGTCAGTGTTAGACACGTGGTCCCATCTCTCTCATCATCATGACGCCGTCAATTGATATCCCCCTCCCACCGGGAGTCCCCCAACCACCAAGTTACGATACCAATATTCACAAAGCACCTAAACCTACCACACCAACAGACAACTTAATCCACTATAAAACACGTTTAACACTCACTACTCACAACACTGCCAAAAACATTGACAACCTAGACGCCATTATACTACGAGACCAACAACAAGGAACCGACATACTTTGTTTACAGGAAATACCTACCGCCCCCTCCTTACAATGACTTCTAAACCTACACACTTTCACAAACATATCTTCTGACAAATCCAACGGCACAGCGATTATCATACACTCTTCCCTATCTCCCTTCGTCACGCAAATCAAACCTGACAAGGTCAATGGATGCCTTATTGCCATGGACCTTACTATACCAGGCTACCACACACTCCGTATCATTAACGTGTACAAATCACATCACGCTCATCTCCGACACAGGCTAGAGAAAACCATCTCCGCCCTCCAACAAGACCAGCCGTGCCACATCATGCTCGGCGACTTCAACACATATCTCCAACCTTCTCTAGACACGGCTAATATCAAACACAATAAATACTGGCCTTGCCTTCACGACCAGGTACACCCCACCAATCCCACCACCACACCAACCCTCATTGACCTGTATCGTAAGGACCACCCAGAGACAAAACAGTGGACGCGCCCTGCAAACAAAAGGCTCCCGTCTCACACACGCATCGACTTGATTCTCTCCTCTCCTTCTTCCAACACCATTTTCAAACCATTCAACACCTTCATTGATATTCACAACGACATCTCCGACCACCGACCCGTAACCACTTCCATAGCCATCCCCACCGCCCCGATTAACATATATAACATCCCACACGATTCCATTCACTACCGCCCCCTAAGCAAAGAAGAAAAGTCACACTTTACGTCCCTCAGTAAACCTCTTAACGACTGGCTCTCCAAGCACCACGACACTCTCTTCCAACAGCCCATTGAACAACTTATTCCTCTGACTGACTTCCTTTTCACCCAACTAGTCTAAACCTACAAAAAAGTCACTCATCAAGCACACGAACACAAACCAACCAGCGTGGAGAAACAGTTCCTTGACGCTGTAAATAACTTACCTTCTACTGCCTCCAGTGCACACAAAACAAAAAAACTTCAAATACTACTCAATGACTGGACCTCAAAGAAACAAGCACAAGCGCACAAGAAACTCCACCACTCCCTCATTTCTCACAAACGCATAAAAAAGACAATCAACAACATTCTCAACCCCAGAAACACCACCCCCATCTCTCTCTATGACCAAACTGGTCAGCTCACCACCGACCCTTACGAAATGTGCAAATCTATGGGACACGCCCTCTCTTCCCTGGGAGGCCCCCCAGATTTCGACACAGACCCAGCCTGCATCGACACGCTCATGACTAACTCCCCAAAAATACCCCACGACGCTCCAAAACCGCACTTTACCAGAGACTTCTTCAACCTTCTTTTGTCGAACGCTAAACCACACACCGCACCTGGTTTCGATGACACCTCTCTTTACCTTTTCTCCATCTGCCCCCCCGATATCCAAACCTACATTTACAGCCTGTGTTCCCTCCTTATCGCCGACCACATTCCTTTTCACTGGCTTAAAGCAAAAATTTTTCTACTTTACAAAAAAGGCGACCCCCATAATCCTACAAATTACAGACCAATAGCACTCCTTAACACACTTTACAAAATCATAGCTTCTTACGGTGCACACACCCTCACTTACTACGCCACAACGTACCACCTCACCAACAACACACAATACGGCGGACTTCCTAACCACAGAACCACAGACCACATATACACTATGATTGCCAACCTATCACTGCACCCAGACATGTACCACTTGTATCTTGACTTAAATAAAGCATTTAACTCCGTTCCTCACCGTGCCTTATGGCAAATACTCTCCAACTACAACATAACTCACTCCATCATCAACCTCATCCAAAACCTGTACGCCTGCCCCCACGACTTCCCCGTCGTCAACGGCTTCGTCCTCTTTGCAGCCCACTGCATAAGGGGACTTAGACAAGGATGCCCCATGTCCCCCATACTCTTTCACCTCTTTGTCGACCCCATCATTAACCACATACAATCTCTCCTACCTAAACGTGAATTCAACGACCTTTTCTCCTTCATCGACGACATCGCCCTCCAAACAACCTCCCATGCCAATCTACACAAAGTGCTTCACTTCCTCTTTGTCCAAGGGCTTTGATACGGCCTTTCTTTTAACACTACAAAGTCCGAACTCCACGCCCTCAACAACGCCACCCACATCACCATTCGTATTAGTCCTACCCAACATTTCAGTACTTTTACCGATGACGGCGACCCCAGGGTTTTTTATAAATACCTGGGCACCTACTTTTTCAACAAACAACAAAACCCCAGCATGCTCCAACTTCTACTCAACACCATTCACGCCTTTTTCGCCAACATATCCACCCTCCCTCTCACACACAACGAAATAATAAAACTATCCAACATACAACTGATACCTACCCTCACCTACCGATTAATCTACAACTCACTCCCACAACAGGACCTCGACAAACTGGACACCACAATTTGGAGTCATATCTCCAAGTTAGGCAAACTATCCTTTCGCACCCCCAATAAAACCAAATACTCCCCCCCACACACACTAGGTCTAAACATCACGAAAATTTCTATCGTAACCCACATCCAAGCCATCAACCACATACTGCGCTACACACAGGACGACGGACCTTCCCACACCAACGAAAGAGTCAAGTACACCTTGCGCAACAAGTCCACTAACCCCAACACCATGCAACGCATGACTGCCCACTCTGCTAGCTTTTTAGGTTTCCACACTCACAACATACCCACAGTCAACCCATGTCTCCCTTCTCAAATCCCTACACACACAACAATCGAAGTCGCCTTTATTTACTACCAATCCAACAGCGACCCATTAACATATTCCATTACGAAAAATACCACCCACACCACAAAAACGACCCTATGGTTCCGAGGCACAGTCGACCACCCCATGCCTCAGAAAACCACAGTTACTTTCCCTGACATGTCTACAATCCTCACCCCCAACCACCAGTTCCGCTTCCTTACTCTCCCCACATCCCAAGATATTTCCAAGCCTACCAAATCTCTCTCACTACCCGACACGACCAACTTCCCTTTTTCTTTCACTGGCACCACCACCACTCAAAATTTCATTCAATTTACCCTGAAAAACAATCTCTCTCCCCCAAACCCTCAGCACCTGCACTACTGGGGATGCCACGATCTTTTAAACGCACTCGACGCCTACCCTAACCCTACGATTGCCTACACTGACGGGTCGGATGACCCCACAGTGAACACGCCATCGGGCGCCGCCATCACCTTCAACGCTACACCGCCAACAACCATCTGCAACACATCACCGATAAAAGGATCTTACCCAGCAGAAATTTATGCCATTATACTGTTTACCTACCTCCAACACGTCGACACTCTCTCTCAACCAATCATTTTTGCCATTGACAACCTGTCGGTTTGCTCCACCCTCCACCAAATACAACAATTAAAAACTAAACGCTTCGCTTCTAACGCTAATTGCTTCGCTCTTTGGTACAACTATATTTGGGAATTTCTTCACAACACCCACCTTCACATAATTTTCACCTGGATCAAAGGACACGCTGACTTCGATGGCAATGAGCACTCTGACAAAATTTCTAAATGGGTATCACTCAACCTCCACCAACACCCTGAACACCACAACCCTGACACTTTTCACTTCATATACCACAATCATACACCACTGCCAGGACGCATTACACGCAAAACTGTCAAACACCTACTTCCGAACCAAAAACACAACAACATACACCTACCCTCTAGCACCGACTTCTACGCCCACACATCGTGGTTTTCCAGACTACCTTTTAAATGGACAAACGAACTGTACTGTTGCACTGGTTTTCTTCCCCATTACAAACTTAACACATATCAATGCCCCAAATTGCACACTCATCACCCCCTGGACCCCATAACAACGGTGACCGAATGCGGCACGGCGAAACCTGTTCGTGACCTCTTTTTTGAGGTCTGGCAACAACCCTTCAAACAAACACTCATCGACTGGTGGTCACATGCAACAAAAGGAGAAAGAAGAAACTACATCCGCACGCTCATTCCCAACTCACTCAGTAATGCACTAAGAGAAATCCCACCCGACACTCCCTACTTCCAACACCTACAAAACCTAAAAACAGCCTTTAAATACAGAAGAAAACGACTCAAAACAGCACTGCAAGAGACACAAACCTGGCTCAGACAAAACCCAATTAACGATCTGCACTTACTCCAACCAGATTCGGCAGAAAACCCATGGAACAACCAAAACTCCATCTATAGCACTTCGTCTCACAACCCCACCTTGTTGACCTACCCAAAAAGGACAAACACAACAGTCGCCAACAAACACCCCCACAAACACAGACACGTTCACAGCAAAAACAAAAAAACCAAATCCCAACTACTTAATTTACCGTAACTACCCACTTAGGAACACGTTACCCTAAAAAAGCCATCGCGAAAAGAAACTAAGCTCCGCAAGCGACTGGGGGGTTTCTGCCCCGCTTTGGTCTCCGGGTGACGAGTTTCTCCCCCCCTCTTTTTCTTTTTTCTATTTGTCTTTCTTTCCCGTCCTCCTCATCTTCACCACCTGCGATCTGCCCCCCCCCCCCTAACTTCTTGGCACCATTTGACAGATCGACGAGATGGGACCACGTTTGTGTCAGCGCATTTTTGATGCTCTCTTCCAGCTCCTTTTCGTACACCATTCAGGACTTTGGAGTACGGAATCCCATATAGCGTGGTGACTCGATGATGATTTTGGAAGTGAGAGGACGTTTCCATGATTCTCAGATTCTTTCCGAACTTTCCCCTGACGCTTGGAGAAGTCAGTGGTTTCCACTTAACTGGAGGTCTTTTATGATACCCCAGATGATCTATGGCCGGGATTACTTGTTTGTTTCTGATTTTTATATATATATATATATAAATATATATAGAGTCCCTTTTTTTTTTTTCGATTCGTCTTGCGTCATAACACCAACCACAGGGCTAATGGCGAAGCCACAGCCCACAGTAACCAGGCCTTTGGTGCATTTTGGAGCAGGGTCACACCCCCTGAGTTATTGTACATATGGCTGCTGTCCCTCGATGAACTTCGGCTCGCCATGAACGCTCACTTGCCCGTGGTTGGGCCGCTTTTGTGTTATGCTCGCCGGGGGGCAACCCCCGTGCACCAAAAAAGGGTTCACATCTCAGAGTGACCCTACTTCAGGGAATGTACCCATGAGGGCGGTTTTGTATCTCGGTTAGATTGTTTTGTAACTATCCTTTCTAATATGCAATCAAAAGTTTGACCCTTGTTGTGAATACTTTGTACATCTATCTCTTTGTGACAGCAGCCCTTCATGTTTGGAGTATAAGATGCTCAATTTGTACCCTACTTCGACTGTGGATTGAGATTTTCCTTTTTTGTCCAAAAGACATCAAAGACCAAGGTAGCAAGAGGAGCAAGCAAGCAGCACGACACAAGCAGTGGCACATCAACAGCGAAAAAACAATCATTCAAAGCTGAATATTCTTTCTACCTGCGCAATAGGCTTGCTCTGGCCATATTGGGGCAAGTGGATCACTAAGAGCCACAAGTAGCCATCATGGGCCACACTAGACTTAGATGAGGCCGCATCAACCCCCCTTGTGTCCATAGTTGGCTTTACAGAACCTGTATGCACCCTAAGCGAGTTGACATAGTTTGAAAAAATAAGTGCAGTACGACTAGTAGTATTGGCCTTCGGTAGATAGTGTGAGTGGTGAAAACAAGTGTAGCCGGTGTACACAGTTCATGCCTGATTTTGGGATGGTTGAAGTGTGTATACAAAGCTAGCCGTGTCGGACTTCGGTTCGCCGTGAACGCTCTGACGCCCACGGTTGGGCCACTACGGTGTGAGTTCCTTCCTTGTTAAAAACAATGTACATGAACAATATAACGAAAGAGTCCCGTTTGCAAGTTGAATGATGCTTATGCCTTTTTTCTACGCTATTATCATAATACGAGTCAAGAACATTCCGAACAAGTTCTTTAATATTTCAGAGTTTCAGTTTAAGGTGCTGCTTCTCCAAATGGTAGCATGTTGTCTCATCTCAGTCTATATTGCCGGACAAGAATGAACGACTTGGCACACAGAGAGAATCCTAGGTAGCTGTTACCCTTCCAATACGTGAGTGATCCCAGAGTCACTTATCACGCAACAAGAAGGGGGAGTTAGGGGTAGGTGCCGGCATGGGTGGAATAGCAAACCAAAAAAACCGCACGCAAAGCTGCAGTGGACGGCACTGACATTGTAGCACAACGAAAACTAGTTTGCAGGTTTTTCAGAATTTTTTTCGTTCTCAAACATGGGCAACACCTTACAAAACTGTCAGGACAGAGATTTGTTTTATGCACGGTTTTAAGTATTCATTGGCGCGGTATGTTTTGATTGCAGGCATGTTAAATGAGAACTTCGAGAAATTGATTCATGCTCGACTTCTGAAGGCAAAACAAGGGCGACATTTTCGAAAATCTGCAGTACCAGCCTGGAGCAGGCCAAATATGCCAAAATATGCCAGATTTTGCAGGTTTGTGATATTTTTGCAGAAAAATGGGGTAGGAGGAACCTCCCTCTCCTATTTCGGGGGTGTATATTTCATAAAAAGGTTTCTTTTGGTCTTTTTGGGTACAAAACTTAGTTTCATGGTTTTTCCGTGCCTATAGGCAGGTACACTGGTGTGCAGCACTGTTCTGCAGTACCACCCGGAGCAGACAAAAATACCCCGAAATAGGCCAAATTCCAGAGTTTTTGATGGTTTGGGAGAAAGCTCGGGTGGGAGGAACCCCCCCATCCCTTTTTTGGGGCCAGAGAATCCAAAGAAAAGGGGAATTTCTGGCGAATATCCTCGATAGGCAGGTACACTGGTGTGCAGCACTGTTCTGCAGGACCAGCCCAGAGCAGACGAAAATACCCCAAAATACGCCAAATTTCAGGGTTTTTGTAATGGAAATGAGTTGCAGCGCTTGCAGTTGCGATAGTTGCAGAATGTAGGTCGCGCGTGAGTGCAGATAAAGATTAAACCGAGATTACGAATGATGAGATTTCATGTGTATTTGTACCTGTTTGTATGTGTTTTATTATTAATATCATTGTTGTGTAGATATGACGTGACCCCGTACAAAGGGATTCGCCTCATTGGATCACAGATTCAGGCACAAACAACAAATAAGTAAAGCGAAGCAAAAGCGCTGGACTCAACAGCGCGCAGCGCATGTAAAAACCACGGGCTTAACTACTCGACAGCACAAGCGCATGTACGAGCGCTCGCTTACCTTTTCTTGACTTTGCCACCTCTTCGACCGCGACCGATGCGCACGTTTTCTTCTCTGTGGCATGGCTGCACTGCGCTCTCTCTGCCAGGAATCCCCTGCTGATGCGCACTCTCTCGTTCGTGTTGAACGCGGTTTCCATCATGGCTCTGCTTCCGCGCGCTCTTGCTCTCGTGGATCTTCTGCCGTGGAGCGCTGGCTCGTTCGTGCTGCGCACTGTCTAACGCAGTCACGAAATTTTCCCGAAACTCCTTCTTTCCCTGGCTCTCACCCACGCTCTGCACCTCACAACAACCAAAACTTGCAGAGGGGAGGTTTGGAAGGACCGCACTCGCAGAAGCCGCAGCTTGGATCGCAGCCTCCTCTTCATTCTCCTGATGCACTATCGCCAGCGCTTGTGCTATGCCTCCACAACCTTTTTCCCATCGCTCCTCTTCAGTAAGGGGACGATCCAGTTGGCGAAGACGAACGCTGGCAGCATGATACCTTTGGGCCGGCAGTTGACGACGAGCCTCTTTACGCTCCTGCACGGTCGCCAAGTGCCGAATCTGGGCTAGCTCATGCTCAGCAGCGAGTCCAGGAACATACACTGTTGCTGCTGGGGACAAACTGTCCATGCTCTTCGCCGTGAGGAACTGGTGTTCAAACCGCTTCTTCAGGAAACACTGTTCTGGTGATCTCTCTCGCGGAGAACATCAACTTCTTCAAGAATGTCCAGCGGCGCGGTGCAGAGCCTTGAGACGTACCTGTACTTAGGTGAACTTCGTGTACTTGAACTTGCTGAAGAACTTCAACCCCGTACTAAGGTCTCGTAATCCTATCGATGATCCGGGACGCCAATTTTGAAACAGTTTTGGTCTCTGGTGTGCGCCCAGAGGACCATTGTTTTTGCATGAGTAGCCATACCACTGATGGCTCTTTTTTGTGAAAACTGTTTGGAAAAAATCCAGCAGTGGGTTTTTGGAGCAAAATATTTTGTGCAGGTGCAGCAGGAAAAGCCAAGCCACTGGAAACATACAAAAGCCCCCCACTGATGTTGTAATTTATTTTATTGTGCCATATGGGTTGCCAGTTTTTTGTACAATTCAACACCAATTCTCAAGCTAACTTCTCAAAATATTGTATGATACACACTCAGGCCTAGACAGCTAGGGGTTGACGCATTGCACACTAGTCTATAGAAAGCTAAGGTGACTGAAGCATGTTATAGAGCAGTTTGAACAGCTAGGCCCTGAGGCATAGTAGGCCCGCCTTAGACAGCTAGGGGCAGGGGTCCTGAAGCTTGGTAGGGGAGTGTGTAGGGTCATGGTGACTAACCCCATGGTGTATTTGAACCAATTGCAGATTGCATTGAGGCACCCAACAGATTATATATGGCACAGCAACTCATCCGAATAAGATGTGATGATTTTCAGACCCCTCCATAGGTGTATGTCAGGTCTTAGGAGGGGAGTGTAATGGAAATGAGTTGCAGCGCTTGCAGTCGCGATAGTTGCAGAATGTATATCGCGCGTGAGTGCAGACAAAGATTAAACCGAGATTACGAATGATGAGATTTCATGTGTATTTGTACCTGTTTGTATGTGTTTTATTATTGATATCAGTGTTGTGTAGATATGACATGACCCCGTACAAAGGGATTCGCCAATTTGGGTACTAATTGGCTAGTGATGATTTCTGGAGTTTGAGTTCGTGCTTGTTTGCTGAAGTAAAGGCCAGTTACAGTTTTTGATATTTTTGGACAAGACTCGGGTACGAGGAACCCCCCCCCCCTTGTTTTAGGGCCGTAAAAACCAAAAAAATAGGTCCTTTCCCGCGAAATCCTCCTTTTGCCAACTTTCTGAATTTTGGGGGAAATCATAGATGTTGGGAACTCCAACCTCTCTCCGCCTTGAAATAAGTGTACCTATTGAGTCTCCATGGGCCTTTCGATGGTCAACCTGCTCTTGTGCAGCAGTTTGAGTCACCTACTAAGTGTGTTTATGCCTTTCTTACAGCTCCCTCTTGTAGGTGACCTCAGGGACCAGAAGACGCACAATACTAGCTATCGGTGACGCAATGGTGACGCTAACCCTAACCCCACTCTCTGTCTGCACATGCACAAGCCCGCTGAGGCAGGGGCTCCGAAGCATCATTATATTGGTGTGCCACTCAGTACCAATGGACATAGATGTTAATCCAACATGCCCGATGTCGACCGGCTTAATAAGACCAGAGCATGCAAAATCAAAGCTAGCTATTTCCTAGGACGTATGAATCCCGTGTGGATCCAAGCTTTGAGGCCTCCATGGATGCCTGCCCTTGATCATAATGCCAAACCACCTGATATAAGTCAAAGGGACCGGTTCATCCCCGGTGACCAGTTCAGCCCCACCCTGGGGATTATCGGAGCAGGGTGGGGATGAATAAGACAACCCCTAGGAATAAAAAGGGCACCCCCGCGGATAAAGAGGACACACCCTAAAACACTGAAAACCCTAAAAAGCTCGTGTCCCCTGTTTTCCTTTACAAACCGTGTAATGTTTTTCTTTCTCGTAAAAGGTTGTTCTCTTTTCTTTTTGCAAAACCATGCAGAGGGTTATGTCTCTTTAAACCGTGCGATGTGTTTTCTTCGTACCAAAAGTTTATGACTTGTGTTTTGCAAAACCATGCAACGTTTATTTGTTTTTTAGAACCATGTACTATTTCTTTTTGTTCCAAAAGGTTGATGCCCCCTGCTTTGTACAACCACACCCAGGTTTTTTTTTGAAAACCTTGTAATCTGTTTTTGTGTAGGAGGTTGCAGTCTTCTCTTTCGTAAAATCATACAACCTTTAATTTTTTGTACATCCATGCAATGTTTATTGTTTTGTAAAACCATGCAATGTTTGTTTTTCGGGCAAAAGGATGCACTCTTCTCTTTTGGAAAACCATGTGAGGTCTTTTTTTTTCAAAACTTTGTGATGGTTTTTTTCTTGCTAAAGGAGGATGTCTCCCATTTTGTAAAACCATGCAAGGTGTTTGTTTTTTTAAAACAGTGCTATATTTTTTTCTTGCAAAAGGTAGCAGTATTCTCGTTTGTAAAACCATGCAATGCTTGATTTTCGAAATTAAGGAAGGTTTTTTTTTGGTAAAACGTGGTAATCTCCTGCTTTGGAAAACTGTGCACTGTCTCCCTAGCACACTTGCACGGAGCAACACGGTGACAGTTTCTGAATGCTCCCATACACCTGTTGTAAAGGTACTTGACGCACTGAGACAGCTTCTGGACATAAGCATGTGAAACCAGACCGGGTGGTCAGGAGCAGAGGTCGCAGTGGCATGGGCAGCAACATTGCTTGGCACCGAAGACACAACGATAGTGTTGACTGAATAGTATCCTGCAAACAGATATGGTACACATAGCCAATGAAATACCTGATATGCACATATGATAAATCCACCCTATCATCCAGTAATTGATATAACTACTAAACATCCAAGAATGCCTTATCCATCCCACATCCTATGTTCCTAACAAGGAAATGGAATATGATATACCCTATCCCACATATATCCCATATATAGGGCCATATAATGCTCCCTTAGGGGTAAAATGCCAGGGTAGGGTTGTGACCTGCTTCACCCCCCCACTTAAAACGACTGCCACGGGCACGAAGTACATGCCCAAGAGGAACGTAGCAGTCACAAACAGCAGCAAATCACAAGTTAGCAGATTCCCTCCTGCCGGGAATCGCACCTACGCAAGCAATCTCGGAGCCACCCGCACGGCCGCTGAGGTAGCTCCATTCGGTGGGAATCGAACCACCGCCGATATTCAGAAATTGACGAACGGGATCCCGCAGGTCCCGCAATAAGTAGTAGGCGAAATCGCGAGCTGTTGTGCGTAGAGTCTGGTCCCTGCGTGTCGCATGAGGCATGTGGGGTCCAGCAGGTAAGGGCAGGTAGTTTTTCAAAGAATTGAAACTAAAGGCAAAGTGAAATCACACTTTTAAACAAAACTGAAGGTAATGGTACATGCGAAGCGGTGCGACGCGAAAGTGCAAAAATTTCACTTTTTGAAAAAACTGCCAGGAGAATTGACGGGAGTGTCAAACAGCAACGTAGGACTGTGCCTGCACAAGGGAGCACGAGGGATAGTAGAGATAGAGGCCAGGGAAAGGATCACAAGGTACACAACAAAATCTGATGGCCCTCGGCCAGGGGACTGTTACCACGGGGGGCTAACGGTCCTGTCCTGCAGTGCAACGCGGGGCAACCGTGGTAACAGTCCTTACAACCACCACAGCCCTTTTTTCACAACCTGGAACAGTGAACACTGTGATTGTGTCTTATTGTTGCCTTGCGATGCATTACTGTCTTGCGCCTGCCTCTGTCTTGTGCATGCTTAGGCCCACTAATAAACACGGCCACGATGGCCCCACAGTGCGCGCGGTAGCTCACTAAGTAGAGGAAAGAGGTCACGATGGCCTCAGGGTAAACGATCGACGATCATTTAGGCACAAACCAAAACACGGGTACGATGCCCACACCTTGCACCCACGTGCTTTAGATCGTTTATGAGGGCTTGATGTGCTTGATGTTCTTGATGCGCTTGCCCGTAACGCTTGTAGTAATGAGTGAGCTCTTGCTTGTAAGATGTAAACTTGCTTGATTACTTGCTTGTAAAAGACCGAGACAAGGCCTAGCCAAAGGCCCACTTGTCAAACAGACCAGACACCAGGATGAATGAACCAGTCACGGTTGTGACTGTACGGTACGGGCACGGCTCAGCCAAGGGTCGTGTCCGTGTGGATGTTCAACTTAGCATGTGTGTCACACGTGATGCACCACATAGAGGGTAAAGGAGGAGGTACGGAGATGGGATGAGGGTGTGAGTAGACACACTTAAATAGACAAACCTCATAACCATGTAATAATAACCTGACCTCACTGCTAACCCCTCACCTAGGATCCATACTACGTATATATATCATATATACACATAATAGAGCGATGCACACCGACAAACACAAGACACACTTGTGCGCGCACACCCATTGGCAGGGCCCGGGGGCACACACTCGCCCGGAGGGCATCACAGAGTGTGGGTCCCGCGGTGGCGGCCTTGGGGCACGTGATGGGGGCACTCCACACATACGGCACGTGCAAGAGCTTCCACAAACTACTCACGTACACACAACAAACAGTAAGCATATCCACAATAGAACACGTGTATACATACGCCACCTTGTTGCTTGGTGTTCGTGTGTGTCTTGGGGGCGTGCGTATAAACACTTAGGTTAGCTTGCGTGTTACCTTTGTCGGTGGGTGTGCCACCGGCGGGCCGTAGCGCAGGGGGTCACCTCCAGGTCGCAAATTGGGGAGGTCGCCCGTACGGTCCCGCTGGTGTATCAGCCCACCCTGCTCCCCGGGGGCACGATGACACGCCCCGAAGGAGTTTTACTCCCCCAACCCCTCTACACCGTGTATGACGGTTCATGTTTACACCTCCGTGTGTAAACTTGGGCCGGTGTACACGGCTACAAAACCCCAAAGGTAGGTGTCAACCTAGGTCTTGCTTGTTCGGGGGGCGGGTGATAACCAACGTAATAGGCAACCATATAATCCCGTAACTAAATTAATGGCATGCGCACACACACGCTACCATTGGCCACGGGCACACCCGGTTTTGATGTGTCTCGGACAGAGAGACTCGTGTGTGTTGTGGAAATCCAAGTCCACGCACGGGTCTCTATAAAGAAAAATGCCACGCCCATATCCCAACCCGTTTGGTTGGGTGTTGGGATAGAGGACCCCTCGGGTGTTGTGGAAATCCAAGCCCACTCGTGGGGAACTCTAGAGAAAACATTAATATACATATTCTCTCATAAACATATGCATGTGCACACTCGCCCTTTTCATCATATTGTTTGTTCCCTCTCGTTGCAGGCAGGAATTCCCCCGCGAAATTCATCAAGGACATGAAGAGCACACCCAGCCAGCATGCGGCCCCATGCAATGGCAATGGAGGGTAACCACTCCCAACCCGGGCACGCATAGCGACCGGGGACAAATACCCAGGCGGCGGAGACGGCCCAAATCCGCAACGCCACTCTTTGCCTTTGAAGACCCCACCCACTCATAGAGTGACGGGGCAAAGGCACCCATTGCAATTCATATTAGAATACTTGTATTGTAGAGGACGACCCCTCCCTCTAGGCTTAAGTCCTCGCCGTATGTAGTGGCAATTTTGCACGCCACGAAATTTTTTCCACGTAATGTGAGCCACACGAGTACTTCGTACCTTGTATACCTACCCTCGTGTGGACAAGGGCAAATCGGTGGAAAACCATCACGCCCAACACAAAAAGGGAAAATGGGTTGTACCCGCCAACCCAACGAAGTTTTCAAGCCTTCGCCATTTTGAGCAAATGATTTAGCTCGTTGGCTTGGGTCACGGGTCAGGGACGGTCGTGGGGTCGTGGTTTCGGTACGGGGCGGCACTCCGAAACCTTGCAAACACCACCATGCGCACAACCCGGCAGAGTCTTCGGGAAGTGCTTGCCACGTTGTTAGCACCCTTGACAGGGGGCGTCATCGTCGGCAGGACTGACGGCAGTAGTCCTGGTGGTGGTAGGAGTGCTCCAGTAAGACCCAAGGATAGGGGTTTGAATGGCATTAAGACCCCCGAAAGAACATGTCCCACTTCCGCCCCAGGCTATATGCCACGCCACCCCACCCCAAGGACTCTCAAGCCTTTAGCGGTGAGAGAGGTAGACGGTGGGGTAAACCTGCGGTACCCACCGCCCTGCTCCGGTGGGGATTTTTGTAACCGAGGAGCGCGCCGTGCATGCACATCTTCTTTCCTGTCTCCCACCGCTTCTCGCTCTCTCCTCCCTTCCCCAAACAATAATATATCCATATTGGTTAGGGTTTTCTTTTCGTGGCTCGCTCATGAGAGCGGTCCACCAAGGTGGGCAAGGATGTCAACGGTTTGGGTGAGATTCTGTTTCTGCAAGTAATCTCTCCAAACTTTGTTGTAGGACGGTAAGAAGGTTTCAACGGGTTCCTCGGTATCCCAATCTTTGGTATAACCCTCCCACTGCACCTTGAAGAAAAGTCTCTTGCGGTAAGTACGGTGACTTAATATTTTCTTGACATTATAGGTGTCGTCCTCAAACTGGGAGGGCACCCTAGCAACCTCCTCCGTGTAATTTAGAGGCACGGGGGAGCGAGGGGAGTTGACCGTTTTCATTAAACAATCAACGTGGACGTCAACTAACCTCCCTTGGTCCACTTGAATAATATAGAGGTCGTGCGCCTTCTTGGCCACAACCTCATAGGGCCCATCCCAATAGGGACAAGTCTTATCGCCAAGATTTTTGCGTTGGCGACGGACCCATACGCGGTCCCCTTTTGAGAAATTGGGGGACATCCTCCTACTCTTGTTATACTTACGAGCCATTGTCTCTTGCACTTGAATCATAGCCCTCCGTGCAAGAGCAATAAGCTCCTCACGCCGTTGGAAGTAGTGAGCGGCGTCTTGGGCCACCCCCTTAGGCTCAGCAAGAGGAGGCCCCTTAGTACGGTTGTGTTTACCAAACACAATCTCGTTAGGTGTATAACCTGAAGGACCTGTAGTCTCATGCCACGCTCGTACCACGGCGGGCAAAACCTCTACCCAATTAGTTTTCTTTTTCTTCAAGGTAATGGCTTTAGCAACGGCACGCCTTAGCTGCTTGCCAGTATTTTCGGCCTTGCCATTACCTTGGTGCCTACCCGCGAGACACATAGTCGAGCGGGCACCAATCTTAGAACAAAGGGTTTGGAAATATTGGCTCACAAATTGTGGCCCACGGTCGGAGCATATTTCACGAGGGGCTCCGAACCTATCCACCCAGCGCTCCATTACCAAATGGGCCGCTCTTCTCCCCGTTAGCCCTTCATCCTTGTCTCCATGACGGGGTTTAGGAATAGGGATCGCGATGAGGTAGCCGGAAAGCCGGCATACACATAGGAGCATTCGGTCATACACCTCTCCATCGTGGGAGGTGGAAGGGTAGTGAAACACATCAAGCGCTATGGAGTCCATGGGCTCCATAGGTATAGGCATAGGGGTCATGTACCCTTGCTTGCGCTTGGTGTCATGCGTGTGAATGGCACATGAGGGACACGTTTGACATTGCAGTTCCACTGCTTTGTACAACCCCTCACCTTCCACGCCATGGTTAATTTCCTTCCAGTTTTTTTCCACACTGGAGGTAGTTAAGTGAAATGCATCATGGTATTCGGCTACCAAACGATGCACTAGCGGCGTAGGAACACACCACCGTCCATTACGGACGAGCTTGTTATCCACCAACCTCACTCCATCTTGGAAGCTCCCATTCAAGGCATCTTGCCACATTTGTTTGTAGCGTTGACAATTTGGGTAGTGTTTAGCCCAATTTATCTCAAAAACATTGGGAGCATCCTCCCCATGTATAAGAGTCTCTTTCTTGTGGGACCTCCAAGATTTTTTTATCTTGACAATTCGCTCCAGTCTCCGAAGCTTTCTCTTTTGCTTCGTCCCCCCCCCCACTGGAGGCGAAGCCAGAGGGGGTGGATCACACGCGGGTGCCCCTTGAGCCCGAGGCGCCGCTTTAGACCTAGTAACAACAGGCGCCACAACCGCCCTAAATACAAGGGGGCGGGCGAGAAGTTCCTCCTTCTCGGCCGCCATCATGTCCCGCACATCCCCGGCCGCTTGGGCCGTCCCATGTATGGACACATCACCCAACGCCGGGTTAGCAGGGTAAGCCCAACGGGACAAGAAATCACCCACGGGGTTCACTGGCCCCGGAGTGTAAACCACATGGAGGTCGAATTTAGAGAACAATTCATGCCAACGCGCTTGGCGTGGAGAGGGACCCCCCACGGTTTTGAGGTCCTCCGTAGCCCAATTTTCAAGGCGACGGTGGTCCGTACGGACCTCCACGCGCTTGTTCCCCACCCAACCATGCCATTTTAAAAGTGCCGCCACTATGGCGTAGCATTCTTTCTCCCGAGGGCTCCAATTCAATTGGCTGCCTGACAATTTGCGGGAGAAAAAGGCAAGGGGGCGTAGGGCACCATCGGGACCTTCCTGCTGTAGGGCCGCCCCCACCGCCCAATTACTAGCGTCCGGGGTGAGGACAAAGTCCTTATCCCAATCGGCTAGTTGGAGGGGAACAATATCCGTAATAGCACGCTTGAGCTTCAAAAAGGCCTCGTTAGCCGAAGCATTCCATGTGAGGCCTATCTTTTTGCCATTCTTATGCTTAGGCAAATCCTTCAACATATTAATCAAAGGGGTAGCTATGGAAGCGTAGTGTTGGACATAGCCCGAATAATAGTTGGCGAGCCCCAAGAACCCCCGGAGCTCCCGAACATTATCCGGTTTGTCCCAACGCTCAAGCGCCAACATTTTCCCCGGCGCCGGCCGACGTGTGCCATTTTCCAACACATGGCCACAAAACTCAACCGAACGAACAAAGAAATCGGTTTTGCTAACCGAAGCAACCAACTCCTCTTTTCGTAGCCTATCCAACACGGCACGCACGTCGCGGTCGTGGTTAGCCAATAGCTCCTCCTCCGTCGCACCGGAGGAACCAATAATAATATCATCAATATATACGTCCGCACAATCCAAACCCTGCAAAACATGGTCCATGACCCGTTGAAAAATAGCGGGCCCATTCTTGATACCCATAGGCATAACACGCCATTGGTATCGCTTACCCGCCAAATTCATGGCGGTCTTAGCCCGGGATTCAGGGTGAAGGGGAATTTGATGAAACCCTTTACTCAAGTCCACAATAGTGAAAATCTTGTGTTTGGATTGATTTTCCAACATGTTTTCTATGAGGGGGAGGGGGTGTGCGTTGGGCAAGGTAGCCTCATTAAGTTGGCGGTAGTCCACCACGAGGCGCCATTTTCCCTTCTCCTTCTTGGGCACAACGAAACCGTTGGACGCCCATTCGGAGGCAGGGCACCGCTCAATCCAGCCACGAGCCAAAAAGTCCTCCACGATTTCTTGCTCCGCCGCGGCACGCTCCCCCACCAACCGTATAGGTTTTACGGACTAGGGTTTGGCGTTCGGGTATAGGTCAAGTTTAGCAAACCCCAACCGCTCCGTACCACGGACGTTAGGGTGTTCCTGGTCCGGACGGAGACGAACCTCCCCACTAAAAACATCCCGCTCATAGTCCGCGAGGATGCGCCTCCTCATGAGCTCCACCTCCGGAGACACAATAGGCTCTTGGGTGGTGACAACGCCACCCACACGAGAAGCCGCCAACAATCGTGTGGCGCCTTTACGTTTTCGGTAACGCTTAACGGTAGTGGCCCTCCCACCCAATAACTCTCGTTCAATTTTGGCACTGCGTGAACGCACGCAATCTTGTGCCTCCAAATCTTCGGGGGTAGGATCAAGAGTAACGAGTGCGAGGAGTTTTTTATGGGTCGCCTGGTACGTGAGGGTGCGCACCGAAGCCAAATGGTTAGGCACCCTTTCATCCTCCGACTCTTCCTCCGAGGTCATGCCCGGCTCGCCATCCGTGTTGGGGTTAGAGACGGCCGGTGCCAAAACGGAGGCCACATGACATTTAGTGGCCGCCAAATTTTCCTCCGCAATACCACCGTCCACGTATAGCGCCACCGTGGACCAACCCCGTTGAGGTAGGGGCGTGAGGTGGTCATTCTGATAGAGACAGGCTTTAGTCTCTGGCCCAGGAAGGTGGTACCCTTGCAAAGTAATTTCCATAAGGGGTTTCCACCACTCCCTATGTGTCCACTTCGGCCCTACGACGATGGCTCGTAGTTTTTCTTGCCGAATTTTCCGAACACAATCGGAAAACCGATGATAGGGAGGGCACATCCAATACAATTTGGAGGGGTCTGCGGGAGTGGAAAAGAAATCTTCAAGCGGCGAAACACAACGGGTAGCCTGGGCCATACCCGGGACCCTATTGAAAGCGTCCACGTCGGGGTTTTTGCCAAATTGTTTTTTGACACGTGCGGCCCAATATGGCGTGAGGCCATAGTCAGACTGGGTCCACATGGACCCATCACGCCGCGTAGGTAGAACATCACGGGCAAGGGCTTCGGGAGCAAATTCAACGAGCTCCAAAGCACAAGCCCGGTCCTGTACGGGGGCCACGGAGGAAGCGGTCAAGGCATAGCATATGTGTTTCTCGGCCTCAACACGGTTAGGCGGTTCGCCACCAGGGGGCGTAACCACAATGGCCGGGGCAGGGTGCGTAGGAGCGACTGCCCCAATGACTGGAACGGTTAGGCCCCACACGGACTGACGTGACACCTTACCATGAATGGGTTTCACCAAAAATGGTTTGCCGGTTCGTGGAGCCTCACGGAAGTCCTCAATCCAAAAACGGGGGTGCACTGGATGGTGAGAGTACAAACAATTGAAACAGGCAAAATGGCTCACACAATGTTCGTAACCCCATGCGTGCCCCAAAACCATATCCCAAGGTAAATTCGGGACAAGGTACGGGGACACGCCATACTGGGCAACACGAGGAAGTGAAACACTACCATCCACAACCCCCGTAAATTGAATTTTGACGTCTATTTGCTCGTCCCCCCCTGGCAAAGGCGTCTCATTATCTGCTTGGAGTAGGCGCCTCCGTTGAGGGGATTCATATTTTTCGGAGAGTTGGTCTCCAAAAACATTGGGGTTGGCCAAAGCGACCGCTTGGCACCCAAAATCCACCAAAACACGGAGGGCCTTGCGTTCTCCATTGGGCAAAACAACCTGAACGGAAAGTTCGGTTTGAATCTCACTAGTCACTATATGCCCCTTCATGACTCTCGATGGAACGAGAGCCACGGTAGTGTCACTGGGGTGCCCGAGGTTTTCTTCTTTCGAAGGGGGCGCCTCTGGGCACTCCTACCAACGTCCGCGCCCGTTCGGCGCTCCCTTGCCTCCTTTATCGCCCTTGCCGCCGCCACCCTTATAACCACCACCACCCTTATCACCACCGCCACCCTTATCGCCACCCTTAGGCTTACCACCTTTAGACTTACCCGCAATGTTCCAATGAGTGTCATTGCACGGAGAATTAGGCTTACACGTCCAAAGGGTGGTATTGGTGGCACCCGGATCAATCCAAGACATGTCCAT
This sequence comes from Eutreptiella sp. 'Long Island Sound 2002', assembly GCA_964036045.1. Taxonomy (NCBI): domain Eukaryota; phylum Euglenozoa; class Euglenophyceae; order Eutreptiales; family Eutreptiaceae; genus Eutreptiella; species Eutreptiella sp. 'Long Island Sound 2002'. Next base: position 17,506,021 of record OZ038383.1, read on the forward strand.
CTCCGTTTGTTTACGTGTTTTCCAATGTTTGGAACACGGAACCCAAAAGGTAGGTGGCGGTTTAGCCCCGGGGTCGACGGGTTTCTTCGCCGGAGGTTTAGAGTGACCCACGGCGTTGACGGAGGTGTCAGCGGGTTCGGAGGTGTCAGGGTCCGCCGTAGCCTCCGCATTAACCGCATTCACCGCTGTTTTATTGTGAGAAGGGCGATGAGTGTACGTCACCGTCGTCCTGTCTCCTTTATTGAGGCGTTCGAGAGCTTCCCTCTCCGATACGCTTTTATGGGCAAGGGCGTAGATTTCCGCAGGCTTCAAACGAGGCCTACGTTGCTCCACTTTCATAGTGTAGCCGCGTGTGTGAGGTGTGTTGTTGAGTTTCAAGATCCACTCCTGGAGAGCCGGGTCTTTGCAGTCAACTATCACCCCCGGCCCCGAATAGGAAATAATCTCAGGAACCGTAGTGCAAGCTTGAGCGCTATATTTCCTGAGTTCTTTTTCGAATGGGGCGCGACCCGGCGAAGGGTCAAGGCCACTAAAATCCACCACATAGCTGTCTGGGCTATTCTTAGCCTCTTGCTTGACGACCTTCCCCTTGATCCACGGGAGCTTGCTTAGGAGCTGCTCCCGGATCACGTGGGGACGAGTCTCATTGCTCAGAGGCAACAAACGTTGCCAACGGGCATAGAAATCTTCAAGGTCGATGAGGGTCACTTGCCCTTTAACCACCCTGGGGGTGAGGGCTCGCCACCTTTCATCAGCCCTTGAGGGGTCATACTCGTGGAAACGTTGTTCTAAAAAGTCCCACAACTCTTTGAGGGTGGGGGCCGTGCGTGTGTGGTGGGTGGCCTCGGCAACCCGGGCGTTGATGATCGCCTTTAGCCATGGGGGCAAGGTACTCAAACTCATTTTTGCCTCGTTGGCCTTTCGGTACATGGGATCACACCCCCCCAACCATTGTTGAAGCTTCTCAACCCACTCGTCGTAGCACTCTAGCTGCCCATTAAATTGCGGTTTAGGCATATCACTATCCTCCACCGCTTTGGTGTAACTATTTTGCACCATAGGCATTTGGTACGGGTGGTAAGCAGGGGGAGCCATGGTTGGGGGTGCACCTCCACTTGCACTTGGTGCAACCTTCACTGGAGAGACTGTACACGTATCCGTAGGATGAGAGGGCGTGTACGAAGGTTTCCCAGGGGAAGTGAAAACATTTTTCGTGAGGGGATTAATGTTCCCCAACGAAGAGGTGTTCTCCTCTTCATTGGCCCACGAGGCCGTAGGCTCCGTGGGGTGTTCTTCGCCCTTAGGCGTCGCCCTCCACTCGGGAACAGCACGTTCCTTCTGCTTTTCGGCGATTCCCCTCCACGATGTAGGTTCTTGGGGGTGGGGGTGTTCGTCGTGTTCTTCCTGCCCCCTCGGCCACCCCGAATCCGGACAAGCGTTCGGATGGTAGATGCAATCGTGGGATGGGTGGACGGAGAAAGGAAGGACACACCTACCAGGGGATGAACCGGATGGCGCGCCCATGGGCGCCGTAGGCGCCGCCGGCGTAGGATCAGGAACGGGCGGTGAAGCCGGTTCGGACCCCCGTGGCCATCTTGGGGTCACTTGGGGTGTGTATCTATGTGCCGGCAAGCCGCCATTGGCTGATATCATAGTCTCCCATCCACCTGAACTAACCCGATGTGATAGTGTGATAGGTTTGGCCATTCCGGCTACGAGCGGCCATATTCAGAACCGAGGCGCCGCCAGCGGAGATTTATATATCGGAATATCAGGAATCAACAGGGTTTTATTATCATAATGTTTCCGTAATTTTCAGCCTTTCGTTCTGATGGTCAATGTATCGGCGACTGTCAGTTGGCTCGCGATTTTGCGTTAACCGATTGGTTAACTGTTATTTCCAGATATTTTGGCGGATATTCCGTTGAAGGGTCAGATTTCATCAGCAAAGGGTTCGTTGCTTCCGCAATTCTCTAAATAAGCACTCAAAATTTTAATCAGAATTTTTCGCGATGTCGAAATCGGATTTTCGACTTCGACATCGCCGCACTTGATTTGGACTTCGTCGAGTGGTCATACTCTTTTCCCTATGCCCGAATCAGGTTTCCCTTATACTTGCCACCCATTTGACTTGGAGATATAAGGGAAACAAAAGTGAATCGTGGGACCACTTTGAAGGGCCATATCTACGAGCGAGTGTGAGGAAAGAGAATAAGGAAGGATGCGTTGCAAGCGCCGTGGTCTCAACTTAATTTAGGAAGCATCAAACGCCTTTGGTGTGTACACATGCCCGGTATAGCAAGGGATAATGGTCAAGAGGGTATAAAGTGATATATAACTCTTGGACCGTGCAACCGAATATTTTAATGCGACTTTCGAGTGTACCGCATGAGTGTTGGGGTTGCATAGCATCTTTCCTTGGGTTCCTACGTATTTTTAACGTGAAGTTATGTCAATGGAGGGACATGGCATATCATGGTGGGAGCCATATTTTGAGGGTATGTGTTGTATGCATGGTATATGTTTGATATGCTCACACCCATGTTATATATCTTCGTGTGGCCGAAGAGATGGGGAGCCATACGTGACAAGGGCTTTGCCCATGTCCCAATTTTGGAATTCAAAGCGCTAGACCAAGTCTACCGCGTATGTATTGCTCATGGTATGTTTGACAAAGAGATCCATGGGTGCACTCCCATTTTCATGGGGCATGTAGATATTAGTGGCCAAGGTATCTCCATGCGCCCGATTGGGGATCCAAGTGGGGGAATTGTTCGCAAATGGTTCCAATCATTTGTGTATTGAATCATGAGCGGATATCATGGGTGAGCATAGAGATATACTATCATGACAACTTTGCATTTGGTCATATTTTCATGTTTTTGACCTCAATTTTTGCTCATTTTTGCGTTTTGTGTACTTACCTGGTCGGCAAACAGCAAGAAGCCTATGGAGAGTCGAACCATGGTATGTTGTTCAAATGTTGGCATATGCTTTGGAGTTGAACATCACCATATGCCGGATCGCGTACTCCATTTGGCTTGGCGCACGAAGGATCACAAGAATTGGTCTCAAGATCATGGGCTGACTTGGGCAGTGCGTGGCGCCCATATCCGAAGAGGTTTCGAGGGTAAAATGGGGATGTACATGGGCATTGACCTTTGGTCTCTATCCTCCATGAATACTAGACTTCGATTCCATGCATGCTTTGAGCCTTCGGATAAGTAGTAACTTCAATTTTGAGCATATATTTGATATATGGCCAATATGGTGTGAATTGGCAGTTTTTTGGCATGTTATGAGTTCAAACTCATAGGTCATTTCTCTAAGCCCATTCGACTCCAAGTCCAGCCAAGGTTATGTCAGGGTAGGGCATGGTCCTGAGTGCCACTCTAGGCCATGACACGCCACCTCCCCTATTGGGCTAGGATTTATAGGCTTGGGAGTGAACACATTTTTGGGGTTTATGTAGTGACTTGTGACACATGGCATTCAGCCATCTATTTTGACCTGGTTCAGGGCAATATGTTGGTGAGTCAAGGGAAGGTCTTGAGTCCAGGGAATGAGGAGTTTATGGCTATGAATGTGTATGTTTACCTCTTTCCCCAACTTTGCTTTATGTGTGTTCATATGCCAATTTCAGGGCTTTCTTCCTTGGTGCAATTCTTGTACATGCCCGCCACCGTGGGAATACCGGTGTGCTGAACGAAAGCCCGCAGCCTGATTTGGATTGTGAATTGGGTTATTGCTGTATTTGTGGGATCTGGTTGCCATTCAGGGTTGAAGGAGGATTTTATTTTCTATATTTTTGGATTTGGAACCTTGGATTTTGAGCAATGCAATCGTTGATCAGGAGCACATCGGCAGGGGTTACAGGCGGAAGGGGCACAGCGGGGGCCGGTCCTGGTAGGGACCTTCTTTATGGTAGCAGAGGCTTACCTGCTGCCCCTACCAACCGCCGACCCGGGGACTTGGGCCCTTATGAGCCCTGCCCAAGTACGCCCCGGGTGCGTATTGTGGACTCGGTGACCACGCCGGAGATTGGAGCCATAGAAGGACCGAGACTTTCAAGAGCATGGCGAACTCCAGAAGTTGAAGCCCGAAGAGAAGAACGACACTCGGGAAGAGGAGGACGTGACATGGAGGACCTGGTCTCCATGTGTGAGCGTCGCTGCCGAAAGGCATGCAACCTCCGCTCCGCCGCGGAGGACTCCGATGAGGCCTGCCATTCAGGCAGCAGTGGAGGACGGGCCCGGCGCTACCGGAAGCGCGGGTCACCTAAGTCCGCGGCAAGGGACGCCGGGGCTATGGACACGGACCCCAGCCCGGTCAGGCTGTGGGAATCCGAGGGGCACTCCGAGGGCTATCGGACAGCCTACGAGCCACCTTCGGAGCCGGAGATGTCCGCGCCGATCGCCAGGGCGCATACGGCCCCCGAGCCCGCCCTGAACCACGACGCCGAGGGCTTGGAGAGGCCAGCTAGGGCCCGGACGGCACCTGTGCCCCGGCACACGGGACCAGAGACGGACGCCATAGGCGATACGCCCATGGGTGATGAGTCTGAGGTGCCGGGAACCGCGGGTTGCGCTGAATCCGGCGGAAGGCACGCTGCGTGCCACTGCGAGCACGTGTCCTTCCTCATGGGCAAGTACCCGAAGATGGGGATGGACACCATCGTGCATCACCTTGACCGCCTGGACAACGCCAAGGACGCTCTAGAGGAGGACGTCGCGGGGATCCTGGAAGACCTGTCGGCCGCGGAGAACCACATGGAGGAGCTGCGAGCGGATCAGGCCCGGTACCGGGAGAATCTGGAGCTGGCCCTGCAGAAGCAGCAGCAAGTGGTGGACAGCCTCCTCCACTTAGTGGAGGACATGTCGGGACGCTTGAGAAGGCTAGAGGAGCGACAGCCCCTCGCCTCGGGTCCGGAGCTCCCGGCAAAGCCGGCCGCGGTGGAGCTGGTGGAGCGGGTTAAGACCCTCAGGAGCGCCATGGAGAAACCCATGGGCGGCCCTGCAGAGGCACCATACGCGCCTCCGCGTGTTGACCCGGGTGCGCTGCCGTATGTTCCCCTGTTCAGCGAATCCACAAGGCTCGGGGAACACACGGCACCGGCTGGGTCCATGCGGGAAGGGCTCGTGACCGCGGACCCGAGGAGCCTGACGGTACAGATGTCCCATGCCGCCCAGGAGGTACCGCTCACGATGAATATGGCAGTCTATGCGGAAGAGAAGATCGAGATCCAGAACCAGACCATGCAGGGGCGAACCATGGGAAGCGCCGACGGACATGGTCGAGGCCATCCAAGCGGAAACCTGTGGGCGAAGGATCCCAATACGGGGATATGGACGGCCGATGGGGCAAATCCTTCCCGCATTCCAAACCCCATGGGTTCAGGCCCAACTGGACCGCACTCCATGGAGGAGAGGGATGTACGGGGAGTGTACTCACACCCCCCGGCCACAGGTGGTATCCGTCTCGGTGGAGTGGTGGCTGGAGACGTCGGAGACGCCATCAGGATTGACGACCTCAGGGGAATCAAAATCCCCTATTACGACGGGAACCCGTCCAACCTGGATGACTTCATCCTGGACTGGGAGGACTTCGCCGAGGAGGTCGTCGGCGAGATGCGGGGAGCGCCGCGGGACAAGTGGGTATGCCGGACATTCCCACACCGGCTGGCGCAGGACCTCAAGGAGGAGTTGCGGGATCAGATCCGGGAAGGATTGATCCGCACGGAGCAGGCCTGCCTCCAGTGGCTGGAGGACGAGGAGCGGGTGGACGCTCCGAACCAGAAGCTGGAGGACCTGTGGTCCATTCCACTGCCGCTGGACCGCGGCGAGTTGCGGGTCCGGGAGTGGAACCGGTATCTGCGGAAGTACCGCAGATGCCTCAAGTTGGTGGAAGACTGGAACGAGACCAGTGAGATCCGCCACTTGCTGAAGGACGTCCTCCCCAGCAACTGGAAGAGGAGAGTGGAGGACGAGGAGAAGAAGAGGGCGAAGAAGCGAGTGGCGGTGAGGATTATGGCGGCGGAGGATACCCATGCGGGTATCATGGAGTTCTTCAGGAGGAACCTGGGCGAACCCAACCGGATGTTGGGCCTGAAGAACGCCGTGTACGTGGAGGTATTCGGGGACTCCATGGGGCAAAGGTTGCTGCGCCTCAACAACGTGGAGTGGAGGCGCGGGGAGCCGCTGAGGATGCAAGTCATCTTCGCCCGCATGAGCCTTGACGAGGTCGTGAAGTACATCACGGTGGAGTTGAAGCTCAATGCGAAGAACGAGGCCCACGTGCAGGATCGACATGGTCATGGACAACGAGGACACCGAGACGACCGCCATCATCGGGAGATCCAGGAGGACACGGCCAACTCCGCGGAGGATGGAAGTGGAAGTGGCCAAGACCACTGGTCCCGGGAGGATCACGAGGAGGCCCATTTCTTCGCGTTTGTGGCGCACAACGTGAGGAACCATGGGCAGGATCGGTCCAGATGGAGCCAGGTGGGACCCAAGACGGGCAAAGAGCCAAGGAGGATCGGGAACCCACCGCTCTCGTTCCGGGAGTACAGGTCTCAGCACGACGGGTGCTGGGTATGTTATGGCAAGGGAAACAACCATGCACACGACCACCGTCAGTGCAAGGTGTATGAGGCGGACAAGAAGGCCTACTTCGCAGCCCACCCCGAAAAGAAGCCCAAGGAGCAGCGGATTTCCGATTGGAAGGCGAAGGGCGGAGACGGGGGAAAAGGCCAAGGCAAAGGCCAAGGAAAAGGCGGAGGAAGAGGCTATGGTGGTGGACCTGGCCAAGACCGACGAGTGAGGTCGATCGAGGAGGTTGCTGAGGACATGTTGAGCACGTTGGAGGAACTCAAAGCCCAGCAACGTGGTGGACAAAGTCCTGGCGGATCGCAGCCGGAAGGGGCGGCGGGAAGCCACGTCTAGAGGAGCCCCCACGGGAGTGGGACCTCGGAGGTCTCTCCTCCGAAAATCAGTGGAATCCCTGAGAAAGCAAAGGCACATCGGGTGCCGAAGAAGGCTCCGGAAGAGCCAAAACCACTGAGTTTCGCCACTCCCAACCCCTGGAGCGCCCTGCCAAGGGAAGTACATGTGGGTACGGGACATGGCAAGAAGGAAGGAGCGACCACGGAGAGCCCCGTGGACGGGCAGGACCAACCCAAGATCTACACCATCCGTGACCATACCCTTGAAGTCCTGATGCACCCGGACGTGCTAGAGTTGCATGCCGTGAGAGTCGTCCATACACCACATGGCGACGAGCGGCAGTTGCACTTGAAAGTGCGAGTAAGGTGCGGACGAGAGGAGAAGGTGGTGGATGTGTTAGTGGATACGGGTGCCCAGGTGAGCCTGGTCCGGAGAGGGTTGTTCAAGGAGGAACTCCTGCAGCCCAGCCGGAGACCGGTCCGCCTGAAGGTCGCCAACGGAGAGATTATGGGTGGCGGTACCCATGAGGCCACCATCAGTATGGAATTCTGGGAGCATGAGCGCTTGAACCACCCTGATCAGGCGAAGAGAAGCACTCTATCCGGGAACTTCTATGTGGCCGACATTACCGATTGGGATATGATCATGGGGTATGACTTCATGGTGGCAAACGCCATTGCAGCCCTTCCCCATCGTGCAACGCTGGTCCGGGAGGATGATGAATGCCTCACATGGCTGTCCACGGACTATGCATGCGGATCATCCCAATGGGATGCTGAGGAAGAGGATCGGATCGTCCGAGCGGTGCAAGCTGTGGGTGCCAAGTCCAGAGGAGACCGTGGAGTTCAGCTCACGGAGTATGGAATGGCGCCGCAAGTGTACGCCAGGATGATTCAGACGCTGGGAGCTGAAGTGCCCGAGACGGACGTCTTCGCTTCCCGGGATGCCCCACTTCTGCGGAAGTGTAGGAGGCATTGGCATCGAGGAGACTCAGCCTGGCACCGGCATTGGGGTTTGAAGGAGTGGGGACCCATGTATTGGCATGGCTCCCTGGACAATACCAGACGTACGGTGGAGAAGATCATCGCGGATAGGGCGAAGGGGATCCTGGTCATAACCGGCATAGGATCCACACCATGTCCGCTGGAGGGTCTCAAGTCGACGCTGGACTCCATCACCCTGAACGAGATGTCATTCGGGCCAGAAGAGGAGTTGTTCATCGACGCCAAGGGTATATCAATGCCCTCCCCGGGTCAAGCGTGGGGTACCAAGGCTTTCCTGGTGGATGGGGCGCAAGCCCAGCCCACGGGTGATGAAGCATTCATCCGTAGGGTGGAGGCGGTGCCCATGAAGGGCATGTTTGAGCCCAAGGAGGGGACGGATCAGCCTATTGATGGCATTGACGTCCTGTCCCACGCCGAGATCGATGACGTCGTCAACTACATGCGGATGGGGATGCACGACCGTGTGGCAGCCAAGAAGAGGCGGGCCATGGTCACATCTCCGCATTGGTGGGATGACAAGATGTTGGTCACCGGCAAGTACGAGAAGGACGAGTTCGTGGCGAGGGTCATGGATCACATTGCGGACCAATACGATGGTCCGGTTGGGTCGGACCCACCAACATGGGATTTTCCAAGAATGGGAGCCGATGGCGACAGTCACCAGCCCGAGGCCGCAAATTTCCGAAGATTATCGGTGGGAAGTGCACCCCACGACGATGAAGACGGCATATCGGACGAGGAGAAGTCGGAATTGGACCCGGAAGAGGCCTATACCGCAGTGCGTTCGGTTGTATCGATACCGAAGCAAGCGGCTGAAGAGGCCCAGGAGAACCCGAAGGTTGCCGAGCTGAAGGAGAGGCTGATCAAAGCCTATCCGCGGCTATTCAGTGGCGTCGCCAACAAGAACCCTCCAGATCGTGGGAGGTTTGGCACAGCGAAGATCAAGCTGAAGCCGAACCCCAAGATCTATCGTCATCGGGAGTACCAACTTCAGGGCGATCGGGCCGAGGCCATGAAGAAGTTGTTGGCCGAGTTCATTGAGCGGGGATGAATCGAACCCTCCGACAGTGAGTGGGCCAGCCCAGCCTTCATCGTGCCCAAGAAGGAGAAGGGCGAGTGGAGGTTGGTGGTTGATTACAGAGGTTTGAACGAGCAGACTGAGCACAACTGGTACTCGCTTCCCCTGATCGACTCCATCCTCCAAAAACAACAGAAAAAGCGGATTTTCACGGTGTTGGACCTGAAACACGGTTATCACCAGATGCCGCTACACCCGGACTCCAGGCCCTGCACAGCAATGTGGACGCCGCTGGGGCCCATGCAGTGGAAAGTGGTGCCCATGGGCGCCAAGAATGGCAACACCGCTTTCCAGCGCATGATGGAGGACCTACTCGGTCCTGTCCGGGACTGTGCCGATCAGTTCGTGGATGACATCATCATCGGGTCCGGCACGGAGAACATGACCGAGGACGAGCTCATCGACGCGCATGAGAAGGATCTGCGCCGAGTGCTCAGCGAGTTGGACAAGCACAACATGGTGTGCAAGCCCACCAAAGCCTCACTCTTCATGAAGGAAGTGGAGTTCGCGGGTCACGTGGTTGGTCACGGGCAACGCCGTCCCATGCCTGGGAAACTGGCGTCCCTGCACCACTGGGAGAAGCCCCAAACCATCAGCGAACTCCGATCCTTCATGGGGTTCTGCAACTACTATTCGGGCTACGTCCGGATGTATGCAGAACTGTCGGGGCCGCTGCACAGAATGCTGCAAGTGGGCAAGTTCGATGGCCGGAAGGGGAGCAAGAAGAAGCTTGCCTGGACCCCTGAGGCTGAGGATGCGTTCAACAGCCTGAAGGAGCGACTCCTGGGGCAGTTGGGGCTATTCTTGGTGGACCCGGACAAGGGATCCGTGCTACGGACAGACGCCTCGGACTATGCCGTGGGGGCAGTCCTCGAGCAAGTCCGGGACGACGGGACTCATGTTCCCGTGGCGTTTTGGAGCAGGATCCTGGCCGAGGGCCAACGCCGAACATGGACCGCGAGGGAGAAGGAGACATACGCCATTGTATGTGCGCTCCGGAAGTGGTCTGGCCACATCGGACTGCAGCCGGTGGTGGTTTGCACGGACCACCAATCCCTACAGAGCTGGCACAAGGAGCATGTCGACACCCCCTCAGGACCAGCGGCTAGGAGGGCCCGATGGCACGAGACGTTCGCCAAGTTCGACCTCAGCGTCGTGTACGTCCCGGGGAAGGACAACACTGTGGCAGATTGCCTCAGTCGCTGGGCCTACCCCGCGGGCAAGGCGTGGATGGACATATCCAGCCATGGCGACGCCGAGGAGACCGAGGAGGCCAAGCGCATCATCGAGATGGAGAAGGTCATGGAGCAAGAGGGGGTCAAGTGTTTTGTGGTGATGGCAAACCGTACAGACCTGGCCAAGTTCCGGGGCGCCCGAGTCCAGGCTATTCGAGAGGAAACCCTCGAGCAATGGATGGTGGCCCCTGTAGAGCTAGTCAGGTCGGTGCTCACAGAGGACTGGTCGGATGACTATGCGGCATCCCAGCACTGGAGCAGGTACTGGAACGCCGTGAGCGCCCCGTCGGACGACGAATGGCCCGAGGGCTTGACCGAGGATGGCGACAAGTTGTTCCTCAAGGACAAGCTGCTGGTGCCCGAGAACCGAGTGGAGGAGCTCATTGATCATTGGCACAACGCCCAGCTCATGCACCCTGGCCGAGACAAGATGCAGCAGGACCTGGAGTGGCGTTTCAAGTTCCCTCCGGGGTACTACGCCATCCTGGATAGGTACTGCAGCGACTGTGCCGTGTGTCGGGCCACAAAGAGCCCCAACCACTCCACAGCGGGCAACCCGGTGTATACGGCTATACCGGAGGCCCCTATGCGGTCCGTGGCCATGGATGTATTCGCCATGCCTGAGGTCACCGTGGAAGGAGAGACCTACGACTGTGTCATCCTGGCGGTGGATAGGCACAGTGGGTATATCGTGGCGGTCCCTGGCAAGAAGTCCAAGAAGAAGGACAAGAAGGACAAGCATGGAGTGGGGCTGCAGGCCAAGACCGTCGCCAATGCCATGATCAGGCATTGGTTGACGATTTTTGATGTCCCAGCTGTCATCTGCAGCGATCGGGGCAGTCAGTTCGTGGGGACTTGGTTCACGACGATGTGCAAGCACATGGGTATTCGGCACGCCAAGACCGTGGCGTACCACAGCCGGTCGAATGGCCGAGCCGAGGTGGCCGGGCGGCAGATGTTCGAGAAGTTCCGCCAGCTGCACATCGACGAACCGGGCCGGAATTAGTATAATTCGCTGTGGAGAGTACTCCAAGCGTATCACGACCTTCCGGGACCCACTGGACTGTCGCCCCATCGCATCCTGTTCCTACGGGATCGAGTGTCACGCACTCTCCCGTGGATGAACCATGGCAAAGTGGCCCGGGATGCGAATGCCATGATGGCTGAGGCGGACGACACGGCGGCCAAGGTGTGTAAAGCACTTCAGGACGAGCATGACAAGAGGGCCAAGTACTTCAAGCAGGGAAAAGTCCAAAAGTATGCTCTCCAAGACACCGTGTGGGTGGAGCGGCACCAAAAGGATGTCCTGTCCAGGCATCGGCAGGCATCTTGGTATGTGCCGGGGGTAATCGTGCGGAAGGTCGGGCAGGACGTGTATGCGGTTCGTGTGGGGGATAACAAGATCCTGGACCGCGACCATACCCAGCTTCGTCCTCGAGCACCAGACCCCAGCGGACGTCCCGTCACCTTCGAGTTCACGGCCGGCGATGTGGACTCGGACGATGAGGGTGAGGACGACGACTTCACCGCCGAAAAGATCCTGGCGGACAAGCCGGACCCGGGGACGCCTGGGGGTATGCTTTATAAAGTCCGTTGGAAGGGCTTCGCCGCATCCAGGGACTCGTGGGAGCCTCCGAGCAGTTTTGTGCCGAGGTACACCACGGTCTGGATGGACTACCTAAAGAAAAAGAGTATTTCTTTGGAAGTCAAGGACGTGTTGGTCCATTTGGTTGCTGCTGTAGCACCGTAATGGATTCCCCCTTGGCATTTTGTTTGTTTCTGTGCTTGGGGAGACGGGTGAGGGCGTTCATCCGGGGATTTTGGGCCTTGATTGGCCATCTACCCCCTTCACTCGATCTCCACGTATATATTTCACTGTGGTATACTTATTTAGGTCGACCGACGACGTTTTTCTATCTTTGATCCCCTTGGTCCATGTTGTAGATCAAGAGGAGACCGGATATGGCGTAGGGCGCTGAGTATCAGTGTCCTCACCCCTCCCTTGGGGCATGGGGGACGCCTACGACGTGTGTTGAGCCTCCATGTGTCTTTGGGACATGGGGGGGGGGTTTGGAGCCCATTGGGGTCCTCCCGTCCTCTCTTCATTGGTTTCCGAGCGGATACAACGCTCTGAGAAGGAGGGTGAAGCCGGTTCGGACCCCCGTGGCCATCTTGGGGTCACTTGGGGTGTGTATCTATGTGCCGGCAAGCCGCCATTGGCTGATATCATACTCTCCCATCCACCTGAACTAACCCGATGTGATAGTGTGATAGGTTTGGCCATTCCGGCTACGAGCGGCCATATTCAAAACCGAGGCGCCGCCAGCGGAGATTTATATATCGGAATATCAGGAATCAACAGGGTTTTATTATCATAATGTTTCCGTAATTTTTCAGCCTTTCGTTCTGATGGTCAATGTATCGGCGACTGTCAGTTGGCTCGCGATTTTGCGTTAACCGATTGGTTAACTGTTATTTCCAGATATTTTGGCGGATATTCCGTTGAAGGGTCAGATTTCATCAGCAAAGGGTTCGTTGCTTCCGCAATTCTCTAAATAAGCACTCAAAATTTTAATCAGAATTTTTCGCGATGTCGAAATCGGATTTTCGACTTCGACATCGCCGCACTTGATTTGGACTTCGTCGAGTGGTCATACTCTTTTCCCTATGCCCGAATCAGGTTTCCCTTATACTTGCCACCCATTTGACTTGGAGATATAAGGGAAACAAAAGTGAATCGTGGGACCACTTTGAAGGGCCATATCTACGAGCGAGTGTGAGGAAAGAGAATAAGGAAGGTTGCGTTGCAAGCGCCGTGGTCTCAACTTAATTTAGGAAGCATCAAACGCCTTTGGTGTGTACACATGCCCAGTATAGCAAGGGATAATGGTCAAGAGGGTATAAAGTGATATATAACTCTTGGACCGTGCAACCGAATATTTTAATGCGACTTTCGAGTGTACCGCATGAGTGTTGGGGTTGCATAGCATATTTCCTTGGGTTCCTACGTATTTTTAACGTGAAGTTATGTCAATGGAGGGACATGGCATATCATGGTGGGAGCCATATTTTGAGGGTATGTGTTGTATGCATGGTATATGTTTGATATGCTCACACCCATGTTATATATCTTCGTGTGGCCGAAGAGATGGGGAGCCATACGTGACAAGGGCTTTGCCCATGTCCCAATTGTGGAATTCAAAGCGCTAGACCAAGTCTACCGCGTATGTATTGCTCATGGTATGTTTGACAAAGAGATCCATGGGTGCACTCCCATTTTCATGGGGCATGTAGATATTAGTGGCGAAGGTATCTCCATGCGCCCGATTGGGGATCCAAGTGGGGGAATTGTTCGCAAATGGTTCCAATCATTTGTGTATTGAATCATGAGCGGATATCATGGGTGAGCATAGAGATATACTATCATGACAACTTTGCATTTGGTCATTTTTTCATGTTTTTGACCTCAATTTTTGCTCATTTTTGCGTTTTGTGTACTTACCTGGTCGGCAAACAGCAAGAAGCCTATGGAGAGTCGAACCATGGTATGTTGTTCAAATGTTGGCATATGCTTTGGAGTTGAACACCACCATATGCCGGATCGCGTACTCCATTTGGCTTGGCGCACGAAGGATCACAAGAATTGGTCTCAAGATCATGGGCTGACTTGGGCAGTGCGTGGCGCCCATATCCGAAGAGGTTTCGAGGGTAAAATGGGGATGTACATGGGCATTGACCTTTGGTCTCTATCCTCCATGAATACTAGACTTCGATTCCATGCATGCTTTGAGCCTTTGGATAAGTAGTAACTTCAATTTTGAGCATATATTTGATATATGGCCAATATGGTGTGAATTGGCAGTTTTTTGGCATGTTATGAGTTCAAACTCATAGGTCATTTCTCTAAGTCCATTCGACTCCAAGTCCAGCCAAGGTTATGTCAGGGTAGGGCATGGTCCTGAGTGCCACTCTAGGCCATGACACGCCACCTCCCCTATTGGGCTAGGATTTAGAAGCTTGGGAGTGAACACATTTTTGGGGTTTATGTAGTGACTTGTGACACATGGCATTCAGCCATCTATTTTGACCTGGTTCAGGGCAATATGTTGGTGAGTCAAGGGAAGGTCTTGAGTCCAGGGAATGAGGAGTTTATGGCTATGAATGTGTATGTTTACCTCTTTCCCCAACTTTGCTTTATGTGTGTTCATATGCCAATTTCAGGGCTTTCTTCCTTGGTGCAATTCTTGTACATGCCCGCCACCGTGGGAATACCGGTGTGCTGAACGAAAGCCCGCAGCCTGATTTGGATTGTGAATTGGGTTATTGCTGTATTTGTGGGATCTGGTTGCCATTCAGGGTTGAAGGAGGATTTTATTTTCTATATTTTTGGATTTGGAACCTTGGATTTTGAGCAATGCAATCGTTGATCAGGAGCAAATCGGCAGGGGTTACAGGCGGAAGGGGCACAGCGGGGGCCGGTCCTGGTAGGGACCTTCTTTAGCGGAGGCGCCGATGGCGGGGGTAGGACCATCGTAACGGGTTCCGCAGGCGTGGAGTACCAGTGGTCCCACGCATCGATCCTAGATTCAACGGCGGCGTAACGTGTAGCGAGCGACTCCACTGCGCTAAAGCACTTAGCCGTGTTGCCGTTGGACATCTTAAGATGATCTGCCACGCTAGCCTCCACCACCTTAGAATCCCGGCGGTAGCCCTGAACCGCCGCCTCAAATTTAGCCAATGTAAACAAGATTTGGGTCATCCGGTCCCCGTAGGACTGACTGATGCCCACGGTAGAGGCTACTGCCTGAGAAAGTTCCTGATGGGATCGCTGCAACTCCAGATTCTGATTTCGCAGGTCCCTCACCTGTGCCATCAGAGATTGGATGCACGTTTCGTAGTGCACCACACACCGGGGACAGCCACAGGTGTGCTGTAGGTCTTCCTCCCCCCGTGTAGGAGTGGGGCCCCCAGAATGTCGAAACGATGGAACCCCCCCTCCACGAGGAGGAGATGACCCACCACCGCCCCCCCCAGCAGCCCCCCCTGCCACGGAGGGACCAGAGGGCCCCCCCGCAGGGCGAGACGGGGGTGTGGGGCGCGCAGCAACAGGCGCTGGCGCCCCCCCACTAGAGGGATGTTCCCCCCCCGAACCCCCACCACTAGATGGCCGAACCAGGTGAGGGATTCCTTGCACGTGCTCGATGTAAGCCACCTGGCGGTGGCGGGGTGACGGCGGAGGGGGAACATGACCAACAGTATTCGGTCGCGGCGGTGGGGGTGGGGAATCGTCCACCACAATATACTGTGGTGACTCATGAACCACCATAGGTGATCGAGTTCTCGGATGGGAAGCAAAAACAGGCTCCGATCCCGTTGCAACCTCTGGATCCCCCCCCCAATTGGGCAGTTGGGGGTCCTCCGTAGGAGATGTATTTGTGGGGGGAGAGACCAAATTTTTTGGGAGGGTTGCTGAACCTCCCTCCACCTGATTCCCTCCCCCCCAGCACAGATTGTTGACCTTCGGCATTGCCGGAGAATCATCCACTAGGGATGGACGATCTTTCGTGCCACTCATAGGCACTGGAGATGTAGTACCGGCCCGGTCCTCCGTAGGCTCCGGAGACTCCACGACAAGACACGGGCGGTTTTTGACGCCGCTCATAGGCACCGGGGACTCTTCCACAGCAATGAACTGAGGGGCCGGAGAGTCCTCCACCGTGATGTAGTGGGGGGCCGGGGATTCTTCCACAAGCATGGGGCGATCCCTGGTCCCTGACATAGGTTCAGGAGGTGCAGGCGACGAGGCAACGGAAATAGGGGAATGATGGAGTTCATGACGTTCCAACACTCCAATCTCCTCCTCCTCATCGTCGTTCCACTGCTCCACCGCCAGGGGGAACCACTGGTCACACTCATCCTCCTCGATTTGCGTGGGGGATTCCTCGATGATCGTAGGATTTAGCCTGGATCCGCTCGGGGGATTGGGATACGCTCCCAAGGCAGGAGATTCCTCCACCAGGGAGGGAAACCGCCGCGATCCACTCATTGGAGTGGGCGACGATTCCACCACAGTGGGGTTCTGCCTAGTCCCCGACAGGGCTTGCTGGATCAGGGCCACGGCCTCTCGAGCCGGACCCAGATGGCCATGGGGATCAGGCGTGAGCGCGAGGACTCGACGGTTTTCAGCGTCGAGTTGGTCAACAATGGGGCTGATGGGCCCTGCCGCAAACAGGTTTTTTCTGACCTGAGGCTCTGGCAACCCCCCTAGCGACGGAGGAGTGCCAGAGTCGACCACGATAGGCCCCATTGGCGAAGCCATCGTACCCCAGTCGGCAGCGCGTGAGGGCGCAGCGTTCGTACGCTCGATCACCCCAGTAGATAGGTCGATTACTGCCCGATTCTCGGCGCTAGTAACGGTTCCCGAGCCCATAGTAGGCGATTGTGGTCCTCTTATCACTCCCTGAGGGTGGTCGTCTATTTCCCCCCCAACCATCCCAGGTACACCAGCTGTATTTCGAGGATGGGGGGCCCCGATGGGAACATTCGGGGATTTCGGAAACTTAGGATTTGTAGCCACTTGGGGCTTGGCCCGTTTTTGCGGCCCCTGCCCGGTCGATGGGGTCAGGGCCGAGGAGGTCCTGAGAGTGGGGACCTGAACACCCTCAGCTATCCCTCCCGGGGAAGAGATTTTAATTTGAATTTGGTCCATGATGTCTTGGACCGATCGCTTTCCGCGATGCCAAACGCCCAACAGAGACGAAAAATTTTCGCCTCTGCTACCATGAAACCCAACCGGGTGGTCAGGAGCAGAGGTCGCAGTGGCATGGGCAGCAACATTGCTTGGCACCGAAGACATAACGATAGTGTTGACTGAATGGTATCCTGCAAACAGATATGGTACACATAGCCAATGAAATACCTGATATGCACATATGAGAAATCCACCCTATCATCCAGTAATTGATATAACTACTAAACATCCAAGAATGCCTTATCCATCCCACATCCTATGTTCCTAACAAGGAAATGGAATATGATATACCCTATCCCATATATATCCCATATATAGGGCCATATAATGCTCCCTTAGGGGTAAAATGCCAGGGTAGGGTTGTGACCTGCTTCACATGTACCTGGCTGAAAGTGTATGGCTTTGCACTTTTGATGACCGCGCTCAAAAGCACAATCATTCTAAGTGTGCCAGTGTGTCCCATGACATATATACTCTATAAGTCATGTACTCTACAAGTCTTGTACACAATCTACTAGCCATGCCATGCATGGCACAGTGGTATGAGGGAAGGAGATGACATTAGAAGCACAGTTTTATTCTGTGTCGATGTCCATGGACGAACCACTGTCATGCATCACGTAGCACGCGAATGCGGAGGCATTGCTTCTTAGTCGCTGGACGTGTCGCTGTCCGTCACTTGACGCTTGGCAACACGCTCAGACCGTTCATCACACTGACAGGCACGCTTTTCCTTTCGTGACCCTCCGGCGAAGGCGTTCGTGTGGGGGCGTCTCAGCCTGCTATTGGTGGGCGGTGCAGCGGATGCTTCGGCAGATGTGCGTGCCCGTTTAGCAACGGGCTCCGTTTGCCGTGCCTGAGCGTGTGTGCCTCTGTGTCTTGCTTGCTTGTAAGTTTTGCGTCGCGCTTTGGCTTTCTCTTGATGATCAAGTTCTTGCTGCGCAGCCTGCGCGGCTGCGAGGAAGCTGGTCTTCATGACCCATCCACCAAGGCGTAGCGTCGTTGCATCATCCTTTGCTTCCATGGTGATGGTCCGTGCGGTTGCTTGGGATCCCATTTCTCTGGTGGTAACTGGGAAGTCTTGGGATGCGGAGGACTCTTGAGATGCGGGACGGATGTCACTTGCAGGTACAATACGGGATGCCAACTGCGCAAGCAGCTCAAAGGACTTGGCATCTGCCTCCTCCTGCTTAGGGCGCAAACGTTCCTCAGGGGCGTGGCGTAAGAAGGTCTCCACGCTGTGCGGTGCAAGGCTTGTAACGCGGAATGCTGTACGGACCTTCTCACCGGTGCACGTTTGATACCACGCCTGCTTAACGAAGGAAACGAATCTGGCCACACCCAGGCTCCTCCCAAGGTTGCTCTTGATGAAGTGGTCCTAGAGCTGCCGGTACCGGCACTTGACACAACGAAACAGTGCATGGTCAAGAGGTTGGATTATGTCTGTAGCGTGACTTGGAAAGAGGAGAACGGAAACACCGGAATTCTTGCACACAGTCAGACCTCTAATTCCAAGATGTGTCCTTGAACCGTCCAAGAACAGCACGATCTTGTTTTAGGGATTACTGAGCGGACTCAATCTGGGAACCCGGACTTGCTCCACCCACTCAACAAAGATCTCACTACTGGACCAACCAGTTCCCATGCCTTTCAGGATAATCTCTCGTTCGCAGTACCTTAGATGACACCCCTTCACAGTTTCGGTGTCAAACAACACAGTGGGCGGTAGAGCCTCTCCACTGGCAACCACTTGCGCAATGATAGTCACAGCCTTCCGCTGATACCCCTGCCGCCGAGGCACCGATCTCCGACCCCTGATGCTGTACACCTTGCGTGCCGCTGCCCTGGTGATGAAGTTTTGTTGGAAGGAGGTCTCATCCATGTTCACGATGTACCGGCTGTCGTAGTCCAGCTCTGCAAGGGCCTTGGAGGCTTCAGCAAAGAAGTCTCCCCACTGATCTTCGTCCAAGCGACTGTCCGCACGCTGACTCTCCACCAGGCTTGGGGTACGGCTGACCACGTCCGTGTTGCGTGCTTTGAATAGGCGCCACCACTTGTTGCCTGACCCCAGCTTGAACCCGTGCTCCTCTGCATGCCTCTGTGCTTCCTCCACAATGTCCACCTTGTATGGGATCAAGGGACTCAGCAGCTGCTGCTCCAACCACTTCTTCATGTGAAGGTCTTGCATTGTGGGCGGCGGCCCAGGCCGTCCCATCAGCACAGGCTCACTGTTCATGAAGCGGAGCACGTTCTTCCTGATGGTCTTCTTGTCCACGGTGAACAGCCTCATGGCTTGCCTCAATGATCCCCGCCCAGCGGCAACCCAAGCGACGGCCTCTTCTAGGTTTGTGGTGTGCTGCGGGAGAGGATAGGATACGTAGGGCTCGTGTTCCGTTCTGTTGACGCTTTTTGACTTGCGTTTACCTCTCATACCGGCCTTAGAATGCCCTTTTGGCAGCGTTTCACAGGCGTTCCTAATTTTCCGGCGAGCTGCAGCTCTACCGATACGGGAACCCAGCCGCATTATCTAAAATGAAAAAAAAGAAAGAGAAAGCAGTCTTGGAATCGTATATCTCGCGCAGTATTCATTTCGCCTTTACGTGGTGACATTTGGGCTTACGTAACTTTGCGCCGCTGTTTTATGCAATTGGGCGCGGTCTTATCTGGCGATTTACGGGATCGCCAGGTGGATCTCAATTATTTTTATAATGTTCGAAATAATGTTTCTTTGATTATAAATCGTCATTTCTTGATAACATTATTTGCCTGGCGATCCTACGCCCCGACGGTGGGTGTCTAACTGGTCCCTTTACCTTACCACTCATAGTGCTTTCATTTGAATTCACCATGCTATCGCTAAAAGCAACCCTATACCTTGTAATCATAAAAACTAAAGTCGCAGCTTTTTATGGTGAGAGAACTAGGAGGCGGCAATGGAAAATGTTGGCCAACGTCGGCCGAAAGTGTTGACCCACTTCGGCCAAACTTCAATGGCATTGAGTCTAAGTGGGCTGAAACCTGACGCCTAAGACAAAGGTAGCGAAGTGATTTTCACGAAATATGGTAGTTTGTGGTCAAAGTCTTGTCCTACACGCATTTTGCCTACCCTGCCTAGGTGGTAGAATATGTATGAAATCCCACAAAATTTGAGCATCATTGCTCACCAGCCGCTCCTGTTACACAGGAATATATTTTATCAATGCCTCACAAGTGATCTTTATGCCTACAGTTAGCGGTCTCTGCCACCCCAGCCCGGTGGCAGATCACTATCTACAAGCGGCATCCCTCGAGATTCCGGCCCTTGTACAGAGCATGAAGCAAGTGGGGCGGAAAAAGAAGAATATATCGACCCTGACATCGATCCAGACAGCGAGGCCCCCACCTTTATGTCGGAGAAACTCGGGTGACCGGAGAGCGGGGATTCCTTGGCGGCAGCCTTAGTCTCCGTGGTTGCCAGGTCCGAATGTCCTTTCCTTCCTCCTTTCGTAACTCGGTTCCTGCACAAGAGAGATTGGCGAGAACGAAAGCGAAGGAATAGCGGCAACGAAGTGGCAGGGACATGAAGACCTGGGGAGAAGGATGGGAGGTACCTTACGGTGAAGATGACACTTCCATCCAGACGTCGGAGATGTTTGCCGACTGGAGATCTAGGGCGACCACACCCTCTCTTAAGAAAATGCCCAAACCTGTTTGTGTGGAGCGGGCCCTTCCTCCACACGAGGTAGCTCCTAAACTGGGTCTCGATTAGACCGTTGAGTTGCTCACAAGGGTCCTTGGTGCCGGTGAAGAGGACCCAGACCTGAGTGCCTTGGCCGCGGCACTTAAAACCAAACCAAGACTATCTCACCTGAAGAAACCCCCTCCTACCATGTCGCCTGGAGTTGAACTGCTAACCAGGGACATGAAGAGCTGCAGAGGCATGTGCACCTCCCCTATGGACACTTTTCCTAGACCTTTTCATCCTTGTGTGAAAACGGTGCCATTCTGTAATGTAGGCGACACCTCTGAGGCTGAGATGAAGATACTATGGCCTGGCTGCACTTGCGCCATTGGCCATCACACACCCCTCCTGCCTCATGCGGTACAAGAAGAAAGCCATCGCTACGGCGAACCTTCGAATCGAACTCCCTCAATTCGATCCCAAAAGCCTGCCCATATGGGCTCAGGAGTTCGCTGTATTTTTGCTCCTCACTGGTCAGCAACAGGCTGACGTAAAGACAACATGCACACTTATCAAAAAGTCGTGCAAAAAGAAACTTGTTCAGCGGCAGGTGAAGGCCGCAATCAAGAAGAGCTCCAAGTAGGGCGACCACCTGGAAGGGTGGAGCAGATGTACCTAGTCTATGAGACAAACTTGAGTGTCCTTACCGAAATCGAGGAATTGCCTTCACTCCCCGAATTCCCAACTTAGCGGCAAATGAGCTCTATGGCCAGCTCAATCAAGAAATCAATCAGATCATCGTAAGAGTTCGTCCGAGCTTTCCTCTGGGACATCTCTCTGCAGTTCTCCTAGGTCTTGGGAGGAATTTTCCTACGAGCCAAAGGTAGGGCTCCGTAGGCCCATAGGAGGTGGGGTTCATCCTTCCCATGAGCTCCTGCTAACCTGCTAACCTACCGGGGTGGCACACATTCACACCAACACCATGTTGTGTGTTTCTGTGTTAGGCTCCAACAAGAATGCCAAAAAGCATCAAAAAAGAGGCAAAGGAGGAACCTAAGATATCCTGTGTTACATTACACCTATTTTGCTTGTACCTAAGGGCTTTCATAATATTGACTCAATGTCTTCTTGTGTGACTCCTTTTGTTGGGAGGTCGGGAGGGGGAAAATATGTCTTAGATGCGAGAATATTCTTTTTTAGATGCGCTAAAAAGTAATAGAACCTCTAAAAAAAATACAAAGCACTAAAATTTTAGATGGCTCTCATAATCCACGGCAAATCTATAAAAAAAAAAGGAAACAACGTTTCAGGAACAGACTTGGAGATCCCAAAAAAAATACAACCGCTAAAAAAAAAATATCCGCATCTAAAAAAAATAAAATAACCGATAACGCTACCCCCACGTGCATGCCCTACCCCTACAGGCAACATGCAATAGCCACCACTGATTTACACTGTTCGTTGCATCTAGGGACAACATGACACCCAGCATGACACTACTGCCAACAAGATTGCCTGATGCCAGATGCACTTTCCAAATGTGTAGTTGCAGTACACTTTACATTACTTGAGGATGATGGACAATGCAACCCAGTTGATGGCGTAGGAACCTGCCACTGTGCAACTAATGCACAAGACGCCTTCGTTGTGGACAAGGGCTGGAGTGCCATTAATTTTTGAACATGACCCAAAAAAATACAGAACCAGCATTCCTCCCTGCAATCCACCCCCCCCAATGCGGCGAAGAAATCCCAACAAATCGGCGGAACAAATCAGCAGACCAATTTTTCAGCAAAACAGGTTCCCAGTGCCTTGGATCTTGGTCTGAGGCTGGAAAAACATACCTTCCTTTCGGTTGCTCTGTAATTGGTGTCATGTGGAAACCCAAAATATCTCTCAATTTTTAAAAAAAAAATTTTCTTGTCTCGGTCTGTACATGGTCCCTGAGGACAATGTATGTCAATGTCAGCCAGTCATCCAGTGGCATATGCCCTGGTCTAAAAATTAATCGGCGGTGGTGCAAAAGCCAAAAGCCCCAACAAGTAGGCAGAACGAAACGGCCGAATCACAGAAACCCCACAAATCAGTTCAATTCCAGGAACCATTGTTTTTTGCACTTTTTGTCACTTGTCCTGAGGAGAAAAATGTTTTTCACTGCACAAACAAAGCTTTTTTTGCACTGAACGGCGCCTGCTGATGGCTGGCCAGGCCGTTCGCTGCACAAACAAAGCTTGCCGGAAAAGATGACTGCACACAAGCTTCCCATTCCCATCTGACTGTGTGCTGGGTGGGTGTGCGGCAGACCCTCTGGCTCTGATCTGCGACCAGAGCTGTCCTGCAGTAGTCAATCTGAAGGGACCCTGTGGCAGGCCCGGTGGCAGCAGTAGAAAACGCTGCAACAGACGCTGAAGGCTCCAAAACCCCAGATTCCACTGACTCTGTGGCCAAAGACGTGCATGCACCAGACACAACTAGAGGACCCGAAGGCACCTGCAGCCCAGAATCAACTGATTGGGGGGCTGACGATGAGGTGCTGGAAGAATGGCGGCTGAAGAACACACTGGGGCATGCAGAGCGAACTCACAAATCACAAATTGCCCCCTGACCAGCATCAGGGTACTTGTCCCGCAGAAAAATTTGATCATAACGGGACAATGAATCCCAGTGGACCACAGACGCGTCTTTTTGTGGGCATTAAAAACACTTCATGGTGCCAATCTTAACAACCAACATAGAAAGAAAAGGTATTATCCAGTGTCCCAAAGTAAATGAGCACATCTTAGAGTGACGCCTCCAAATCGGGTGACCTAGAATCCCAGAGGCCCCAACAAGTTGGCAGAACGAAACGGCCAAATCACAGAAACCCCACAAATCGGTTCAATGCCAGGACCCATGGTTTTTTGCACTTTTGTCACTTGTCCTGAGGAGCAAAATGGTTTTCCGGAAGAAGATGAATGCACACAGGCTTCCACTGACTCTGTGGCCAAAGACGTGGCTGCACCAGACACAACTAGAGGACCCGAAGGCACCTGCAGCCCAGAATCAACTGATTGGGGGGCTGACGATGAGGTGCTGGAAGAATGGCGGCTGAAGAACACATGGCGTCACTCTAAGATGTGCTCATTTACTTTGGGACACTGAATAATACCTTTCTTTCTATGTTGGTTGTTCAGATTGGCACCATGAAGTGTTTTTACTGCCCACAAAGAGACACGTCTGTGGTCCTCTGGGATTCATTGTCCCGTTATGATCAAATTTTTCTGCGGGACAAGTACCCTGATGCTGGTCAGGACCAAATCGGGTGACCTAGAATCCCAGAGGCCCCAACAAGTCGGCAGAACGAAACGGCCAAATCACAGAAACCCCACAAATCAGTTCAATTGCAGGACCCATTGTTTTTTGCACTTTTGTCACTTGTCCTGAGGAGAAAAATGGCTTTCACTGCACAAACAAAGCTTACCGGATGAAGATGAATGCACACAGGCTTCCACTGACTCTGTGGCCAAAGACGTGCATGCACCAGACACAACTAGAGGACCCGAAGGCACCTGCAGCCCAGAATCCACTGATTGGGGGGCTGACGATGAGGTGCTGGAAGAATGGCGGCTGAAGAACACACTGGGGCATGCAGAGCGAACACACAAATCACAAATTGCCCCTCGACCAGCATCAGGGTACTTGTCCCGCAGAAAAATTTGATCATAACGGGACAATGAATCCCAGAGGACCACAGACGCGTCTTTTGTGGGCAGTAAAAACACTTCATGGTGCCAATCTGGACAACCAATATAGAAAGAAAAGGCATTATCCAGTGTCACAAAGTAAATGAACACCTCTCTGCATAGGTCCCCCAGGGAAGGAAGACCCCTGTTCTCTGAGCAGATGAAACTGTGCACATGGGCTCTGGCCAAGGTGGCTGAGTACCCTACTTTACAACATTCAGATTACCTGTGATCCTCTGCGATGAACTCTCTGCATAGGTTCCCCTGCTCCGCGGGCTGACGATTGCATTTAACATGTCTCCGCAACAAACGACATTTGTATAGCGCCTCGTCTTGCTAATCTGGCGCTCCAGAGGGGGTCTAGAGGGGGGTGGGGCTGGGGGGGGGGGGGTTCATGTGAAGCCTCACAGGTCAGCGCCCCCCCTGGGTGGGGAGCAATCAACCCAGAAAAAGAGTGGATGTGGTGGGAATGCGCAAAAAGGTAGAAATGGGTGAAAATGTAAGCTGGGGGGGGGGGGTCTAAAACAAACTTGCTTCATCACCCGTGCGGTCACGGGGTCCCCGCACACACCACGTTCCCCCACAGGTGCCCAGGGAATCGCCCATAACACTCTTTTCACCACTTCTAAAATTTGCGGCATTTGTGCTAAAAAAAAATACTGCGCGCAAGAAAAAAATGTCTCAGTATTTTTTTTTGTGCGGAATATTTTTTAGCGCAGAATATTTTTTTAGCTAAAAAGAAATATAACCTCTAAAAAAAATAATCCGCATCTAAAAAAAAAATACAGGACCGAAGGCTTTGCATTTTCAAACAACAGACAAGACAGCAGGCAAAAGACTGAAAAACTTATTGCAGAATGCAGAGACTAATGTTCTGGGTATAAACACTGGGTGGATGTACTAAAAGCTGAAATTAGTGATGGGAGGGAATGACACTCATTTTTAATGAGCAAAAAAAAAAAGACATGCAAGTTTAGGCAGGCTTGCAAATCATTGTTAGCATAATCTTGGCGAATTGGTTTGGTTTGAACGGAGCCCAAAAGGTCTTACCTGCCGTCCACCAAGATCCTCGGGGCTGTAAATGGGGGGGGGGGGCTCCGCACCACCGATTTGTTACAATTCTATGCCTGGCCAGTGATGCCAAGATTCCCCTGGAGGAAGGTCCCCATGGGTCACACGTGGGTTGCCTTGGTGGATGGTTGACAGCAACAGTCGCCAGACAACTTCTTCAACATATTGCTTTGTTGAGAGCCAGCTCTTGCATATCTGAACTCCTTGAACACGGCAACCTGGGCAGCCAGCCAAAACCCTGAACTCTAAGCACTTTTGGCCCTTACAACCAAATCCAGAAGAAACGTGACCCAGATGGTACCCAAAACCTTGAAAAGATGGATTCCCCACCCTAGAAGGAGGGATGGGGGGGCGCCAGTTCATCAGCCCATGACACCCTGAAATCGGACCCCCACTGCTCGTGGATGGAATTGAAGGGGTTTTAGTAGAGACTCCCATACACCCATGTACTGGCATCCCCTGATGCCCTTGTGGATTCCCCCCCAGGTGCGGGGAAATGCAATGCAAAGTGCGCAGACGTTCCTGGGTGAGTTCAGGCGCGTCTGCAGGTGGACATCCCATCCCCAGCATTGCACAATGGGTTGGGGACCACTGAGTGGGCTTAAATGCAAAGGAGTGCACGTCAGGGCACGAAGTCGAGGCAAATTGGGGCAATGGGAGCGCTTACTGGTAGTAACAAAAGTCGGGGGAAAAAGGCTCATAGGGTTATACGTTACATGAAAAACGCATGTGTGTATGTACAACTATATTGCCTCAGATCCAAGATAAGTACCCAAATTGCGCGCCGCACGGTGCACCGCACGGCGCGCTGCAGGTGCCGCACACGCCGCAGGCACCTCAGGAAAAGCACCTCAGAAAAACCACCCCCAATGGGGCCAGGGTAATCATTGTTTTAGATGCGAGATGTTTTTTTTAGGTGCGCTAAAATTTAAGAAAAGTTCTAAAACTTAAGTCAAATCAGCTAAAAAATGAGCAAAAACATCTAAAAAAAGGTGAAGCAAAAACATCTAGGGAAAAAATCAATTTCGCATCGGGGAAAAAAAACTTGGACCTGTCAGGGGCACGGAGGATCCATAAAAGTGGGAAAGAAATCCGGTTGAGAATCCCAGTATAGCGCAATGGTTCCTGTTTAATGGAGGAAAGGCTCCATCAGGCTGTGGACGGCTGATGGTATGTGGCATAGTGTGTCCGCTGTGAGCTGTGTATCGAGCCTCGGTCTCTTTTTTGTGTGGGCTGATTGGTTTGGTTTGAACGGAGCCCCAAAGGTCTTACCACCAAGATCCTCGGGGCTGTAAATGGTGGGGGGGGGGGGCTCCGCACCACCGATTTGTTACAATTCTATGCCTGGCCAGTGATGCCAAGATTCCCCTGGAGGAAGGTCCCCATGGGTCACACGTGGGTTGCCTTGGTGGATGGTTGACAGCAACAGTCGCCAGACAACTTCTTCAACATATTGCTTTGTTGAGAGCAAACTCTTGCATATCTAAACTCCTTGAACACGGCAACCTGGGCAGCCAGCCAAAACCCTGAACTCTACGCACTTTTGGCCCTTACAACCAAATCCAGAAGAAACGTGACCCAGATGGTACCCAAAACCTTAAAAAGATGGATTCCCCACCCTAGAAGGAGGGATGGGGGGGCGCCAGTTCATCAGCCCATGACACCCTGAAATCGGACCCCCACTGCTCTCGGATGGAATTGAAGGGGTTTTAGTAGGGACTCCCATACACCCATGTACTGGCATCCCCTGATGCCCTTGTGGATTCCCCCCCAGGTGCGGGGAAATGCAATGCAAAGTGCGCAGACGTTCCTGGGTGAGTTCAGGCGCGTCTGCAGGTGGACATCCCATCCCCAGCATTGCACAATGGGTTGGGGACCACTGAGTGGGCTTAAATGCAAAGGAGTGCACGTCAGGGCACGAAGTCGAGGCAAATTGGGGCAATGGGGCTCATTTCGGGGGGGGGGGGGGGGCGGTAATGGTAAACACTTCCAGCCCCGTAAGGCAGGGGCTCCGGCCTGCGGATCCAACTCTAGTGGTTCTCTGCAACGCCAACTACTCAGCATTTGCCTCGATGCGAAACACCTCTATTTCACTCACCTGAAACTGGGAGCTGCCCGTCAGAAATGTGTGACCCTGCCCAGCTGGGCACTCAAAATGGCCCGAGAACTTGGTATAACTACTAGCGTTTTGATTGGCACAGTTGGCAATCATGATCTCATGCCCACCTCCAAAAACCGGCCCGTAGGAGGTGTGCCCGTACGTGGCCTGGGACTCGCTGACCACAGGCATCTTCGTGGGGCCCAGCCCAGCATAGCAGCGCAATGCAAACAGGAAGGCTTTTGAGGAAGGAATCCAAGAGTTGCTGGAATTCCACGACTGGTCAGTGTAGCCCCCGAAGACGTAGCCTTCCGTGGTCCTGACGACGGTGATGGTGGGGCCCTGGTCATCACAGTGCGAATGGAAGCGCTGGCATTCAAACCCATCACGCGAGGCTCGATACAGAAGGGTCACCGCCGATGATGGAGCACAGAAGCCGAGGAGCTTTGAAGCGGCATCCAGCGAAAGGATTGCGCTGTCCATGGACAAGATGAAGGCCTCATCCCCGGGGAAATAGAACCGGACCAGCCGCATCAACTGGTCCTGTCGCTTGCGGTCCACGACGAGGTTCGGGAGGCACTCGCCTTCCTTCGAAACTGCGAGGAGCCGCAGATGGTCCACAACCTTCTCGAAGGCATACGCACTCTGCTCGATCAGTATTCCCTCGTCATCTGAGTCCAAGTCCTCGTCCTGGTCGCCTTGGAACCAGGCCTCATCGAACTGCCGCGCAAACGCACTGTCCGGGCGCAGCATCAACGTCGACCGCTTGCTCTGGATCTTCTTCCCGGCCACGTTGATGCACACAATCTCGCCTTGGGTGAAGTACTCCACAAACTGCTTCTCCTCCGCAAACTTGTGCTCCAGGGAGTCCTGAGCACTCAGGGCAGCACGAAGCGCTTCCTCTTCGTCTCTCAGTGCAGCCAGCAGCATCGACATCGGAGATGCAAACGGGTCTGTAAGTCGCTCCGGCACGCCGGCATCGGCTGCACCCTCGCGTTTGGCACGCCTCTGACTGTCAGACAATAGTCCAGTGCGGGGTCTGAATGCCCTGGGGCTCTCACCTGGTTGGAGCCTGACGAGGAACACCTCGATCTCGCTCACGAAGAATTGGGAGCTGCCGGTCAGAAACGCACGGCTCAGACCAGTCGGGCAAGAGTAGTGGCCTGCGAAGTTCGTGGTCGATGGATTCACATTGGCCCGGTCGGCTATCCTGATCTCGTGTCCACCGCCAAACACTGGCCCGTACGATGAGTGCCCATATGTCGCATGGGATTGATTCGCCACAGGCAACTTCGTGGGGCTTAAGCGTGCATGGCAGTGCACTGTGAATAAGAAAGCCTTCGAGGAAGGGATCCAAGAGAGGCAAGAGTTCCACGACTGATCGGTGTAGCCCCCGAAAATGTAACCTTCGGTGGTTCTGATGAGAGTGAGGGTTGGGCCTCTGTTGTCGCAGCGCGCGTGGAACTCTTGAGCCACCCAGCCATCGGAGGAGGCACGATACAACAGCTCCCATCGAGCGGAACACACTTGCTCCTGTAGCCACATGGTGTGGTCCTCCCGGTCGGCCAGGATCGAGAGTGTGGGGCTCTTTGCCCTCAAAATGCCCCGCAGCCCAAAGAAATCAAGCCATTTATTGTATACCTCCTGCAGTTCATCAGGCGGTTCCACAAATGGGATTTCCTCATTTGGACCTGCCAACTTGAACTGGAAAAGCGCCTCAATGATGAGGCGGAAGCACACAGGGTTCACGTCCATGAAGATGCGATTGCGCTTGTCCCGCAGCAGCTGGTTCTCCCAGCGCCCACTAAAGAGCGCCGCCAATTTGCTCTCTGGGAACTGCAAAACCGTATCACGTTGCAGCACCACCCTCTCGCCTCCCACATTTAATTTTAAACGGTCGTTGCCAGCGACGTCTAGGCCGCCGTTCTTCGTCTTCAGTGCAGTGAACTCTTCTTGGAGCCGCCGACAACGCTCTTCCAATACAGCAGCTGTGTCACGAAGCTTGCTCTGCTGCTCCTCAAGAGTGCGCCACATTTGTTCGGAAACGTTTCGGGCATCATAATATCGCTTCATATGATCGTCTATGCATGCCATCGCTGTCTATTCTGTTGAATTTAAAGGGCTTGCGTGTGTCACGTGGACATACATTGAAAACCTTCAGGCTCTAAAACTGCCTCAACCTCAACATCACCCTCAGCCTGACCTGCGACGTCATGCCATCATCTGCGCAGCTGTGGTTGCAACCTCCTGCAATCCCACTCATGCTCCCCTTGTTGCACGACCGCATTGAGTCTCATGTGACCAGAGGTGCAATGATTTGACACCAAGGGGACTGGGCAAGGCGAGCAGCAAGCGGAGAGAGGGGAGGTTGCAGCACTGTATGCGCACTGCACACACCTTTTTGAGAAAGACAAGCCACATATACCCAAAACTCTCCCCCCCCCCCCGAACAATGCCCAATTAGGTCAGCGGGTACAACACACTACTGACACAACTCCCTACAAAATAGCAGCACAAAAGCAAAGCGCAATGATGCTGTTCTTTTATTATAAAATTGCTTGACCAAGACTTAGTCCCACTCCGGCGAGCCGAACTTCTGATTTCTGCTGAAAGAAGTGAGAGCAGTGAGATGAGAACAAACAACGGCAAACACAGCATCTAGTCTAGAATGATGTTAAGAAACCCCAGCCAGCTGAGCTCTGAAGTCCCTGCCCTGCCCCTCACAGTTACCTCCAGTTTCCAATGGCAGCTCCGGAGCTAGTACGGGAGCCGAGCAACCCCCCTGCCCCCCCCCCCCCCCCAACCGTGGTCTCGCAGGGAAAAGACACCTGCAGGGCGGCGGGGGGGGGGGCACACATATACACATGCTGGTATGCATATGCAGCAAGGTTCGGCAGTTCCTGACCCTGCATAGAGGCTGGCACACAATTGGCCATGAGTCAGAAGGTTAGGCCGGCCGCTGGGAAGAAGAGGTGAAGCATGATCTACCGTCTGTCACAACTTGCCTGCAAGAGAGATGCCCTATGGTATAAGACATGAAAATTCAGACCGTCTGCAGTCAGAAAAATACAGCTTGCCGCCGGCTGGGGCAGTTGATGCTATTAGAAGGTACCGAGATCTTTATCAACCACATCACCACGCGCACGAGCCAGGGCTCGAACCTACCCCACTGGGCCTGGTGCCGGGATGTGTAGCCCCTGTGCTATGACGACGCTAGTTCAATGACGGTTGTTGTTGGTTGTGAAACTGTGGGCTCCAACCAAAATGTGGGTGTACACATTTGCCTAGTCAAACAAGTACCATGGGTGCCAGTAGGTACTGCAAGGGGGGAGAGGGGGTTATAGGTCTCCACCACGAGAGACCAGGCAGCCGCCACAAAAGCGTTACGGTACCCCTTGGCTAGAGAGAGGCCCCCAGCATTCATGCATTGGGCATGCACCGGTGGTGGGCGAGGACGTGGGGGGAAATACAGGCCGTGGGATGACAACTTTTTTTAATAAAAGCCCATAGAACCTACACAAACTGCGGGTAAAATTACGGACACTTTCATAGGTCCTCTTGAAGGCAGCACCTACACAAGCTGGTAAAATTATGGGCACTTTGGCGGGGTGGTCCTACGAAACTACAGGTGCAAGTCCCTTTTTGGGGCCGTGGATAACTCTGGGTTTTTAACGGGTGCAGGTGCAGGTGCAGGTTACATGTCCTTTCGAATCCTACAGAGGCAAAAATAAATGTCACAAAATTTATGTAGGACGAGCACTACGGTGACATGTGGTATTTGTGTTATGCGTGTCTTCGGCGCCTGAGTTTTGGGTGTTCATCTCTTTGCCCGTGCGAGCTTTGCGGGATCACACCTTTCCTCTTCATCGTCTTCACCACCATCAATTTGCAGCCCCAACGTTGGTGCAACTACTTGGCGGTCTGGCAGGGTCATCCTTGTGAAGGCGTCGGGGAGGGTTGGTCCCAGTCAAGCTGGCAGTTGGTGGCACGTGTTTGACAGCAACTCAAAGATTTTGCCGTTCCAGATCAGCCTTCTTCTTAAATGCATTCAAAAATATTGGCAATCCCAAAACTTGAGCTTCACAACCCAACAACAATGGCTGGTTAGGCACTCTAGCTGAGTTGTACAGGGCTAGCAGTGAACCCGAAAAGGCTGGAAATCATGTATTCTGCACTTGACCTTCCACGTGGTGTGTACTTTCACGAACGGGGGCGCAATTTTCACGGACTAAGGAGGCACGTCAAAAATGGGTGTTTTGAGACCGAGCACATCAGGAACAATGCTATGCATGTCCAAAATGGGTGTTTTGAAACCGAGCACATCGGGAACAATGTTGGAAGAATAGAATTAGGTAATATGGGGATGAGGCCACAAGCCAAAAAGCAAATTCTAGGGCTGGCATAGTATGTCAGGGGCACAGGATGCAGTGGCAAATTTAGGTGTGTGTAGTGCCTACGTGTTCAAGAACTACTCATTTCTCATGGCACAAGATAATGCATTCCATGTAGGGGGAGTATTTGCACCACGCACTGTGTTACTTTCTTTCTTACTTACTAATTACTTTCTTTCTTTCCCTCCGCTATTTGGACAATGGTAGGATAAATCACCAATCAACAAGGAGACCCCAAACTACGGTGGTGGTTGCACCCGATAGTGCGACACAACACACCATGCTGACGCGCTATGTACACGCCAATAAATCCCAAACGATTGTCGTTGTTTCTTTGCCTCACTGCAGCTCTGCTAAAAACGCAGGGTCCCAAGGCTATGGGGCGCCCTTGCACTGCGCGCACACTGCGTGCTACTTTTAGACTATGTTCCCCCGAAGAGCCCCTAGGTACACCCCTTCCAAACGCCCCTAAATTTAGGTCACCCAAGGGGAATGTTTGCCCGGCGCGCGCCTGGCCCGCTACTTTTCTATTAACTATCCCGACTTCAGCCCCAGATTTCCCCTCTCGTGGAGAAGCCCCACGAGTAGACCATGTTGCACTGCACACCTTCCCCTGCATTCTCGGGGATCCCCAGACAAAGAGGGACAAAATCAGAAGTGACTGCCTCACCCCTGCCTTCTCGGGGGCCCACAAGAGGGCGGAAGTGCTATGCAACCCCTGCATTTTCCGGGGTCCCCAAACAAAGGGGGACAAAATCAGAAGTAGCTGCCTCACCCTTGCCTTCTCGGGGGCCCACAAGAAGGCAGAAATGCTATGCAACCCCTGCATTCTCGGGGATCCCCGAACAAAGGGGGACAAAATCAGAAGTGGCTGCCTCACCCCTGCCTTTCCGGGGGCCCAAAAGAGGGCGGAAATGCTACGTCACCCCTACATTCTCAGGGGGTCCCCAAACAAAGGGGGACAATCAAAAGTGGCGGCCTCAACCCTGCCTTCCCGGGGGCCCAAAAGAGGGCAGAAGTGCTATGTAACCCCTGCATTCTCGGGGGTCCCCAAACAAAGGGGACAAAATCGGAAGTCTACCTACGCTAGGGGTCACAACGATGTCCCTAGTATCTTAAAGTATGGGTCTCTAGTACGGCCAGATGCCCAAATAGTTGCACTGCGGTAAGTGCGCCCCCTTAGTGCACCCCCTAAAAGGTCACCAGTGGGGCACGGGTCAAAAAAGATGCCTGGCGCGCGCCCGGCGCGCTAACGCTCCCCCTCAAACTACCCTAGCAGAAGACAAATGCAAGCTACCTTCCCTTCACATAAGCGCTCCTAAGGACGACCTCATTGGTCGAATCATGTCCAAAATCATGCAAAATTGCTCAAAATCTCCCAAATTGCCCAAATCACACCTGAATCTGAGACAATGGCAGAGGCGCCAAACACCCAAATATCATAATTACCTTGTACATAATGTTGGCTCATTAATTCTGACCTTTGATGATTTTTCCGAATTTTTCGGTCTTGATCATCATCATCATTATGCATCATCATGATCATGTACATGATGGATGACCATGTTCATCACATTCTGCATGACGGCGACCATCCATGGGTCTTCTCCTGATGTCTTGGGGATGAGGTCTCTGGGCTTCGACACTCCTCTTTGTCGTATTCTTTCTCTCGTTGCTCCTTCGTTGCGTGTCTGTCACCTCAACTCAAGCGTTGAGGGTACTAGTTTTGGTGCTTGTGGACAATTGGGCGCCCTCAGCACCCATTGACTCCCTAGGCCGGTCCCTTTGACAACTAATGATGCCCCTAGTATTCCAAAGTATGGGTCTCTAGTATAGCCCGACACCCAAATAGTAGCAGGCTCAAATGCAAAAATTGCACTGTACCAAGACACACAAACATGCACACCGCATGTACACACACACGCACGCCACAAACAGAGCTAAACCATAGATCAGACCGTGATCTAAGAATCAATGTGTAATACCCTACCCCCCCCCCGCTTGCGCAAGCACGGCCGCGGTCCCAAAAGTCTGGTCAAAACGGCGGTTCAACGCCCACCCTGTGCTTAGACAAGGCCGTGCATTCGCGCGACACACGTGACAGCAAACGTGTGGGGGAGCCCTCAGATGGGGATGGCGAGGGGCTGCAAATGAGAAGAGCACTTTATCAAAAGCGGCATTGTGCTCAATCTCCTTCCCATTCCGCATGTACTTCAAATGGATGCACTTGTCCTCATGACAAGAGGGACCAAAAATATTGGCAGACACATGTTCCCCATTGCTCTGAACGTACGTGACAGCCATGCTACGAATAACATTGTTAGCCATGGCTGAAAATCACATCAGAACAAACAGCAGGGGATTGCAATGTGCAGTACAATGTTGTTATGAACACAATGCACTATCACAAACATGACCGAGCTCCTCTTTCCCTATACAAACACTCTACAAACACCCAATCCTCCATTCTGGACCACAAAAACAGCGGTCCCAAAATTACCTCAAAACGGCGGTTCAACGCCCAGCTTGTGCTTAGACAAGGCCGTGCATGCGCAGGGGGGGGGAGGGTACCCAAGGTACAAGCCAAGGTGCAAGAGAATGAAACACATGATGAGGTACAAAGAAGATGGGTCAACACCTCTAGACATCACATACCACGGTACTTTGGCCAAGTTTTTTCACTGCAGGCACACTGTGGGCGCAAAGTGGGTGCAGGTATCAAAGAACACCCACAAGTGAAGGAGGAAAACATTCAGCGAAGCCAAGGCGGATGCAGCAACACAACAAAACAATATGATTCCAACAAGTTTAAAATCCTCTATTCTCACAATCTTAAATCCAAACTGCAACTATACAAAGGCATACAAGAGGGGCACATGCTCAAATGACACCTGCCACACTCACAAACATCTGCATGACGGTGAGCACATAGTTGACAACAAACACCGTCATCATCTTCCTCAACATGTTCAAACGCATCCTGTGGTGCCCATACGAACTCAAGCACATGAGGCCAAGGTCCAGAGGGCCGATACCTAGTTTGTCTCCTAATACAAAACCGCATCAAGTGCAGCAAAATACATACATGCTGGTGCAAATCTCTGGCAAAACCCATCCACACATGGCGGACGATCTTCCAATGCCAAGGGCGTGCAAAGAAGTGTTCCACCCTTGCGCGATAGAAACCATGCACATCATTGTATTCTTATTTGTCATCATTGAAAGTCTTACAACCAATAAATGGCATAGCCATATGGATGCGGCCCTTGTAGGCGCCATCATGGGCAATTGTCCATGAGTGCGTGAAGGGCCTCTTGCATCCCAAATCATTACCTGTGATGTGGTCCCCCCCTGGAAAGGGGCCGATCCATATCCCCAACCACAAAGGGGCTAGTCCATATCCCCAACTAGAAAGAGGCTGGTCCATACCCCCAACCACAAATGGGTCGGTTTAGATCCCCAACTGGAAAAGGGCCACAACATATCCCCACCTATTCCCAACTGGAAAGGGGCCGGTCCATATCCCCAACCAGAAAGGGGCCGACCATTCCCACTTCACCTCCCCTCGGTCGACTTCGGATGGTCAGGTTCCCCATAGGTACTGAGACCACTGAAGCAGAGCCCGGGACAATCTTGGGTTCCCCAAGAGTACTACCTCAGCACTTGCCCCTAGAAGCCATCTACATAGATGCTCAAGCTTCCCTTGTCTCCCTAACCAGAAAGGCACCAACTTATATCCCCAACCGGAAAGGGGCCGGGCCATATCCCCAACCGGAAAGGGGCCAGTCCATATCCCCAACTAGAAACGGGGCAGTCCCTGTCCCCAACTAGAAACGGGCCAGTCCATGTCCCCAACTAGAAAGGGGCAAGTCCATATCCCCAACAGGATACGGGCCACCAAAAACTGTGGATGTTTTGAGTCCATATCCCCAACTCAAGAGGGCACAAAAAACAGTGGATTATGACTAAAAAAAACCACAAATATTGAACAACGATCTTGTGGGAAAGGGCCCAAACTAGGGCTCGATTAGTTGTCGGAATACAAAACTCTGCACTACGGCACACTGCAAGCTTTCCCTTTTTGATGCATTGCAAAAGTCTTGCGGCGCACTGCGGGCGCGTTGCGGGCAAAGCATTCCCTTTTTCATGCATTGCAAAAGTCTTGCATGGCACACACACAAGAATAATTGTGCGCAACACAAAAACAGCAGGCGAAAAAATTCCACAACCACTTTTCAACAGCTGTGTGGGGTATTGTCCACAAAAGGGGTGACTCTGGTGAATTTACAACTGTTCATCCCCGACTTGAGTTTTGGAATCACCTGATACAACAAGTTCTATTCGTGCCCAAACCAGCATGCACGTCCCCCATATTGCCAACACATTTGCTGATTCCCTTCCTTGTTGCATGTGCGTACATGCACCATTTCTGGCTCAGTATGCAAATCAATTGATCCGGGTTCTTCTGGTCGGTTGTAAACTGAGCCAATGGCAACAAAACACTGGTACTTGTGTACAAATCTACACAAGAGCCCATCCAAAATGTCACTTACACCTTTCCATGACCAAAGCTGTGCAGTGCAAGCAATGGCTCCGCTCGGGCCCCATAGTCACAGGTTCTCAATGATGTGACAACAACATGTGGCGTTGTATCCACTACTAAGGAACTTCTTGGAGGAGACGGCAGTGGAGATTGCAAAAGAGATAGGTCACAGGCTAGGGGAAATGGGGTTGGGGTTTCAGGGCGGGGGGGACAATCTTTGATCCCCCGCTCAGACCAAGTGGTTCAGGATCACCGTTCGGGGTTCAAACAGGCCATTGCTCAGTCGGTTGGGGTCTCGTTTGGGGCCAGTTAAACTAAGCCGAACTACCCACCCAACCACATCAAAAACTTTATCCACGGGAAAAAACGAAATTCAGTCAATATGCCAGAAATCTGAGCCTGATTTCATGCACGTCGTATGCATTTTCATCACACAAGTGAATGGCCTGGCGTCAAATCGCAGACTCATCAACCCAGGCACCTGCCTGAAGACTGCAAATGCACCTGGACACAAAAGCTGTCCAGCAACTGACAACTGCATGCAATTACTGATTGTCTGAGCTGAAGGAGGGTGAGGAACTGGAATCCCTGGAACACTTGCCTGAGGACACCAAACAGTCAACAATACAACGTGTACTGCCACAAGCCCTGAACTGGAAATACCCAAAACGTTTTTGACACATGGTGATGGTGTTGGTAGTGGTGGAGGAGCGCCTTGTGGTTTGAGGTCTGAAACGTAAAAGCAAATATGAATTGCAGACATACAACATGGAGAGGAGTGTTCACATCTCATGTTGTCTGCCATCTGCCAGAAAAGAAAGTGCAGCGTGCCTGATGCTGTCAAACCTGAGCTGAAACTGCACCTATACCCGGTGTGCACACCAGCTTTCTCTTGCAGCTTTGTGGATTAGCCCCCTCCATCATAACGGCGGTGCGGATGGAACCTTCTGAAATTTCTTAGCTTCTGACACCGGTTGCCTTAAAAGCACGTGGTTCTTTGCATTTTGCACACCTTCAGAGTCCCTTCATTAAGGTGCCAGGGGTTAGTGGTGCCGAAAGCAAGCCTGAGGTGTACACTGGGAACTGCTTCGCATGAGTTTCAAGTACCGCAGCGCGTTAACAAAATTATTGCATTGCGGTCTGGGGCGAAGTAAACCTGTTGGGTATTGGAGACGGGAGAGCCTTTTGAACAATTGCATGGGCTCTGGGTGAGCCCAGTCCACGTTCCCCTCTGTGTGGGGGCTTTTGACATCTTACATGGGCTAGCCTTTTTGCGCTGCAACTGCTGTCCAACTGCCATTCACACACCAGCACAACATCACTGGCCTCCACCTCTCTCCATCTCTCTCTCCCTCTCGTTGGTCACCCTTTCATGCCCAGGGTAAATTGAGGGTCAGAATGACACCTTCAGCTACAAGGTAAACAAGCACGACGTACCCTGGGCACTGGCAGAGTCGGATGTGCAATTGCCAGGCTGTCTGCTGTCTTGTATAATCTGGATGTGGCAGTTGACAAAGGCGGTGAACAACAATGGCGGTTGGCAGGCGCCAGGACCATTTGCCGATGAGTCAGCAGCCTTGGGGGTGAACCATCAACCGCTGTCAGGTGCACTCAAGCGCAGAACTACCGGCAGCTAGAAATGGCAATCCATCAGCAATGTCAACCACCAAACAACCCCCGGTTATGGCCTTCCACCAGGTGCCCATTCACAAGCCTCGCCACACCAAATGCCACACAAGGAGGACACTGAGTAATAATGATCACCCCTGTTGGCGAGGGCGGCCAGAGGCAGGACGCTACGGAACCAAGGCCTTTTCAGTTTCCACGGACCAAGCCAAATGGACGTGCTGCGGCTCTACCTCCGGCAGCAGAGCCCATACAATTTGCTGGACTCTGGCACACCTGAACCTCCAGGGCTGGGTTGGCCATCAACTTTGGGCGGGCGGCCGCCGGCCGCTATTGGTTAAGCTCCAACCGCCGTCGGTCAAGCAGAACCCTACCACTCACAACCTCAGACTGTCCTTATGAGGGACACAACAAAGGTCTTACACCTGAAGGACAGCCCTGATCCATCATGTTCCTCGCCTAACGGATGCCTTCGAGCGTATGTGCGCCAAGCTGTTCATGCTCAGCAACAGTCATTACTTGCCTTTTGGGGCCGTAGCGGCCTGTTCTGGAGCCGCGTGGGGGCATCCGAGGCCAGGTGCGCGTGAACCCGCGTTTGCGCGTCGTGCAGAAGGGTGCGCACGATGTACTCAAACGCCTTGTGGACGTTGACGTTGTCTTTGGAGCTGGTCTCAATGTACGCAGACCCGATCTCCTTCGCGTATGCCACTGCGCTCTCCTGACTGACCTGGCGCCGCTCGGAGAGGTCGCCCTTGCAGCCCACAAGAACCAACGGGATATTTGGCACCGCATACTGCCGGATCTGATCAAGCCACGACTCCAGGTGCTCAAAGGAGCGGGCAGAAGTCACATCAAAGCACAGCAAAATGCCATTTGCCCCTCGGTAGAAGCTGTTGGTGATGCCCCTGAAGCGCTCCTGCCCCGCCGTGTCCCAAATTTGCAGTTTGATGGTCTTGCCCTGCGTCTGCATGACGTACAGTTTGAAGTCAACGCCAATCGTCGTCGCAAAGTCGACGAGGAACCGATCGTCGACGAAACGCTCCAAGAGGCACGTCTTGCCCACTCCTGAGTCCCCAACAATTATTGTCTTGAAGATGTAGTCAAAGTCCGCGTACTGATCCATCACAAGACAGACGAGACAAACAGAAGCAACTTATCGAAAGCGCGATTAGGAGCTGATGACCACATGGGCAAGCACACAAGGAGCCATTTCTTCGGCAGAATATCAGGATAAGCTGCGGGCAAACGAAAGTCAATGGGGGTGGTACGACAAGCTTTCGCTTCAACTTGTGCACGACAGACACTTCAATGAACACAACTAATTGCTTGTCAGCGCCCTCCATTGAGTCATGGATGGTAGCCACCCCAGGTAGCACTCCAGCTTCTGCCACAATACTCACAATGCGCAAACATCAGTACACGGTGTGACCAAACAAATTCCGTCAGGTGGGGGGGTGAACAAAAAAGGTCACAACAGACCAGACCACACAGGCGCTGTTGCAAGTTTTGTGGGGGGCAACCTTCAAACTATTGCCGCCGATGATGACTGATACAGCAGAGTTGCTCGCTTTGCAACTAATATGGGCTGTGTTTCTTTGTGGTTGAGGTCGGAGCCCCAGATGTGGGGCAAACGCCAGGTGTGTTTATTGAAAGGGTCATCATCATTAGGCCAACAATTAAAACCATAAACACTCGACCTACATGCATGATGATCTGAAATGTTGCTTCAT
The DNA here is from genome assembly GCA_964036045.1 of Eutreptiella sp. 'Long Island Sound 2002'. Classification (NCBI taxonomy): domain Eukaryota; phylum Euglenozoa; class Euglenophyceae; order Eutreptiales; family Eutreptiaceae; genus Eutreptiella; species Eutreptiella sp. 'Long Island Sound 2002'. The sequence continues at coordinate 17,545,875 of OZ038383.1, forward strand.
TCACAATTCATGCATGCTTTTCCTCGTGTTTTGACGTTGCAAAAAACACTAGGAGCTGGGCCTCGCCACGGTTGGCGTGGCTGGCTGCCTTTGCAATCACCCCTCCCCCCTCCAGACAGCTGGCTAGCTGGTGCACCCCGAAAACACCAAAAAAGTGTAGTACGTCACTGTAGTGGCCTTTTCTTGTTGTTTTGTTGTTGTTGAGGGGGGTTGGAAGCCACTTTGTTCCAACAGCACCCCTAGCTTATCTTGGGAAAGCTTGAGGTTGCAACCACCCACAAATGGCAAGAAGAGGCATGAGAAACGTCATGAGAAACACACAACAAAGAATCAAAATGCATGGGCATTCATGTTGATGCCAAACATCATATAATTCCTTTAGTTGCTATGGCACCCTCGACAACTATGGGCAGAATGGCCACCATTGCAATTGTTCTTCTTCCTTCGTTTTGTTCAATATATGTCCCTTGAGCAAATTCACCAAGGAGAAGACTTCGGCCTCCAACACCTCATTCCTTGTCATGCAATGTAACCTATGGCCAAATCATACATCTTTTGGGTCAGAACAAAACAACCTTGATAATAGTCATGCGACACGGAATGGTTTGGTATTCCTTATCAAGGGGCCGAAGGTTCTGTATTTGAAAAGTTCTCTTGCTTAGGCGGCCCTAACCGAGAACCCCATTTTCTGGCAAGTGTCATAAACACCTGGTTTTGTAAACCCATAAAAAAAAGGGGGCATTTTGACCTTGCAGTAGTACTGCGGGGGGGGGGGGGTGTCCCGGACCCCCTGAAAAACAGGGGAAATGTGTTTTTCGGGCAGGGTCGAGCAGGGGGTGGCAGTGCAAGAATAGGCACTGAGACGCCGGAATGGCACGTTTTTCAACCTTTCCGAGGATTTTTGGTGCGCATTTGTCACAAACCTGTTTCCCCATTACCACACATCACAAACCATGGCCAATATTTGTCTGTGCTGTTCAGCAAGCAGCACATCTGCACAACATGTGGGTGGAAGAACACAGCATGCAGGGCACACAGGGCAGCAATACAATATGATAGTAGTACTGAACCATACAATCTCGCATCGTGTGTAAGGTGGGCTAAAAACTGTAAAACGAAAAAAGAATGAGCTTTGGCTCATTCTTCTGGCCGAACCAAAAAAATACATAGGCTTAAATAGTATACTCACACACAGTACAGCTCACTTCTTGTCAGCAGTCCTGACACGACCAAGGAAGGGGGCCACACCAGCCTTCGGCTTGACCTTACCACTGTCATCCTTTGCCTCCTTCTGTTGCTGTCCTTCTTTCTTCTTCCTCTTCTTCGTATTCTTTCCTACGTGCTCTACCTCTGACTCTGACTCCTCCTCACGTTTCACTTTGCGGGGTGTGGTCTTCTTTGGTGGTGTGGATTCCTCCTCCTCCTCTAGAATTAGGTCCCCATCATTGTCGGGCTTGTGCACAGCCACAGGCACACCACTTAGCAAGTTGCTTCACCACTCTTTCCACTTGACTACATAACGGTCGCCACTGGCATACATCGCCTGGACTTGTTCGATATAGTCTTTCAACTCTGCCTTAGGGCCTGTGAACAACACTCCAACACTAACAAGTTCCGCCGGCGCACTGCAGTGAAAAGGGAGACCAGGCAGACAAGTGCAAATTAGAATCCACACCAGGTCACCAGGCACTTCGGAGTTCTCCCCGTCAGGCTGCTTAGGGAAGAGACCAAAACACTTCAGCAAAAGACCGAGTAGGCTAACCGTCGTTGGCGACTTCACACCACCCTGATCAACATTCAAGTAGTTAGGCATCTTAACAGGGAGCTTTTCCGGAAACCCGACAACAGCTTGAATTTCTTTCCATTTACAGTAAGCATGCGGATTGCCAGAGGCATACAGGCTGATCGTCAGCCACTTCCAACCATCACAGGACTCAGATCCACTCAGCTCTATCTTAGCTGCCTTGCTTTCGACTGCAGGACCCACAATACAAATAGGACTGCCAGCGCGAAGCCGCCGGTGAAGAATCAGTGGGTGCAGACACGGGGGGGGGAGGGTTCTCAAAAATCGGATATCTTGTTTGCACAAGCAGAGCACAAGAAAACTGCACAGGACTTGGGATGGCAGTACTGAAGTATCACCAAGGCCGGAATACCGGCGGTTGTATGGACGGGTGCGCTGCGGACCACTCCGCTGGATGCGGGACCCCACTCTGAAACGGACCCTGACCCTATACCCTGGTCCACACGCTGCAGCACGGTTAGATCCCCCACTCTACCCGAGGGAATCGGTTTCAAAAGGGAAAGGAAAGGGCAGGTGCTCTCAGGGGGTCAGCCGGTCAGTGGGTGGGTGGGTGGGCAAAGACAGGAAAACTGCCTAAACATTGGAGACGCAAACAAAAGTTGAGACGAGGCACAACTAGTGTTTGCACAAGCAGAGCACAAGAAAACTGCACAGGACTTGGGTATTCATTCTCCGTTGTACCCAGCTCCCACACAACAGGTCCCACATCCGGATCCCAGCTCCAGAGGAATGTGAACTGAGGTAGTAATCAAGCAAAAGGCAAAGCAACAGAAGCAACCCCCCCCCCCCCCCACGACAACCAGGGGACCCGCCACCGTGCACTGCTGACCCGCATCTTCCCGAGACACGGCGCGGCGCTCAATGGCAGAGGCCAGAGGCTGAAGTGGAGGGAGGGCAGGAATCGTGTCGGGCACCGGGCCCATATCAGCAGCGCCACCCCCGGCGGACTCCTCCAGCGGCCACGCCGCCATGGACAGTCACCACAGTGGACAGACACAGGTGGTCACGACGGTCGCCGTGCCCCACGTACAAATAAGGCGGGTAAATCGCACCAACCGGCCGTCAGCCCCAGCCGGACGCGGAGTGAGGCAGGCCCAAAAAGGTCTCCGCCGTATCCAGGTATCCACCACAGGGTCCACTACCTAACCCCAGCCCCAGAGGGATGTGCACCGAGGTAGCAATCCAGCAAAAGGGCAGAATAAACAGCAGCATCCCCCCGCCCCCCCCCCCCCCCCGCGACAACCAGAGGACCCGCCACCGTGCACTGCTGACCCGCATCTTCCTGAGACACGGCGCCGCGCTCAATGGCAGTCCCCAGGCCGAGGTGGAGGGAAGGCAGGAGCCGTGTTGGGCACCAAGCTTATATCAGCAGCGCCACGTCCGGCGGACTCCTCCATGCCGCCCCGGACAGCCACCACAGCGGGCAGATACAGGCGATCACGACGGTCGCCGTGCCCTGCGGACAAAGAGGCGGGCAAATCGCACCAACCGGCCGTCAGTCCCAGCCGGATGCGGAGTGAGGCTGGCCCAAAAAGGTGAATAAATAAAGCACCCAGCGGCCGTGCCGCCAACCAAGTAAAAAGACAACAAAACAGGCGCACCCAGCGGCCACGCCGTCGGAGTCAACCTCTGCAGAGGGCAGATGCAGGTGAACACAACTGTCGCTGAGTCTCACTGACGGTAAAAGGCGGTCAGTCCCAGCACCCGGCCGTCAGCTCCAGCGGAACGCGGGCCGACGCGGCCCAAAAATACAAAACCAAATCAGCACCCAGCGGCCAAGCCGTCAGGGACACCCACTGCAGTGGGCAGGCACAGACGACGACGACAGTCGTCAGATCTCACGGGTTGAAGAGGCGGGCAAATTGCAACACCAGCCCATACCGGGCCTGGATCCATATATAGGGTACAGCAACCCTGCGTCCCTGGTTCCAGTCCGTTAGGGAGACCACTGCGACCCCCTCCGGCAGCCTTACCTCCCAGACCTGGCAGCAGGCATGCCGCCCTGGGGGTTTGACGCTGCGGCCGTCGGGGGTCGTGCGGCGGTGCGGCGTGCCTCCCACGCGTGCGGCCACGTCCCGGACCGCCCGTTCCAAATACCCCTCCCTGTCGTCAGGGAGGGGGCACTGGGGGCACAGGCGCACCCCGTTGCCGAGCAGCACCCGGCGGATGGGCAGGCGCGCCAACCTGCCGTGAAGGCGGGTGCGGAGCACGCTGCTCCACTTCGCCGCCCGGCGCTGCTGTGCGTCTGCGGAACGCTGGTGCCGCTGTCCGCCATGGCGACCCTTTCGGCGGGCTCCACGGGAACCCCGTCGCTTGTGGGCCCCACGCGAGCCCCGACGCTTGGTCATAGGTGCGGATAGCAAAAAAGGTTGCTACATGGAGGGCGCAGACACTGCCGCCGCTGGTCTGCTGGGGGGGGGGGAGGGGGCTAGCATCCCCGGAGACACACCACCCCCCTCACCCGAGCCTCGCCCAGATTTTCCAGCAATGCATCCCACGTGCACCAAGCCTCGACTTCCGCTCTGGCCTGTGAGCCTCCGAACACTGACGTCACCCTGGACATAGGGTCTCCCGGCTGAAGCGCCGATGGCACCCACACGAGGCGGAGCACGATCCCCGATACCCACAGGACCCTAGCCAACGACCGAAGGACCGTTTGGTGGTGGGTCAGGTGGCTAGTCGCGTGCAGTCTGAGGACCTGAGCAATGGCCGCCTCACTGTCGCTACATACCGTAACAGATCGGTGTCCTGTCCTGACTGCAAACCTGACAGCCCACGCCACTCCCCTCAGTTCCGTGGTTTGCTGGCTGGCGAAGCGGGCAGGAGGTGTCACATGCGTACGCACACCCACTCCCGGCACGAGCGCCCCCACCCTCCAGCACCCCGCATCGCGCGCTCCATCGACACAGATGACGACGCCCCCGCACCACAGAGAGGATCGCGAAAGCCTATCCTCAGTCCCAAACTGGAGGGCCCTCAATTGCCGCCAGGCCTCCCCGCCCGGCGCGTGGCAGGGCTCGGCCGCCACCGCCACCAACGTTGCGAGGCTGCCCAGCATTTTCGGGGGGAAGCCCTGGGCCGGCTGTTTGACCCCCCCCACCGTCCTACCCCAGCGCAACCAGCAGTAGGCGCCCGCCGCGAAAGGGCAACCCAATCCCCTCGGACGCACATGCCAATTCAGCAAACCCAGGAAGCTTTGGAGGTGCCGGTCGTTGCCTGTGCCAACCGCCAGCCTCAGCCATCCCGCCCACAACTGGAGCAGTGCTTGTTCATGGCTCCTGACCTGCCTAGCCTGCAAGTCGAGCTCCTTCCCCAGGAATGACGCCACAGGCACCGGGTCCAGGACACTCTTAGGACTTATGAGGAACCCAGCCTCGATCAGGGCACGCACTGCCACTCGCCCCGCCTCCCTGAGCACCTCCCTATCAGTGAAGACGAGCAAAAAGTCATCGAGGTAGTGCACAAGGAGTATCTCGGGGGGCAGCACCCCCTGGAGAATGCGAGCCAAACTCGTTTGGCACAGATAGGGGCTGTATTTCCAGCCAAATGGTAGGCGCGACAGCGCCACAGGCGGAGCCCCGGGGGCGGGCCGGAAGCGAAAAACCTGGCGCGCACCCTGGGGCAAGCAAAAGCTCCAGAACGCATTTTTGAGGTCAATGTGGAGGCCGTAGAGGTCCACATCAGGCGGGAATGCCGACAAGGACCTAGCCAAATCCTCCCAGGAATCCAATCTAAAAGTGGGGGGCTTGCCCCCGTCACTCTTGTTGATCTTGACGCAACTCAAGATCAAGGATACCTTCTCGGAGGATTTGGGGATGACGAAGGGGTAACACGTGGGGGGGGGGGGGGTCAGCCGTCTCCTCGTAGACCCCCGCCCCCCTCAACGCCTGCACTATCCTCTGGACCTGCTGCGACACCCACCTGGTTGCCCCTCGGACCACCCTATCCCCGTCCTGCCACTCCCGCTCGACGTCAAAATCCTGGAGCCCTGCGCGGTAGAAGGGCGGTACGACAGCGTCCCACAGATCGTCAGGGAGCTGGTGGGAGCCTATCGGCCCCAATCCCCGGTCCAAAATGGCATCCTCGACCCCCCCCATGAACCGCGGAATGGGGGAGGTGTTGACATGGAGACATGCCTCCCAGGCGTCCGGGTGGAGCTTGCGCAAGGCGCCCAGGAGAGCGGGTAAAGCCCCTTGCAAGCGGAAATCCTCGGTTGTATCGAATACTCTATTCAACCACAAATCCACCCTCTTCGCAACCATCCACAAGCCACAACGTTCCCGCTCGGCTATCCAGTGAAAATGGGGGGTGAGTGCCTGCATGAACTCCAGGAAGAGGGGGGGCTGTTCCTGCACCCTCCCACCCCTGTCGGGACCCTTACAGAGGGGGGGGGGGGGGGGCGACGCCACTGGGCCCGCCCGCCCCCAAGCCTTGGCCTTGAGACGCTCGGCTGCAGCCACGAAGGCACCCTCCACCGGGCCTTGCGCCTCCGGCGTCTGGACATGCCCGCCCTGCCCGAGCTTGATGCGCTTGGGCTGCGGCGCTCCGATCTGCTGGGCCAAACGAGGTCTCCCAGCTTGACGGCGTGCGGGGGCTCGGGATCGCACGGCCTGCGTACCACCCAGGACCACCTTAGCGCGACGCGGCCCCGTGTATGTGCGGTGGACACGGCCCACCACTCCAGGTTTCGAGCCCGCTGCGGGTCCCCCTCTGACAGGGCCAACGGCTGCCCTGGAGGACCACGGCTTACGCTCCCGCCCAACGAACCTGGCAACTCCGGCCTGTCGACGCCCGGGGGAGCCCCTGGCCCTGCCGACTGCGAATTCGCCAGAGGGCTCGCTTCCGGAATCCTCGCTGTTGTCGTCGGTGTCCACGTCGGAATCGACATTGATGGGCCCGGCTGCCGTCCCCGGCCCGCACGCCCCCCCCCCCCACGGCAACCAAAGGCCCCGCCACCGTGCACAGCTGACCCGCATCTTCCCGAGACACGGCGCCGCGCTCAATGGCAGAGGCCAAAGGAGGAAGTGGAGGGAGGGTAGGAGCTGTGTCAGGCCCCGGGCCCATCTCAGCAGAGCCGTCCCCTGGGGATTCCTCCAGCTCGGCCGCGGTTTGGTCTCCGTCGCCTCCTCCCCCAAGCGTGCCGCTCGCAGTGGATCCCAGCTCCTGACCTCGCGGAAGTCTCGGCTTGCGCTTGGTCGGGGTGTTGAGGGCGCTCGCGATACTGGGGAACATCGGGGATCCCCACAGGGCCAGGACGCCCACGCGTTCCAGAGTCGGCAAAGGCCCCTGGTCACTGGACCATGCGGGCAGCACCGTAGGGGCAACGACTCCCGGGTCTGACCATTTGGTGCCGTATTGCATCGCCACGGCCGTGCTCTGCCATAAGCCCCACCATTTGTAGTAGGCGAGGTCTGGTTTACGGGCCCAAGTCGCTGCGGCGCCTCCCCTGCGCAGGGCGTGCCACCTGGCTCGGGAGTGGGCGGTGCTCGCCAGGGTTTCGGCCATGCCTGCCTCCAACCCCGCTTCCCCTGACTGCCAGACGAGCATGTCTGAGGATCGGCCCAGCGAAACCATGTGGCCCTGAAGCCACGCCCGGACGCCGTCCGCATACCTGTACAGGGGGCGGGTGGTATACCCCTCCTCCCCTGTCTTGGAGTTCCAAAACTGGACAAAGCCTGGCATAGCGATGTCAGTAACCCTGATGCCAGCTGCTTCGCCCACCCGCAGGTAGCATACCCAGCTGATGATGGCCAATGCGCTGAACACCGCTCCGTGTCTGGAGTCTCTGGCCTTTTCGACCAGCTGGACCAAGCCTGCTGGGGACAGATAGGGCTGAGAGCCCGAGGACGCGGCTCCCGCCGCAATCCTTTTGTGCAAGGTGGTGACTGTTGGGGGCAGCCACTGGAGGTCCTCCACGGCCCGGACCGCGGAGGTAATACCCCGCAGGGCCGACGCTGTAGCGCCGGCTTGGGCCCGCTCTGCTAGGAGGCCTGCCAGTGCCGCGGCTGTATCAGGCGGGCCCGTGCGGCCCGCGTAAGCCGCCAAGGCCCGGAGTCGGGACGCGTACTGCGAGCGGGTTCTCGGTCTCCAGGACTGCATGGCGCTTTCCTCCGGTGAGCAGGGGTCGTCTGACCGGGCGGCTTCCTCCCACCGGCGGGCGAGCGCCCGCAGCTCTGCCGCCGTGTCCGCAAAGCCGGAGCCCGGGGCGGCCGGTCCGGGCTCCAGCCGGTCCTGTCAGGACCAGTGTGGGCATCTAAAGTGCCAGTGGCGTTCGTCGGGGGAGCCCCGCTGCGCGCACCTCTGGCACCCTCCGCTCGGCGGCGAGTCCACAGGGATCCACTCGCCCTGCCTCGACTGCCATTGCAGTACTCCTCCCACCTCCCTGAATTTCACGCTCCGCCACGTGAACGCCGACCCTTGCTCCTTCCATGCCTCCTCCAGCGTGGTGTACTTGTTGGACTCGGAGCTGGATTTCCTGTGCGTCCCTGCATACCTGCGGGCATACGCCGCCTGGGACTGGGACACGCAGTCCCAGACCCTCCACGCCAGCTGCTCTCCTGGGTCGACTGCGGCCTCCGTCGCCTGGCCGCCAAACTCACTTGGTCGGGGGATCTCCCCCACCTCACCAGCTCTAAGGCGTACGTACGCCTTGATGTTGGACAGCATGAGTCTCATCCACTGTGCCAACTGGGGCTTCTCGAGGGCTCGGTTTACTTCTGGCACGCTCAGTGGGGGCAGGCGGGGCCCCTCCTTCACTGCCACTCGGGCGAGTTGCTCTCTGAGTTCTTGAATTTCTTTGGCTTGTGCCGCCAGCCGCTCCTCGGCTGACTCTTGTTGGTTCTGATTAGGCTGCTCAACCCCGTCCATGGGTTAACAAAAACAAAGACAGGAAAACTGCCTAAACATTGGAGACGCCAACAAAAGTTGAGACGAGGCACAACTAGTGATTCAAACCCCCCAAGAGCCAAAATTAAAAAAGGGGGAGGGGGTTTGGGGAGGGGGGGGTTAAGGGGTTCTTCTCTGCGCGGGGGTATTGTCCGCGAGAAGGGCTCCCTAGCCCCCATAGCCCCCTTGGCAGGCCCAAAATGGACCCGGTGGCCTAAGATGTTAGCATATATGCACACGAAAGGGAATGCATTATGATTCTCACATAGTGTCGGGCACCTCCGAATGGTGGGGTATGCGGCCCAGGTGTGATCCGACAATTCGCACCGCCCCTATCCATTTGTTGGGTAGGGTTTCATCGGCTTGGGTATTTCCGGCAATGGGTATCGGAAACCTCGGGATTGTGGGTCACTGACATCACATCGCGCCGTTGCTATCCTGCCCCTTCAGCCAGGGGCCTGAACTCGTCAGATCGGACATCAAGTTTTTGCGCTTGGGCCGCTTCATAAGCAGAGATTGCTTTTAGTAACTCAGAATCGTCACCTGCGAATCCGCTGGCCTCTCTGAGTTGCCGGAGCCATTCCTCTTTGTCCACCCCCACCTCTTTGATTCTGTCCAAGACCTCCACTGCTGCCCTGGCCACCCAGTCGACTCCTTTGCTGTTGATGAAGGTGTGGAGCTCTTGGGCAAGGAGGAATTGGATGAATGTTGGCCCTGCTTCTTGATTCATCTCAAATGAAGCGGGGAGGAGGGGGCAGTGACCACCCAAATATAAAAATATTCTGAAATCAGAATGGACATGCATGGGAAATCTGGCCATTCCCTACCGTGAATCCCTGAATCCCCCAGTTGTTCAATGATGTCGAGGATTTGCGTCCACGGATCTACATGTTTCACCGCACCTGCAATGTTGTACCATTTGTGTCTCCGCCACCTCTGTGCCCAACTCAGCACCCCATTTACTACCAATAGCAAGTCGGGACAGATGAGGGATCTGTGGCCATTCTTGCGCTCTTGTAGGCTGTACAGCGTTGCGCGCAGTTCTCCTTGGTTGTTGGTTTGATCCTCGTTCCCCGGGATGCCTTCTATTGTGTCCCTATGATCGCGAAAAAACACTCCATATCCTCCCACCCATCCCACCTCCGGGTGTTTCTCTGCTGACCTGCCAGGGTAGATGATGTGCCACCCTTGCACACAATATTCATGAATGATGGCTTCGTACTTCCTGCGGGTTCCTCTGCATTTTCAAACTTTTTGCGCCGTTTGTGTTTGGGTGCGTACAATTTGGGTGGTGACGTGGAGGACGCCACTGCCACTCTGGGATGCTGCCCCCCCCCCCCCGTGTCCAGGAACCGGCAATGTTCGACCGCGGAACCAGGGGTTGGTTCTTGCGCATGACCGTGGGCAGCCCCGTACTGCGGAAAAAAAAATGCTTCGGGGAAGGGGTCGAGAGCAGGGGGGGGGGGGTTAAGGGGTATGTGGGACTGTGACTGACTGATAGGGTCCCCCCTGATGGGGGGACCCGTGGCAACACACATGAAATGTTGTCCTACACACCTGAATAGCTGTCCCACATCCACCAGAACCATGGGAAACTCATTACCCTGGCAAAAAAAGGTGATGTGGAAAATTCGACCGCGGAACCAGGGGGCGGTTCTTGCGCAAGGTGGTTCTTGGACACGGGGGGGGGGGGACCGTGTTGTCATTCATGGATGGTAGGGCATGTATCAACCGTGAAATTTCCTCTCTCGGCAGGATTGGGGAGGGGTGTTCTTCCCACCCTCGTAGCACTTTCACCCACAGCGCCAGAAATTGGTCCCAGGTGGGGCGTCCCCTGTTGCAATGTTGTTTGTGCATGCACCCTTGTGACCATGACGCTCGCACCACAGACCACAAGGTTAAGCCCAACAGGGTGGTGAGGGATATTTCCAGTTGCTCCCACAGTATTACCGTGGGATCTGTCTCCGGTCCTGCTTCTGTGGTGGTCCCGTGCACTGGGTGGTGATATGGGCTGCCACAGTCAGGGCTGTCAGAGTACCAAAAAGCACAATCTATTCTGATTCCAGCACCACTCAAAGGCTTTACAGCAACACTAAGAAAGCGTCTTGCACAACTGGGTACTTTTTTAGAACAAGGGAAAAAAACCTTCATGCAAAACTAACTCATTGTTGCCTAGTGCCATATCTTTTCTCAAACTGTAATTGGATGCCCTGCTCATCTTTGATCAAAAGATCACTTGTAGCAGAAGCTATCCTGGCACACGGTACTCCCCCTAGCTCCTAAGACAAGTTGTCTGATTGTTGTTGTACTTATCATTGCTGTTGTGATGGTGTGTTGTTGCCGTCGTCGTGGGTGTTGCTGCTGCTGCTGCTGTTGTCGGTGTTGTTGTTGTTGATGATGATGATGATGTTGTTGTTGTTGTTGTTGTTGTTGTTGTTGTTGTTGTTGTTGTTGTTGTTGTTGTTGTTGTTGTTGTTGTTGTTGTTGTTGTTGTTGTTGTTGTTGTTGTTGTTGTTGTTGTTGATGTAAAGGCACCGATCGAAACGCAGCACAGAATCTTGTATCATGTGCTCTGCAGTTTCCACGCGCATCACCGCCATGAGTTATCGTGGAAAAATACAGAGAGATGCACAATTGTACGCCATGCATCTGCAAGCAATGGATGGGACAAAGAAACTTTGGTGTGTTGGAACAGATCAATTCGTTCAGCAGCTTTGCCAACTCAAACCTTGACTGGAAGAAAAAGAGACCTGGAGGTGGTTGGGGTGAGGGTAGTCATCTCCGCAACTTCATCGCAGGCACTATGGCACATAAAACAAAGGAGGGTGGAAGGAGCACGGCGTGATTCCATGTATGGACACTCACAGTGCACTCATGCATCCCTCTAGGGGGAATATTTCGCAATGAAACGATATGATTAGACAGGCTGGTGTTTCCATGGTACTTTCAGCAACCAGAATTTGTGGGGGGGGGGGGGCATCAAAAACCCTTTGGAGTCGCGACAACAGCTGAGGTAGCCCAATTGGGGCGGAATTGACCCACCGAAACAGTGCTTCTATGGCATGCAGTGCAAGGAGCTGTAGACTGAGGCCCTGTGGAAAGGGTTGCTTGTACATTCATGGAACCACCACCCAACGGTATCTCTCTTCCTGCTCCTCACCCAAGCTATCACAAAATACCAACTTCCTCCAGTCTCCTCTCCACCTTGAGTAGCCGAGATACGACAGTGGCTGGTGCACTACACATGGACAAACAGGGTCCTCAAAGAGTATCCTTGTTGTATGCCCATGTCTTGAAATAGCCCTACCTCTCCCCTAACTCACTGGTCTGCGTGGCACACTTTACCTTTCAACTTGGTGCAGCAGGCTGCACCGCAAACTACATGGCGTACACAATGGCATGCAACGCGCATCGGGATGCATAGGAATGGGTTATCACCTGTCAAACAGTGTAGCTCCAACAGGGGCACAGCTTTGACAAGGGAGGTGTCATTGCACGGTGTGCACATGTTCTGCAGGTTTTTTGAGGACACTTACCTGCATTACACCTACAATCCCTGCAAAAGAAAAAGCCTGGGTAATTGCACATACCATAAACCATGAATAACATGAATAAATAACATGACCAAAAGTCATTTAACATTGTTCCCATTCTGGATTCACAAGTGAAAACGTTGTATAAAGTGAAATGCAGCCATCTATTTTGGCCACAATGCGAAAACGTATGAATGGATGGAATGAATAGCAACGTGACCTCTCCCCTCCAGAGAATCAAGAACACAGGGTGACGTAAAAGTATTCTGTGAAAATGGCCCGGCAGGAACTGCTCCCACACTGGCAATCCAAAGAATTCTGAAAGACTTGGTAACATGGGTATTGAGCACCCACAGGAGTGCAAGGTAGATGCTGAGGTCAACTCTTGGAAGCAGGATGGCACCAGCTGGTTGCCAAACTACACTAAGAAAGCAAGGACAAGCAAATAGGCACAAGGAAAGGGTGGTAGACTGATTCTAAGCATGTGGCGTCTATCTTCTGATCTGCAGGTCCTCAGACACGATCTGTTCCATCATGTTCCATCAGTAGATCACTTTGTTTGGCAGCCTGAAACAAATGGATACGAAAAATTTACACGGTGCAAGCAGAGTGCGGTCTGGGCCCCAAAAGATGGTGAGGCATAATGGCATGAAATGGCACCGACGACATCGCTGAAACATGCTCCCACAGTTGGTTCCTTGGTGCTAGCTGCTCCGAGACATTCTGGTTTGGCGGCTGCATTAGGTGAAGCGGACTTGGATAGTCATTTTAGGATGGGCAGAAGGGTCATTGATTACCGGCAGCAATGGCATTAGCTGACCCACTACCATCTTGACCAGCAACGGGGGGCCCATGTCCAAACGCTCATCTGCCAAAGCAGCAGGAATGAGCCGCCTGAGCATGCAATGGTCCAACATCTGCAACCCATCGTGCATGGCACACCACTTTGTTAAGGAGAAGATAAACAGACATACGGAACTCAATTGCACATAGCAATTTGTCTGAGCCTTGTGCTAATGAAATAAATGTATTGTACATCATCGGCATGACTTGCTGAGTCTTCCTGCATTCACTGGTGAACCGATGGGGTCCTGGTTTCGGATAAGGATTCAGGCATCATCAGAAACATCAGAAGCAGAGGGGAGAGGGTACCAACACTGCAATCTTCACCAACCCCAGTGAGTTAGTGCATGACACTACCCACTCAAAGGCTGGGAAGCAACATTCTGCACATGCATCTCAGCGCCTGTGGCACCACGTCTGGTGGGGGGTCAAAGGGAAATCAAAAAATGGCGAGAACAGCCAGCGGTCTTGAGTAAAATGGTCTGCAAACCAGGGAAGGGCTGGGATGCAGGAGTATTTCGTAGCACGGCGTGTATGCAGCCTTCTGACTCCATGGCGTCCGCTCCCCTGCCATCAGCGAAACACTTCACAAAGCTGTCTTTCCCATTCCCATTGGGCACTCTCCACCACTGGTGAGGTGCCCTCCCGGGCTAGGTGGTAAAACATAACACAAGGCCAGGGCCTTCTGGATCACCAGATGTCACCCATCAGTGGTGCACTGCCAGTGTGTACTTGCATGCCAGGGTGTATGGCGTGAAAACAGAGGCTGTGGATGTCTGGCTGCAGTTCTCATGATTTTAGCACGTCTGATTTCGTGGCGCACTACTTCTGGTGTCAGGCACCACGCACCACCTTGCTGACATGTAACCTGAACAACGCTGTGTTTGCCAATCTCACACCAACATCCAGATGATGGCAATTTTCCTGCACTTTGTGGCAGGCTTTCTTTCTAGTGCGTATCCGTGTTTGGCGAGATACACAGAATATTTTTTGGGGGATAGACACCCGATACACACCTGATGCACACACACAGCACAGCAGACTGACAGGCTGACAAACTGACAGAAGAAAGAAAATACATCTTGGTCATTCCCCCGAGAGGGACACACGATAAGGAAGTGTGCCCGCTGCCACAAATGACCTTCTCACTTGGGGAATGAGGGCCCCAGGAAGGTGGATGGGCATGTTGGACAAAACAGTTGTTAAACGGCTGGAGAGGCCTACTGCAGCCAGGTGATACTTGGCATCTGCATGTCCAGCAACATTCTTGTAATGGTACATCTTCGTGGGATTCACCAAGGCGTTCTGGCTCTACCACAGCTGCTGCAATGCGGTGAGAATGGCACATGAAGCACCACATGCCCTGCTCCTCGTCATACCGAACCATGGATAGCCTGTCATTGATGATAATTGGAATGTTTTCTTGTAGTCTGTTTTGCGCATGTGCTCTGGCTGTCCCCCACTCCCCTTCCTCCTCTTCTTGGCAAGTGTGGTTTGGGAGGACCTGCCTGTGGAGGAAATTGAGGCCTGTTCCGACAATGGGGGTTTGGCGAGCAGCTTCGATTGTGATTGCTTCACGGTGGCAGGCAGGGACAAAGACAGGGGCAGGGATGGGGACAAACAGTCACAAACAGAGGGAATCTTTGCTCTCAACTCCATTACACAAGCGGATACACACCTGGTGCACACTTTGTTTTCTTGGGATACGCACCCGGTACACAAAACCAGAAATTGGGATGCGCAAGACACACAAAAAAAATTGGGATGCGCACTAGCAGAAAGACTGCTTTTTGAGCTCACTGGAAAGGAAACCAACCCAAAACCACCAACCACCTTTGTACAACAGGGCAAAGCAGCCAGAGGATTCCCCAGAGTGGGGAGGAATCAAAGTGGCTACATAACCCATGCCGTCTCAGGTCCCCAGAGCGGGGAGGATCAAAGCAGCTGTGTGAACACTGCATGGGCCAAACCATTCAACCCTGACGAAACACCCTTTCTATCCCCCTTTTCATCCAAATTCGAATGAAATGCATATCACCAACCGAGTAAAACTCATTTTTGGACCCTGAAACACAGTAACTTGCAGGAAATGGCTAGAACTGGGGTTCATGTAGTTGCTGGCATACAAAACTTTCACATCTGGTTGACAGAGCTGCGGTGGGCCATGGTGGGAGGGTTGCACACGGAGGAGAGATGCCCGTGCTGTAGGGGCACAGTCATGCATCACCACAGTACTAGAGCGCTCATATGTGATGGACCGGTAGCAACATACCAATCATACTACCTTGTCCAACCAGTAATCACACAGGAGAAGCTCAATATCCAACCTTCTGGTTAAAATTGAAAAACACAAAGTAACGGTTCCCCCCCTCCCGGGTACAAATCAAGGGTGGGTACTACTCAAGGGGGGCAGGGGGTACTTTGCTGAAGAGATATCAAGCAGGGCCGAGGATGCGGTGAACACAGCAGCTTGCAATCATCCCAAATTGAGATACACTTACCAGAGTCTCAGTCTCCAATTACAGTGCACCTGACGCAAGTTCTTGGATGCATGCAATCGTTGGTTGTGGGATGCAGGCCGTGCCCTTGTGTATGTGACTGTACATGTGGAATGGATTTCCCATATCTGGGCTGTGTCACACAAGTGCATTGACAACCAGCGCGAGGGGGGGTACGAAGCAAGTGGCAACTCACTCAGCATTGGTGAGACCTTTGGTAGCCTCACCTTGTCTGAAGGTTCGGCGCAGAAGTTCAAAAATAAAAAAAGGCAACACAAACAGAGGCTGCGGAAGACGCTAGGGGATCGACGGCCACCAGCAGCGGTTGTAGCTACATCCAGCAGCCTTCGACGCCGTGCAGTCTTTTCATCCGCCAACCTAGTGCCTACTCTCAGATCCTTTGGGGGTGAGATTTTTGCGGTCAAGGTGTGAAACATGCGCATCGTCTGTCGTGAATTGAGCCCCCGATTTTGGGTGCCCTTGTAGGAGGTCATGGACAAAGACAGGGCTCGGTACATGGTGTGGGTGTAGGCCGGTGGACCGCAGCAACCTTTGTGGTCAGGGCCACAGATCAGTCCCTCACACACAATTCGACCTTCGTCAAAATGTTGCTCCAGCAAAGAAGCACTGGTATGCACTGGCGACGAAGCCACAACTGCATGTCACAATGGCAGAGGAGAAAGCCTGGGGAGAAGTATTCAGTAGCCTGGCTGTGCACCAGACAATTGGTGAATGATGGGGGGCTTTATCCGGCCGCCCCACACACCTAAGTGGATCAGAAAAGCTGTCCTCAGGGGACGAAATGAAATTTGATAAAGGGGCCAGCAGTTTGAGGTCTCTTTTAGGTATATGCCCCCAGGGGCGGTAACCTTTTGGAGGCATCTGATGGGGGTGTTGGGGTTTGTGCTTTCCCTTATACTCCATACCTCATACCGTCGACTCGGGACCCCACATCCTAGCCGTCATCTCCCCTCATCCCCTCATGCTCCATCCCTTACAGAGAATGACACCGTTCATACCGCATACTTGTTGTTGCTGTGCCTGGGGCCGTAGATGGTGATGCAATCACGGGAATCGCCAATGGTCTCCTGCCCCACCCCCCAACCCTGAATGATGCATCGTCCATCACTGGGCACTAGCCTGCTTGATATGACCCTTCTCACCTTCTCTGCAGACTCCGCTGATCTTGAACTGACAGCCCCACTCTTTTTTGTCATGATACCGTCATTCTGCCTCCCACGAAACGAAAGGAGAGACTTCAGTTCACGCGTCCCAGACTGCAGGAGGTTACCCTGCTCCATGCTTTGCACCCTAGGCCTGGGGTACACAGCAAGCCAGAGGTTGTCTACATGCAAACTGTCAGGCCCTACACATGTGAATTGCATGCCTGGGGTCCAATGGGAGCCACACAGAAATAGATCAGCCTAAAACGCACTCTTTGTTGAGAGATGCTGACCATGGGCATACCATGATGCGCCATCAAGCCCTGCCAGCTGGATCATCAAATTGTAACCTTGCCACCTTCATGTGCCTCTGCCATAGATTGGCATTTGCATGTATGCACAAGTGGCCAATTTCCTTGATGTAGATATGACCCTGACCATCTGGAGGTGGTGGATTAGAGGCAAAAAAAAAAAACTGTTATGCACCTAAAAATCGCCTGAACTTTGATTGCACTTCGCACTGTGCACATCACCAGCTTCCCTAGACCACAGCCTCCCGGCCCCAAACACTCAATAGCCGAATGGTCTGAAAAACACACAAAGAGGTGTTGAACATGCTTTAAAATTGTTTCTTGATCATTGTGGTTGGTCACAATATCAGAATAATGAGAAAAATCAGTGTTAGAATTTTGAAGTCTTCAGCCATTGAGGCTGAAAACTGCTTTGGCAGTTTGTGCAAGGGGAGCGCTTCCTACGCACTGCAGGAGTGTTGCGGGCGTGCCGCAGGCACCACAGGGTAAGGGAAATTAGCTTTAGTGTACATTGTCCAAATATTTACACAGGAACAAAAAAGTTCCCTGCACGGAATAAAAAAGTTCCCTGCACGTTGATCTGTTGACAAAGCCTCTGCAGGGGAGAGACTACGGCACCACCACATCGAGCTGGCACCACCACATCGAGCTGGGGCTGAGCTCGAGGGCGGGATCTTCACTGAGCAACAAATGACATTTGTATAGTGCCTCGTCTTGCCCGATCTGGTGCTCAAAGCACTCTTCCACACCGGCCAGAGGTCCCTTTTAGCTGAGTTCAGCAAATTACCACCAAAGCCAAAAAAAACCCATGGTTCCGTAGAACCATTTTGGGGTCTGTAGAGCCCCCCCCCCCCCCCCACCTCTTGGGGTCGGGTCTTGGCTGGCAACCGCCCCCGTGCTGACTAACCCTTGCCATCTCAGGAGTGCCCAAAGCGGGGACGACTCAAAAGTCATACACAGCCCATTCCATATTGGGGACACGCAACAAGTGCACCATTTGTGGACAGAAGAGGCCCGAAAAGGTAAAACTAGTAACAAAAATAGGGAAAGGGGGGTGTATAGGGGTATGTGTTACACAAAAAAAAGCAAATGTGTATGCACCACTATAATGCCTCTGTTCCACGATAATTACTCAAATTGTGTGCCGCTGGCACCGTGTGATAAGCACCCCCGCATGGCTTGTGGACACCCTTGTTTTCAGTGCAAATAATGATTTCTTGGCTGGCCCAAAAATGCATCCCACGCTTCAGCTTGTCTTGAGATGAATGGTGCCTCTCACCTGCACTTGGGGGGAATGTTTGCCTGGCGCGCGCCCGGCCCGCTGCTTTTCTATGAACTATCCCGCCTTCAGCCCCAAATTTACCCTCTCATGGATAAGCCCCCCGAGTAGACCACGTTTCACTGCACACCTTCCCTACAAAGCACGTTGCATAATAAAGCAATACCTGTGAATTCAACCACTCCAACTGTCATTTGTATTGTACTTAACAAACAACATTGCTCCCACAAGTGTGGGTGTCAATGCATTCAGTACAATAGTGCTGGTTACACTCATCACAAAATGTGACGGTGGAGCGCTTCTGACAACACAACACACACACTTCTGCCTCAACCTCTGCCTCATCTTGCGTGGCGGCCGAGTTGCTTTGGTTAGTCCAAACATGAGGCGGGACATGCTCCCATGGTCCACAGGGGGGGTGACGGACTTGCCTGCGAATGCAAAATTGCGTAAAATGCAACAAAATACGGATTGGCTGGTGCAACTCATTGGGGCGGCCACGCCAGACGTTCCTAAGCAAACCCCAATGCCACAACCGAGCAAATAGCTGCTCAATGTGTGCCCTATACCACCCGCGCACGTCATTGTAAGATTGTTGGCGGGCGGTCAAAGTGCCATTCTTTCTTCCAATGAATGGCACAATGACATGAATCCGGCCTTCATGAGCACCATCATGGCCCCCAACTTCGAAATCAAAGAAATCACCTCGGGTACGAGAAGGTCCATACCCATCCCAAATCAAAACATCAGCTGATGTCCCGGGGGCCAAGGGGCAAATCCATATAATGTTGCCCAACATATCAACGGCAACAGTCACCTTATAAACATGCGACACATACTTAGGATTCCACGGGTCTGCACTCCATAATATCTAATATAATATCTTGCCAATGGAACTGATGGGCATGGAGGATGTGAAATGCGTCATAAAGAAAGGGAAATGGGGACAATGGTTGAAAGGATTCAACCTGTCGGCCCATCGAATCTCTTGAACAACATGGTTTAGGTATTCGCGAACACGGGCAACACTCTGCCGCCAAGCAACCTCTAAACACCCTTTGGTGCGAGACATGAAAGCACCGCTCTCTGTAGGTGGGGTGTGTTTCATCCAAAAAAACCGAAACAACGACTCACGGTCGTGCCCGTACTTCATCCACGCATTTCAGGACGCACATGCACGCAACGCAACGAACCACAACACAGCACGACACAACATCACACAACGCAACGCCAAAAGCGTAACGAAGATTGTCCCGGTTTCCTCAATAGCACCGGAAGGTTGAACGAAGTCGGATTGTTGCCTCACCCCTGCCTTCTCGGGGGCACACAAGAGGCCGGAAATGCTATGTCACCCCTACATTCTTGGGGATCCCCAAACAAAGGGGGGCAAAACCAGAAGTGGCTACCTCACCCCTGCCTTCTCGGGGGCCCAAAAGAGGGCGGAAATGCTATGTCACCCCTGCATTCTTGGGGATCCCCAAACAAAGGGGGACAAAATCAGAAGTGGCTGCCCCAACCCTGCCTTCTCGGGGGCCCAAAAGAGGGCGGAAATGTTGCATTCTCGGGGATCCTCAAACAAAAGGGGACAAAATCAGAAGTGGCTGCCTCACCCTTGCCTTCTCGGGGGCCCAAAAGAGGGCGAAAGTGCTACGTCACCCCTACATTCTCAGGGGATCCCCCAACAAAGGGGATAAAATCGCAAGTCAAAACCTATGCTAGGGGTAACAATGATAACAAGTATGGGTCTCTAGTACGGCCACACGCCCAAATAGTTGCACTGCGCTAAGTGCGCCCCCTTAGTGCACCCCCTAAAAGGTCACCGGTGGGACACGGGTCAAAAAAAATGCCCGGCGCGTGCCCGGCGCTCGCGTGGCGCGCTAACGCCCCCCCTAGCACCCACCTTTCTAGCCTATCTTTCAGCAAGCCATGGCCAAAAAAACGGGGAGGTCATTTTTTCACCACCCTGAAGCTCCGAGTCCCATGGGTACAACTGGGAATTCTAGCACAAAATCAACCCCCACTTTCCAGTCCGTGCACCAAGGAATTGTCCCTAAAGCCGCCAAAACGGTTTGACCTCATGTCTTAACTAAAATGGACAACAGTACAAAAATGGCATGCACTCACCCACCCCACATGGCGTGAGCAAACCTCACAGTCATGTGACCTGAGATTTTGTTTGGCCCAAATCACAATATTCCAAAAAATATGTGATTCCCAATGCAGAAAAAAGTGGCGGGTTCTTTTGCCACCCTCCCAAACAAAGGTCCAGTGTGGTATTCCCCATATATGCAGATCTGCCTAACTTTGATCCAACAACCTCTGCAAGGTGATTCCAAAAAGTCTATGCTGAAAGTCAAAAAATGTGGAGTGCCAACTGCCCTGTCCCTCCCCCTTACTAGCCATACATGGGAACTCCGACCAACCGGTGATTTGTTGACCCAAAACTTGGCAACTGTCACGTTTGAAGGCACCGATAGAACCAAACCGCTCACCCCCCACCCCCCCAAAAAAAACCGGTGGCAATTTATCCCGATGCCCTCGGTGCTTTCTCATGGCTGGGTTGATCTCACAACATCGCTGGTGGTGTGACTTTCACAAAAATTCATTCTCAGCACAAATAGA
Organism: Eutreptiella sp. 'Long Island Sound 2002'; assembly: GCA_964036045.1. NCBI lineage: Eukaryota > Euglenozoa > Euglenophyceae > Eutreptiales > Eutreptiaceae > Eutreptiella > Eutreptiella sp. 'Long Island Sound 2002'. The sequence goes on from OZ038383.1 coordinate 17,566,813, forward strand.
CCCTGCTTTCAGGTGAGGGGAAACCTATGGTTGCAGTCCCCTGAGGCAATGGCAAAACCACTTTTAGCGAGGAATGCTTGCACTGCGCACGCACTGCGTGCTACTTTTGGAACAGGCTCCCTGAGAAAGCCTCCATTTTGCCCAGCTTCCAAAAAGCCCCCACGAACTAGCCTATGGTCAGCCATAATGATTAGGGGCGCAGGCAGGTCTTCCCAGAACACGCAAGGAGTCTTCCACAAACTGCAACATAAGCGAGTGGGAAGGGCCGTGCTGATGTTACAAAAGAGACGGGTCAAGGGTGCAAGGCCCTGACCCCAAACTTTCACATGGCTTCCCACATTGCAACATGCCCCATGCAAAATACATCCCCGCCCCTGTCATCCCCCCCCCCAAAAAATATGGTCTCCGCCAACACAACAAGGGTTGCAGAGGAGGGAAAAAGCAGCTGGTCAGCAGAAATCGGGGAAGTACCAGCTGGTGTTGTTTGTACAAGTCATTGTTTATGCAAGGGGGCTGGTGCAAGGCAGCACATCTGCCAGGGCAGGAGGATCACACCCTCCACTGTGGACAAGCTAAATAGCAATAAAAACCGAAGCACACCCAAAAACTGGAACCAGACTGATGCACAACATCGATGGAGGGGGTGAGCACCACCAAAGATTCCGCAACACCCCACACAGCATTCACTCTGGCTCTGGTTGCCGTTTCACCTTGCAGAGCAGTAGCGGTCCTGCAAGAATCAGCACACACCACCCACTATGACCCTTCAAAACAATAATGTCTGCATCCTTGCCACACTGCCAGACTGCCACCGTGCCACACGCCACACAGCAGAAATACTTGCGAACCGCAAGAGGCCGGGTTGCTCTCTCTTCCGTGAGCAGCCAAGAACGAAGTTGAACATGAAGGCAATAGCAACCATCACCAATCGATGCACCGGCACAAACCGGCACAGGGAAGAGGCAGAGTCGAATAGGAATCACAAAGTTTCTTTTAACCTTTCCTGACTTGACTGATGAAAACGCTGATGATTGTAGCCCCCCCCCCCCGTCCAAACACGCCAAAAATCAGAAAAAAGACGGTCAGACGGGCTCGTGTGCTTAGACAAGCCTGTGCTTGCGCGCGACGTGCGGTACCAAAAGAATGTATGTCGCCGAAAACCTGCCTGTACCTCACCCTCACCACAATTGTTGCAACAGGGCACTACGACACTATGTGCAAGCAATTCCGATACCTACTTTCCTAACTGTCCATGTGAAAGGTGAGGGATTGCCTCGGTGTCCTTCAGTCTTTTGCACTTTTCAATGACCCATGGCTCAAAGAGTTCTTCCATCTCAACATTCATTTTTTTGTTCAACTCATGTTCGTCATATGCCTGAGCCCACATTGTACTATCAGGAGTGGACAGATATAGTGGCGCACCCCTCTTGCACATCATAGGAGCATGATGCTCAAGCTCATGCCCTTTCCGCATGTACTTCATGTGAAAGAAACCATCTCCACAAGTAGAAGGACCAACGATTGTTGCAGGCACATGTTCACCGTGACTGAAAATCACACCAAAACAGACAGCATTGGGTTGCAGCCTCAAGTAGAATGTTGGTATGAGCAGGAGGAACTACCAGAAACATGCTCCAGCTAGCCTTTCCCTCTACAATCGAAGGACAACCCCATAACGTCACATTTCTGACCATAAAAACCGTGGTCAGAAAAATAAAAAAAAAACGACGGTCAGACGAGCTCATGTGCTTGGACAGGGGGAGGGGGGGTAACTGTCAACGTCACTCGGCGGGGCGTTGAGCCGGCAAAAACACAAGTCTTCCCGGCAATCTCAAATGGCAGCACATCCGCAAGCCCCTGAAACAAGAAAACTATGACAACAGACCGCTCATTTTCTCCTCCATGCGAAGTGTCCCTTATATTTACTGTTCACAATTAGTACACCCATCTTCGGATCCATGGGGCCAGTGAAACAGAGGTTCCAACCCTAAATTGGGAAAAACATCTTCAACATCTTCCCCAATGACTGCACATGGGCGATCTTACTCAGTGCCGAGTGCAAAAGAGGTCGTGCAATGCAGAAAGAACAAATTGCAATGGAAGGCTCGCCCGACATGTACACTGTCAAATTGCGCAATCCCACGGTGCAATCGCACACCCACACCCAGCTCTTCATTCAATACTTGGTGTGCGAACCAGACGTCTAAGCAACTTTGCTTGTCTAGCACAGGTGGTGTCTATGGCTGGGAATCGCAACGCCGAAACTCTGTGGTCTCCACCACACAATTTAAAACCACGAGGCTTCTTACTGCCTCCCCTCTCTTTATACGTGCTTTCACCCGCCGGAACGTTAGGTGTGCGGGTGCGCACCCACCTAGATATCTCTTCGTACGCATGCTCCATATTTTTCATTGGCTGTACCAGTGTGCCATCTGATATCTTAATGGAATGCTGTGGGACTCCGCGACGTGACTCGGTTTTGGGAAAATTCAGAACGGGGTGGGGAATGAAAATGGTAGAATGGCCTGGGGCACAGCGACCACCTGAGGTTTGACAAGATCCAGGCCAGTACCTTCAGATGTGGGAATGAGCAATCGCACTGCACAGCGCCACCGAATAACCAGGTATGCAGGCACAGGAGACAGTCAGACAGGGGGGTGGGGGAGAACTGTACAGAAGAGGAGCAGTGGATACTGTTTGCATCGCAGGCTTTGCTCGAAGTTGGGAACACACTCCAACCCGACCCTCTCTGGAAGCCAGAAGGGGCAGGAGCGACTGCGTGCTGCAACTGCTTCACAGGAGCAGACAAAGCGGAGTCACAGCGGAGTGTGTGTTGTTTGTCAACAAAGCGGTATCGCTTGTCCCCTGTTGCAGTCGTCACTTCGGTTGAGATGGGGTTGTGACACGGTGCACCAACATTGGGTTAGGACGGAGGTTGGTGCCCTGGATATGTGATGCTACACACACATCGGTCATCTGATGGAAAAACGTCTGCGGGCCCATGCATTGTGTGTTGCACCAATGCACCCCACAGAACCCGGCTGAGTGATACTGGAGGTATATAAAGTGGATGTCTCATGATGGGTAGGATAAGGGGTTCAGCACAGCCAAATCGAGGGCTACGCTCACAGCAGGCCGCAAGCGGACCAGCTGGCTTCATCCCCCTGGTCAGCCCGCACAGCCTCATCACGAACAGCAGGTGCACATTTCGACTCAACACCGTCCATGCCTTGGGGACGGGGAGCACCTCAGCCTCAAACATAAACTTCAAGTCGTCAGGGCCGCACAGCCCAAATCGGAGAATGGGTGCACACACTCGCGCGTGTAACGATCCCATGTCCTGCGTCCTTTCCCCCTTAAACGGTTAGAGCGCCTTTCTCCAGGGTTTGTCAGAGAAGGTTCACAGGAGTCTCGCTTCCCAGGCAATCGCCTGGGCGGGCACATTGAGAACCTGTGGGACTCGGATCCTCGACCCCCGAAAATATTGCAATGGCGGGAACGCCAGTGGTCAAGTAGTGCACATGGAATCCCTGCCCAGCGTCCAGCATTGCAGAGGGCTTGTTTCGCACGAGCTGATTTCACATGGTTCCCAATCGGCCAAACAGCAGAAAACTTCAATGAAGCCGTTTGGGCCGAACATCCAGCTAATGAGCATGTAATCCAGATTGTACTCTGCGCGGTTGCATCGGTTGATGGCCAACAAAAAGGTTTTGACCGCAAGCAAATACTTGAGCTGTACTGCATTTGTCAAAGGCCTTGCCTTGGCCGTGCTGCAGAGACCGGGGAACAAGCATAGCCTAGCATGAGAGGACGTGTGCACTCCATCTTCTCTTGCACCCCCCCCCCCCCCCCCAGCTCGAACAATGCTTTTTCAGCTCAACCCTCTTCCTGACCAATCTGAAAACAACCTTAACCAATGAAACAGATGCACGGACAAGCGGTCACTGATGGTCCCTTGAAAGATTCTGTAATCTGCTCATTGCAACTGCTGTATGCAACTTGCAGCACAGCACTCCACTGTTCCCCTGTCCCTGTACCACCAGGTAATGCCGGCTCAACCGGAGAGTCTGACCCAATCTTTCTGATGTGTCCCGAAAATTGCCTCATAATCGTTTTTGAACGAAGGATCGTGACTGATTGAAGCCCTTCTGCAACGCATCTGTAATTGATCCCATTTGCCCTGGCTGCCCCATCACTGCTATTCAGTTTACAACTCAAATCAAAAGAGAATCTTTCTTTCGAATATGTGCTGACTATAGAATATCCATCAGGGGGGTTCTAAGGTCCGAGGGGGGTTTTCTGGACTCTTTTGTAATACATTTCTGACCTTACAAAACGAACGCCCCTGAAAACCAAATGTTAAATGCCATACATGTTGACTTGGCACTCCAGTGATTGCATGTTTTGACTTGGTCCATGTGGAGGTGTGCGTATTTTGTTGATTTGCTTGCACATGTTTGAGATTGCAGTTGTAGTGTCACCCCCTTTTGTACCCTGCATTCTGTACGAAGGGGAACAAAGGGAATTACGAAACGGCTATGAACCGCATACAAGCAAATCGTCCTACACATGCAAAGGGAGGGTGGTACGTTACCTACATTTTGGAGGGGGGCGTTACGATTCCATAAAAGCTGGTTGCCTGCCATGTCTTTTGTCTGATCTGCTTTTGTTGGTAGAGGTCACCTGCGGCGGTGGGGGGGAGGGTGTGCAGTTTTCTGGGTGAGAAAGGAATGCCTGTTCCGCTGCTCACGATTGCAGCCCACTGCCCTGGTGGCGTCCATTCCCCAGCAACACTGACAGGCCTCACATCCAATCATCTTCACACCGAGAAAATTGGAGGGTGCTCTCCACCACAAACGATGTGGAAATTATAACACGGGGCCCGCGGGTTTCGGACCACGAAGTGTGACACACCAGGCTGCATTTCCAGGCATTTGTGCCCATGGTGTCGCTCGTGGAGTGGACTCCCTGTGCCCGAGGCCAGGCGATTCCCAATAGTGTCCCGTGCTCGGTTGAGGGTTGGTGGACCCTGGGGCCCCAGTGCAGAGGGTCGGGGCAGGCGAGGCATGATGTCTCTATTGCACTTGTCGAGGGGCAGGTCAATATGATCCCAGAACAGAGCACTTGTCGAGGGGCAGGTCAATATGATCCCAGAACAGAGGGAACGCGGGGACCGGGGTGTGGGCCAGCCGCTCAAATGCCCATTAATCAGTCAGCGGTCTCTGGGTACTGCCCACTGCTCACCCAGCCACACATCCAGGGCACTGCATGCATTCTGCAGTCTGGGGGTTCTTGACAACAGCGTACTGGGGCTTCCGCATTTGCAGAGGTTGCCAACAGGCTCAACAGGTGCGTGTGAGGGGTCCTGGCTGTGCCCCAACCCCGCCCAAGGACCCAGGGTTGCCCTGTCAGCGTTCGGGGTCTCGTGTCGTGGCCGCACCAGCCTGACGAATGCGGCCTTGGGCCCAGCCAGCCTCATGTGTAATGCGGAAACCCTCTCTACTCCCGCCCCTGCTGGCGTTCGCAGTGCAGGGAGCGAGGTAGGGGCCCAGTGAGGGTTTAACGGTGTACACTAGAGCCGCAATTACGGGCATGGTGCCACTTGGAAGAAATACTCTGGCGCTTGCTAACTGGACGACGCGGGCGCTTTGACTGGACATGAGCAAGCAGAGGTGCAGGAATTGCGCGTATTGCGAGCGTTGCCCATGGACGTGGCAGGCGGCACTGGAGACCAAACCACCTTTCCAACAAATTAGTGATGTCAATACTTATGGATTGTATTGACATTCCATGGCTCCTTCATCCGAAGGACTGCATTTTTTGGGGGTTCATCTTACGATGTGCACCCCCATGACTACCAATGCATTACTGCGCTGCACGCACAAAGTGGTGATCAATATTTGGCATGGATTGGAGGGACGAAACCGAGGATTGATATGCGTTTTCTGCTTCCTTTCTCGCCACGCCATTCCTTTACCTTCCTGCTTTACTGCTTTACCAGCACAAATACGCACCCCATCACCACCAACAGCGAAAAAAACCTGAAACCCAGGAAGCTGTAGGAGATCATACCACGCGGAATGGATCACATCCGTGGGCAGCTTGCCTTCCTTGTTGCACACGAAAGGGTTGGCTCCACCTTCCAATAACAAAGTCAGGCACTGCACGAAAAATGATCAAAGAAATGATACCTTTGAAACGGCAAAGGCCATTGATCAACCCACAAACGAGGCGGTTGCCCTTCCACCGCTGTCCAGTGAACCCTTCACATGCAGCGGACTCTTCTCATGTACTCCTTGCCACTCAACGGAGGTTATGGTGCAGAGAACATTACTCGCAGGAGAACCCACTGCAAATCTTACGTTCTGGAAATCGAAATTCCACATGGAAAACAATGAAACTTTGGGGCAAACGACAGCCGACAAAAAATAGCATCAAATCTGCCCTGAACAGGGCCTACAGGGGAGGCGCTTTGAACCCTCAGTCAAGGGCAACCATTTTGGTGGACAAACAGCCAGCAGCAGCACACGGCAGCAATCAGCAGCAACGAGGGCACACAAAATTCACACACAAGAGATAGGTTCGGGCATTCAGAAGTCAAGCATCGCATCAAAGCCTTGACGAGAGATTCACCTCCTTTTTGTCCAGTGTTGTGGATTCCACAGCAATGGTATGCCGAACAGTCCAATACACACGCCCAAGCCCCCCCCAACCCTTCGGGTACCATTATCTTGAATGACCGGGCTGCATACAGTGATCTGAAAATGCACAGCTTCGGATGATTTCCCAATCGACTTTTCTTTTCTAAAATTGTTTTCGTTCAGAACGCTCAAAAAAAGCATTTTTGGACCAGGACACAGGAGGTCCATTTCAGTCTTTCATAATTGCTTCGCTTGTGCATCGCTCACTGTGCCCATCGGGATCTTGGCGTACGTGCACAAAGCGTAGTTTACCCTGAAGCGGCCCATTTGAGACCTGCATTTGCGTACTCAGAGGGGACGAGGAGGATTTATCAGGTGTCATGTTGGGATGAGAGATGAGATGCGATGAAAAAAGTTCTCACTGACCAATTGTGCTTCTGGCAATGGCCTTTTCGTCCCTCTCAATGAAGAAACCGTGACAACGCTACACTCAATCTCCTCCCTCACCTCATCTCAGTCCGCTCGGTCCAATGCTGGAGTATGGGAACAAAGTAGCAAGCGAAAGCAACCTTCCCGAAAAATCCGTTCATGCTAATAACGTGCAATGGAGTGTTGCCATTGCAATTCGCAACGTTGGGGTCGCACCCATTCGCCAACAACAGCTCGATCGCTGAGACTTTCGTATACCTACACCAACACAAGGCAATACAGAACAGCATGCACGGGCTACAAAACGTCACTCATGGGCGGGCTACAAAATGTCACTCAGTGTGATCGAGCGCCCCAAAATTTATGTCCAGGGAACATGGATGAGGGAGCGCAAACAAACATGGGGCGACCGTAAAGTGTCTGATCCACGCTGATCCTTGGCAAAAGCCGTGATTGTGGTGTTTGCTCCTCTGATATTTTGCACAACATGTGAAGAGATCAACGCCTTGCATGCATGTAAATTGCCAAACACGCATTTGAAATGTTGGTGCCTAATGATGGGCGATCCGATCGGCAAAATGGAGATTTGAAAACTTACCTCTCATCCATTGTGGAGGTTTGAAGGTCCTTTCAATACCCCAACAGTACCCTCGGCGAACGCTACAAACAGAGTCAACTCCCACCCCCACAAAAATCGTTCTGTGGCATCGTTCGAAGCGTTTGCGCATTATGAGTCGAGAAATGTACGAAGCGTCCTCTTCCCTTTCCCTACATTCGCCTGTCCACATCCACTGTGGCACACTTCCAGGTGATTTTTTCCGTCCTTGGCGCGATTGCGCATCTTGCGTCTGTCATCTGTGTTCTGGGCAGGGGAGCTATGCAACCTTTTCTCAGGGAGGATTTTTGCGCCCCATTCTTAATATTGTCTCTTCACATCTACAACATCTGTACAGTGTCTACAACATGTGCACTTTGTACACCACCTATGCACAGACTACCACTGGGTAAACGTGTGGGGGATAGGTTCTATTTGTTCGATCTAAATACTCTCCACCAACCCCAATCCCTGGCCAACACATTGCCTTGCAAACTCCTCGGCATCTTGGCTCTTCAGCCAACCATTGCATGTTGGAAACGTGCTTTGGTCACAAGCGCCAAATATATGCAAAAGCTCAGAACCTGGTCCGGCCCCACCATCGGCCCGGTCCAAAGGCCCAGGGTTGGGAAAATGCATCTCTTAGCGGTGCACGAGCCATGGGATGACCAGGACCTCCAGTTGCGTTGTCAATGGCAAGTGGGGGAGGGGTAGTTATCCGTCCAAATCTTGACAAGAGGACAAGTGTTGAGGAGTGAAGGATGGGGTCGCATGATGAGAGAGAATGATGGATGCAACTTGTGCAACCAATGACGCTCCAAAGCCTTGAACATACACAACCCTCCCATCTAAGAAAATTATCCAAAAATCGGTTGTACTGTGCTATAGTATTCCACAAAGCGGCCCGAGGGCTGAAAGTCCAAGGACCCCAAGCCCACGTCCAAGTTGACAAGCAGATGACCATGAGGAGCATGTGCAACCAGATGCTAAACATTTTTCCTGGTATACGGCATTTCTGGAGCTTTTTAGAGGAAAGCAGAAATTAGCTTTACGTGGCCTGCACGTCTCCCCCCCCCCCCACCAGCAAATATTGCAAACCAAGTCATCCCGTGGAAACACCGCGTGAAGAACCACAAAGCGGGATACCCACCTGTCAAGCAGAAGTAATCCAAAAGTACTGACCAAAACCCGAAGAAACAAAAAGGAAGCACCGAAGGCCCGGTGGCTCCATGCGCGCAGCCCCACCACTGTTGTACCTTTGCCAGCTCTACAAAGATAGCTTACAAGCTTCTTGGAATGCTTGTAGGGGGAAGCAACAAACATACAAACGTATGTCGGCCTTGTCCCACGCCTAGACCTGCATCTAGTGGACACACCACCTTGCTCACAGCATCTTGTCCTTTGGCGACCCTATGCAAGTATTTTCCTTATGTTCCGACCGCTTTGGTTCACAACAACCGGGCAAATCTTCACTTGAAACGGCTTCGTGTCATTTGGCATTGAAATAGTGAATTTAGTTAGACCGGACAAACCGGTTAGACTAGTCTTTGCAAATTGAATGGACCGGACCATTGTAGAACACTTTATGGTTCACGTCGGGCGGAGGAGAGAGAAGCATGTGGGTGTGGGTGTGACCATCAGATGTAAGTATAAATGGAGTGTACGAGAAAGCTAGCTTTGGTAGTGTAGTTCACTTGCAATTTCATTTGACCACCGTTACCCCTCCCTCCCCAACAACAAATCAAACTACTCTTAAAACATTGAAAGTGTGATGTGAGAGGGGATACAAACAACCGAACCACAACTTCGTCTTCAAACAAAAGCATCAAAGCGTGATGTAGCGTGACATGCAACTCTTGAAAAAAAAAAGTTCAAAGCGCAACCATTGATGTGACATCTGTCTATCTTGCTTACACTTGATGTCCCACCAAAGTAGACAAATCGATCCAAAAATGCATATTCTCATCTTGGTACAATAGGTGAGGTACATCACAAGGTGGTAACTCAGCCTATGCATGGGGAAGATGATCCATCCATCAATTTGGATCACCAAATCCAACACCCCTCACTTCCTAATGTTTTGGATCAATTTGATCCAAATCACCAGCATCGAACCCCTCCCCCCCGGCACTTGGGTTACATGACCACAAGTGGGACAGCAGCCTTTGGCATAGCGTTGAACAATGACCATCTCAACCAATGCACTTTGCGTCAATACCATACCTTGTGCATACACCACGCCATTTGCGGACACCCGGCATGTCAACCAACCCAATCTCATTTTGACGACAGACAAGGCATTCCTTGACACATAGACACACACTTTCTGAGTGTCTATTTTTTTTCGATTAATGCTTTGTTAAGCTGTTGAGCCTTTGCTCTGTCATTGGTTTGCATTGTGTTGTACACACACACACACACACACACACACACACACACACACACACACACACATACACACCCACACACACTCTCTCTCTCTCTGAATGTGGATTTGATTTGACATTTGTCGAGCCCCTGCTCATCTGCTGTGGATTGTGTACACACAAAATATTGTAATGTTAGCAGAGGTCGAGTCTCAACAGAGTCAACAAAGCACTTGGTAGCCTTCCTTAGCAGTAGACGAGGGTCTTTTTTTTACCTTAGCCCAAGGGCCTAGGTCTTGTAAAGTGGTCTTTTGGAACGGGGGTCTTATACTTTTTTTGACCCGGAGTACAGGAGCTGCGCCTAGCCGCGGCTGGGTGGCTGGGAGGCTTTGGAAACCCCCCCCCCTCCCCCCCCCCCCCCCCTTGGCTGGCTGGCTGGCTGGCTGGCGCGCCCCCGGAAAACAGCCAAAATACGTAGTGCACCATTGTACCGCCTCTTCTCATGCATGGTGTGGGTATGGGGATGGGTTTGCAAGGGTGGGGGGGGTCGGCCACCTTTCAAGAACACCCTTACCTCATACTCCAAGTTGCCTTGCCTTCGGAACCTCCCATAAAGACCACATAGAATCACCGCATTAGACGTATGTTCAACTGCAAATGTTGTTGTTACCGATGTAAACCTCAGACTACACAATTGTCCTCAATCTGAAATATATACCATCCATATTGCAATACATATCCCAAGGCACCTTTCCAAAAAACACTTACGTCTCCAACTCCTCATTCCGCGACATGTAACCCAACAAAAAGTCATACACCTTTTGGGTCAGAACATAGTAAGCTTGATACTTGTCATGGGAAACAGGCATGTCATCATGCACCACATTTGCAAAAGGAATTGTTTTGTTTTACCACACAATTTTACCACACACTCCATGGATCGTTGACATCATCTTGAGATCTTGAGAGCAAGGGTGGTGAGGCGAACATGCATGTACAAAGCAATGGTGGTTGGCTAGGTGGCTGGCTAGGTGGCTGGCTGGCTGGCGGGCGCGGGCCGGCCGGCCGGCCGAAAACCCCCCCCCCTCCCCCCCCCCCCCCCCTGGCTGGCGCAGCTCCACACTGTGACCTGTTTTCTTGAGCACCAAAGAATGCCGGGATGGGTGACACAACTTTTGTCAATTGTCGTTTTTTCAACTGAAATCATGTGACACCATCCGTCAATCAAAGCATCCAATGAATGTTGTTTATCATATTCAGGCTAGGGTTAGGTTGAGGACATTTTACACAAACACACACCTTTGGCATTGCGTTCGACACACATTGTTGCCTTTGGCATTGCGTTCGACACACACAGACACACACACCGACACCCACCATTTGCTTGTTGGTGTTGAACTAGTTTGGCGAAAATCGAACACGCGCCTACGCTGTACATCACTTTGCTGTGCAAGCTTGCATTGTGTTTAACCCACACGCGCGCGCGCGCACGGGGCAACAGTGACGGAAAATGGATGGATGATCCGCATGAGATCCCTTGTATGTTGTCGTATTATACCCACCCGTGTAGTCGTTGGAACGACCATGGAGTGAAGGGGTACCAGACATGTGACTTGAGAGTCTAAACATGTGCAACCCGTCAAGGGGGGTATGCGTCATTTTGGTAAAACAAAGTCCTCAGCTACTATGTATGGTGACAAACTTTTTGTCCGTGCGAACAAACTTTTTGTCCGCGGGAACAAACATTTTGTCCGTTTTGTCTACGGTGATAGACTTTTGGTGTATGGTGATAGACGCTTTGTCTGTGGGAATGGGGACAGGTTACATGATGATATGGTGACCATACCATCACTCACACAGGCAACACATGCAATACCGTGGTTGGGGGCAGCACGGCGAAACTTGTGGAGAATGATTAGGTCAACTTGTGAAGTTTAGCAAAAATGTCAAAATTTACGCCTTATTTTCCTGTATTGTGAAGTTTCACGCTGCTTTTGGTGTTCAAATCACAATTTTTTGTGACAAATTTGCAGAGAAAGGGGTACACTACCTTGTGTGTGCATGTGTGTGTGGGGGGGGGGGGCACTATTTGCATGCATATATATGTATGTGTATATGTGTGTCGGCGTCTCATATCTCCAATCATTAGTGCCCACTCCAATTCCTTGTGGGAGGTAAACTCTTGCGTTTCACGTCAAATTCTTGCGGTCCCCAAAGAGAGGCAATTGTTGAGCAAACCTATGGTGTTGTCGAAGTAGGTGTTTCAACGGTTGAGGAAACTTTGTGTGGGCACACCTGCAAGCATTCAACAAGGGCGTATTCCCCACTGCGTTGCAAACGTTCGCATTGGCTTTGTGGGAAAGAAGGTCTTGAATAATTTTTTGATCAGTGGGACGACCCACAGATCCAAGCACGACATGTAGTGCGGTGTCTCCATCCGAGTTTGTCGTATTGGGATCCACTAAAGACGCAATGAGAGTCACACAAATTATTCCGACAATAGTTATCACGGTGACTGCATGCTGGCACTTTGGAAGACGCAAACCTGAGTGGTCCAATAGGTAGACCACTGCTTCGACGTCACAATGCTTGCAAGCGGTGTGCAACGGAATTTGTGTTTGATTTATACGCTCCAACCTTCTTTCCAAATTTTCCTTTACTTTCTTATAAGGACCCCGAAAGTTTTCCTTAAAGAGTTGAGGCCCGTCATCCTCGTGGCACATTTGAGCGTTCTCCTCGTCATCCCGAGGGGCACTCCGTTGGAATGCCCTTCGGATTTGTAATAGCATACGACAAATCGTGGCGTCTGGTTAGCACGTCATAAGCAAAATCTACGACGAAGAAGGAGAAGGAGATTTCTAGCATACGACACCGCGCCACCATTGCAATACTCTTGTCAACGAAGTAGGACGGCACTGGCGAACGAAACATGTCGCGCTCCATTGGCCTTCATGGCGATTGTAATCAAGCTTCCGAGATGTATCGACGACAACTTTTGTGTCTTGCACCCTCGCATGCTAAAACTCTCTCATCCTCGAGCACAGAACCACCGTCAACGGTGTTTCCATACCCAAGGCTTCCATCATTTGACAATAAGCATCCCGGGATAGACCATACTTCTGAAGGTGCTCTCCATTGCTACCTGTGGCCTTGATTCCTGCTGCTTTCACCGCACGTACAATTTTCTCTTCTTCCTCTCCGGTTGATGGCTTATAGTTTCCTATGCACCCATCTTGCCTCCATCCCCCCAAACGCGCTTGCTCAAACAGGGCTTGGAATCCTCCAAACTCTCCACTCATTGCCGTCGTTGTGTGAGCGGTAAGAGATGTGATGTTACAGAGAGGTGTTCGGAGAAGGGAGAATCTGGCTTCAACATCGTTAACCTTTTCCCAAACAAGAATGAATTGGTTTAGCAGTTTTAGGGCGGTTTTACCTACACAATTCAACAAGCGAGGCATTGTACTTGGGAATGACAACTTGTTGGCAATGCTCAGACTTGCGACGTCAGATGGTGTCCAAAATGTGACCGGAAAGTCGCCACCGACGAAAAGCAGCTACAACCAAGCTCCTACTGCCTTCGGAATGCACTATGGTTGCCCAATAAGCAACACTGACCTAATTTTGAATGAAACCGGCAACAAAATCACAGAAGCATCCTTCTTTTGCAACACCTCGGTAATATAATGACAACATTTCATAGCAATCATCGCACTGTGTGTAAAAAAAAATGGTAAGGCTGCCACTCTGGTGACACAGATCGTCCAGAAAAAAATTCCTGGTGACACAAAATTCCCAGAAAGGTCTGGTGACACAAATTGGCGCGGCAGAGAGTTGCCGCCAGGCGGCGGCGCGGCGCAGGCCAGTTATGTGCAGGGGTTCGAGTCGGCGCATCTGGCGCCGGAGCCTTGTGCACGACCAACTCGGACAGCGCAAAAGCAGTTGTCTCGTCGGCGAGAGGGTATATTGATTTGTCCTAGTATGTTCGAAATTTTTAAAAAAAGTGAAGGCCCCGGGCGAGCCCCGGGGCCTTTGTGGCAGCTTGGGGTGCCTCATTTCGTTGAATAAGGTCAATGGATGCATACGGATAGGTTTCGGATGGTCATAGGACATGCACATGGGTCAAAGTGATGGTTTTTGTGTGTTTTTGGTGTTTTAGTACCATAGTGCACCAACCAGGTCTCCAAAAGTCCATGGGGGGTAACTTGGACCGTACACTTCTTGGCAATTTTGAATGTGTGGTCGGCTGATAGTTTATGTGCCCCAAGAGACTTGAGGCAAGCATCATAGAAACCCTTTCCCCGAGCAGCCTCTTTGGCAATCATTGCTATCAACAAAAACTCACTCGGAGGTGCACCCCAATCTGAGAATGGAAAATACCTCTCAGCATGATGAACTACTTCATTGTACCTCCCCTCGTACAAAGAAGCCATTTGTTCTGCTGTTGCACACATGCTTACACCCTTTGAAAGTCCTGTCAAGACAAGTCGAAGGACTTGCTTGTGCAAAGCACTTTTTTGAAATAATATAAAAGGGAATGCCCTTTGTAGCTTGGGTGTCAATTGACTAGTTATATCCCAAGAATGATATATTTTACCACAACCTACCTCTTCACCCTTGATCTTATGCCGACATGCATAGCCTCTCATGAGAAGGATGCAATTCTCCTCTAAGAGGCATGCAATCCTTTGGTGCCACTTATGGACATGCAAAGGTTTTCCACATGAGCAAGACAAGTGAAACTTGTATTGTGTCAAGGGATCCCACACAAAAAAGGCAGGCTTGCCATTGGCACAGTTTGTCACCATCCTTCCCCAAAGGGTCTGCGTGTTCTTGATGAAATCCATATTGTAGTTACTGAAGTATGGGGGGTCCTTTTTGGATCCCCCTCCCCATGCTTGTGGAGTCAACCACAACCAAAATAAAAACAGCAGTAATGCTTTCATTTTTGTGCCTGTGATGAAATGGTAGAAAATTTTAAAATGAAGGGGATAAGTAAATCAAAAACAACAGTACAGGTGAAAAAAAAAAAGCGGTTCCCAAATACTGGTACACAGGCGACCATATACTGGCATTCCCGGAAAATACCGCGGCGCCGCGGTATATACTGCAGTATATACCGCGGCATTCCCCGGCGCCGCGGTATATACCGGTATATCACCAGAGCGGCACCCTACCCAAAAAAATTCAACAGAGAAAACGTGGTCGCCGCCCGCACTGTTTCAGTAGTCGCGCGTGATTGGGGAAGGTGAACGACCATGGCCAGTGCAACCCATCTCCGAAAGCAGCTGAAGGCGCTCACAGAAAAACCCGTGGCCGGATTCTCCGTTGAAGTATGATTGCGATCGTTGATTTTTCCACAAGATGGCGCCATTTTTAGATTTCAGGCTTTGGTCTGATTAGCGTACACACGCGCTATACTGCATTCGAATTGTACGTGATAACCTTGCACTCTGAGAGGGGACCTGTTTTGCCCTTTTAGGTAATCGATGACGACCTCTCTAGATGGCGTGTGTGGATTCGTGGCCCAAAGGAGACACCCTACGAAGGTCTGTTTCTGAGAAATGTCTTGCAGTTGTTCGCTACAACAGCAGAGCGGTTGAAGTGTTCTTTGCTATGGTGGCTGCAGGTGGAATTTTCAGGGCCCGTTTGGATTTCCCACCTGATTTCCCGTTCCAACCTCCGCTTATGACGTTCGAAACCAAAATGTGGCACCCAAACATTTATCCTGATGGACGAGTATGCATTAGCATACTGCATCCACCTGGCGAAGATAAATGGGGTTACGAGACGGCCGAGGAGCGCTGGTCACCGATCCAAAGTGTCGAGTCCATTCTTATCTCGGTGTGCCCTGACAGTTGAACTCCCCCCCTTGAGTGCTGGTAGTTCTCCCGCTGTGCCGTTTGCCGTGCACGCCAAAAGTGGCACCGAGCGCAGGGTTTCTTGTTTCACGGCCTTCGAGAAAGTCGTCACATATTTCCCAAGAAGGGAAATTGTCTGTCAAAACTTTCAGGGTCCGTTGTCCTCTGCAAGCAGCTGCAAGCAGGCCAAACAGCACCAAAGAAACGACTGCTGATCACGTGCGTCAGCTTTCACTTTACTTTATTCCCTGTGACCGCGACCGTGACTGTGATGCAGGTGATTTCTATGATAACAGACCCGAATGACGAATCCCCAGCCAACCTTGATGCAGCAATTATGTGGAGGAAGAAGCCAAAGGTATTCCCGTGTGTTCGGCCAGTACAAGCGCTGATGACATAGTGGGATCCCCTTTTAGGAGCAACGTCTCCCTGAACGGAAGTATTCGTGCGTGGTTTCACATCTCATATTCTTTGAGCATCCTCCCAAAGGAACGATACCAACTATATCGGTGGCAAATATAGCAACAGCAAACATAGTTGAGACACAGAGACTGTCTAATCTCGAACTCTGTAGGAATATGCTGATCGTTGCAAAACTCTGGTGGAGAAGGCCAAAGCCGAGATTCCACAGGGGCTGGAATTGCCCAAAGACTTTGACGAAGTGCGGCCTCCGAGCAGGGCCGATTTCGGCGGTGCATCCTCCAGTGGGGTATTTGATGAAGAAGATGATGACGACATCGACTATGATGTAGAGGACGATGGCGAGGTGGTTTTCTTTCCGTTGTTCTGCTGTATTTAGACCGTTTCTCTTCGGGAGGGTCAAAAACCGGAAACACACCACGTTGGCGCTTGGAAGACTTCGGAGTTATTCAAGTTCCCCAGGCTGTAGAATCCCACCGGGATCTTGTTCTGTCCGTTCCAGCAAAGTGAGGCGTGCGCACGTTTGTAGCTGTTTGCCGAGGTTTGGGTTTTCTATTCCTCCCCATCAAATTCGGTTGTGCTTTCGCAGGATTGTGAAGCTGACGGTATCGAACCGGCATTGAAGAAGAAGTATGCTCAGCAGCTCAAGCAACTGCAAGAGATGGGGGTCACTGACACGGCAAGATGTGTGGCTGTGCTTGAAAGCTGCAAAGGTGAGATTGAGAAGGCAATGGATATTTTATTCCAGGAGTAGATAGTGTGCATAGTGTGACGGGTTCGTCTAGCTCCACTGAAAGTCGTTGGGTGTACCTTCAATTTTCACTTTGCCGTCCACCAACCGTGCAGACGTCGCCAATCTTACTGTTGTGCGATACACTATCCCCTTTTCACTGCAGTTTTTCACTCATTTCATGCCAAGCGCCAGTCCAGATATTTTTGTGTATGTCTGGTTTTCTTTTGCTGACCCAGGCTGTTGGCGCCGTATCAACTGGCAGCCATGTACCATTGATAGCGGTCGAGGGTTTGTTTCGAAGTAGAGCACCACGACAGACAGGCATTGAGTGGTGGATCCCGTTTCAGCCAGGAATAGGAAACACCGAATTGTATTTCTATCAAGAACCTCATGTTTGAGCCCAGGTCCAAGTGCTGCATTCACCTTCTGGGGCATTGTGCTGCGCAAGCACAGGGCTGCGTTTTACTGGAAGGATTCGTCGAACAAAGGCCAAGCATCTGAGATTGTTTTGAGCATACGATATGCAGACGAAGAGGAAACAGATAGACAGGGGCGGTTGTCTACCAGGTTCAAGTCACTCATTGATAATGACCCCCCGGATTTGACTCGGCAGGGTATGGTTCTTCGTTTCAATTGTACATGCACTATTTTTTATGTGGAATCGGATAATTGCAGCACCCAACGTTCTGGGCACCCCTCTGAAAAACAAATTTGCCCCGTGTTTTTTGCAGCAGCCACCACCTGCACACCCACTCACAATGATACACGTGGCCCGAAGACCAGTGTCGTGTCGCACTTTCTGTCTGCACCCCCTGAAAATGGCGTTGTTTGCTGTTAAATGTGTGTACAATGTGGTATGCGGTCCAACAGCAAATTCTCAGTCATTCACAAGTATGCATACATACATGCAGACATCTTCTTCGTTGCCATTTGCAGTGCACCTGGAAAACTGGTGCAGTGAATCACACCAACGAGCGTTTTGCATTTCGGTTTCTCCAAGATCAGGTCGAACCATTGTGCTCAGGGTCGCTGTCCTAAAATTTCTGGATACATTGTATTTTTTCGATGTCCGTGCAGTTGATTCTAGGAGGAGGGGGTTTCAAACAAGGGGCGCAAACGATGCAAGGGTGCAGGGATTGGCCTTTTTCTGTCCCGTTGACAAGCAGTAGTTTGGGTGTCGTGTATGGTTCGAGCTGATGGCACCATGGGAGGTTCACAGCGGCGACATGTGGCCAAAAGGTTTCAATCAGGTGTTCAGGCCTGCCTGGCAGGTGCTTGTAAGATTTGATGAAAACAGGTCGATGTTTAAATTCCACTTCTGTCACTGAGGTTTTTATTGTGTTTTGTTGTTGTTGTTGTTGTTGTTGTTGTTGTGAAGTGTTTGCAGGTGAGCTCCCCAATTGTACATTTCATGTTGCGAGGAGCTTAGTTACCACCCAGTGAAGTCCTGAAAATTTGCACAAAGCAATTTACAATGCCAGCATAACCAATTTTCTCTGACACTCAAATTCTGCAATCAATCTTTCATGTTGCCTTTGCATATGCAGTGCTGGTTGCCATTTCATTTAGCCAAACGTTAAGGCATTTGCTGAGGGTGTTGACATTGCATCGCATCGCATCGCATCGCATCGCAGAAGGAAGTGAACGTTGCAATGGTCAAACAAACTTGATTCGCACTTTATTCTCAGTAGGACTCATGAGGAGGACAGCAGGAGAAGAGAGCAGGGCACCGAGATGTAATAACATGGAAAGTTGGCAGTGGGAGGAATCAAATTACAGTCGAGAGGCTGGTCGCCTGTTTGTTGTGTGGCATTTGCATGCAACAGTTTTGCTGCAAATTTTCGCTTTTGTTTGGTTGTTTGTCTGGTTGTATTGCATATTCTTGGTTTTAGGTGTTTCATGTTTTTTTGTTCTTTTCAGCATTTCTACTTGCCGTTACACCAGCAGTTTCATCTCCAAGCCCGTATGATTGGAGAGGTGATGCATCTGCCTGTTTGTTGCTGCAACACTAGTTGTTTTACTGTTTCCTGCTTGTTTATTGTGATGCAGCAATATTGCACCTCAGTGAGTTTACATGTTTTTCCAACACATGCTCATTGTGCCCACCAAAAGGATTTTTTTTGGTTTGCAGATCTAGGTGAGTGCATTGATTGCGTTTCTGCATGTGCTGGTGAGAGTTCAAATTGATGTTTTGTGTGTTGTTTGTGCATCAACCACAGAGAATGGGCAACGGGTATGAGATCGTTTGTTTTCAAGCACTGGTGTGTGAGATTAATGAGGACAGAGATGTGGGGAACACGGTCTACAACTGGTTAATCACAATGTTTTTGTGTGCTTCATGAATGTGTGTTGTGCTCGTGAATTAGCTCAACGCCACGCATGAATGGCAGCACGCTAGGAGCAAAAAAACCAGCCCAGATGTACATGTGACACTGCTTGGCCGCCTTTGCTCATGGCAGCAACAAGAGTGTAGTGAGTATTGGAAGGGGTGGTGCTCATTTGCCAGTGGTGACAAGGCATAGCGCTATGGAGGTCCAAGCGAGAGTAACGGATATCATGGAAGAACTCAGTAGTGTAGCAACCAGGAGAAATGTGATTGGTTGTTTTTGTATGAACGTTGTTTTTTTTTTTCCAGAGCAAAACAAAGTGTGAAATTTGGATTGGAGCTGAGGTATTATTAACCCCAAGGGGTGTATATGTGTTAGTACAATTCATTTCCATGTAATGCAATGTACACGATCGGGACATGCAACAAGCTGGGCGTGTTTCCGTTGATAGCCGAGATTGTACATGTGACACTGGTTGGCGGTCTTTGCTCATGGTAGCAACAAGTGTGTAGCACGTGTTCGAAGGGGTGGTGCTCATTTGCCAGTGGTGACAAGGCGTAGCGCAATGGAGGTCCAAGCGAGAGTAACGGATATCATGGAAGAACTTAGTAGTGTAGCAACCGCGAGACATGTGATTGGTTGTTTTTGTATGAACGTTGTTTTTTTGTTTTAGCAAAACAAAGGGTGGAATTTGGATTGGAGTTGAGGTAACCTCAAGGGGTGTATATGCGTTAGTGCGGTTCATTTTCATGTCATGCAATGTACACAAGAGGGATATGCAATACGTTGGAAGTATTTCAGTTGACGATGAAGGAAAAAACGAATGCGGACAGCTGTTTCGATCAACAAAATTTTTCACATCATGGTTGCAAAGTTTTCGCACATCTGCCACTCTATGTGCGCCGATAATTGATGCATTTGTTTTCGAGCACAGTTATTTCAAAGTTTTTGGAGAGCTGATTCTTTGTTCATTCTACTAATATGGACATTTGCAAATTGAAACATCAATTTGTTCACTGAAACATCGAATTTAATGCCACATTTGTGTAGTGAAATGGGTTTTGTTACTCCATCCCAAAACGTGCTGTATTTTGTTTCTAGCACCTAAGCCATTGCCTTATTGTATGCGCTTTCTTTTCTTTCTGCGGTGGTAGCGGTAGTGGCAATCACCCTAAAAAATTCTTCAGCCATTTTGGCACGTGCATAGTTCATATTAATTGTTCCCTCTTTCCAAGGGCCAACTAAACCAAGACAAAGTCATAAGAATGCTAAAAGTAAGATAATGTGTCCGTTGTTGTTTTTGCAAATGAACTCCTGCAGGTTTTACTCCCAAAGGTAGAAGAACAAGTCTAGCAGCACAACACTAGGATAAAATCAATGCAAAATACACACGAGGGCTGCGAGGAGATAGTGGAGACATAAAGACAAAACATTGATGGTTTTGAAATGAAAACTGATAGCACTCTGGTTAGGTTGTCATGCAGCAGTATGAGAAATGTACAACAAAAAGTTATGCATTTTCGAATGGGCCTTCGGAGTGAGGTATTTAGAAAGAGGCCAGTTGTTTGTGGTTTGTGACAACATCATACTTCGCAACCGATGGAAGGTCCAAAAATTCATAAACCCCATATGCTACTATGGCATTGATGGCTTCAACGGTGAGGAGCTGCACAAACCATATTCATTGTACAAAAGAGAAGGAGGAACACCCCGATCATTCTTCTCACAATGCGCTGGATGCTAAATTGAGGTTGTCATGCAGCAATCTGGAAAAACGTAATGCATTTTAGAATGGGCCTTTCAAGTGAGACTTTGGAGGATGCCAGATCGTTGGGGTTTGTCACAACATCATACTTGGCGAAAGATAGAATGTTCAGAACTTCATAAACATTGTCTTCTCCAAGACAACATATGTATTCAATGGTGAGGCGCCGCATTCAACATATTTGTTTCACAAACGTGGATGAGCAACACCACTTGTTTTTTTCCTCCATGTGTCATATGCCGGATTAATGCTGTCCTACCTTCATCTGCGAAATGATCATGCATTCCGAAATGGCCATTTGGAGTGAGGCACTGCAGAGGACGCTAATTCCTAGCCCCACATGCTCCCATGAAATTTATCACTTCACCGTCGAGGAGCAGCCCAAAACAGATTTGTTGTACAAAGCGAATATGGAACGGCTCCATTTCTTTTTCCAAATGCGCTGTCTGCAAAAGTGGGGTTGTCACGAGGCAATGCGAGAAAAATTTATGCATTTCAGAATTGGCCTTTGCAGTGAGGCTATCTTGGATGATGTGAGTTGCTTGTGGTTTGTGACAATGCCATACTTTTTTTTGAACAATCTCAACAAGTTCGGCTCTATGCTACATGTGGCCGTAGGAACAACGCAATACTTAGAAACTGATGGAACGCTGAGAAATTCATACACCTCACATACTGCTATGATATTGATCCATTCAACGGCGGAGGGTTGCACAAAACATATGTCTTGTCTCAGATTCAATGATGCACACCCGCAATTTCTTTCTCCCACTGCCTTGTATGCCATATCGAGGTTATCATGCAGCAGTATGAAAAAAACATATGCATTTTGCAATGGTCCTTTGGAATGAGCTACTTTGGAGGACACCAACTAGTTGTATTTTGTGACAGCGGCATGGATTCAGCACGGTTGGCAACTGATCGAAAGTGGAGAAATTGATGAACCCCGTTTACTACCATGACACGTATGGATTCAACGGTGAGGGGCTGAACAGAAGATATTTATTGTACAGAAACGAATCACGAACACCCTCATTTTTTTCTCACAATGCGTTGTATGGCAAATTGAGGTGGTAATGCTTGTTGCGGTTCAATGGTCAGAAGCCGCCAAAAAGATATTGGTTAAACAAAACTGAATGCGGAACACCACCTTTTTTGTTCTCACAATGCATCGTATGCCCAATGGGGTTTGTCTTGCAGCAGTCTGAGAAAAACTTATGCATTTTTGAATGGGGTCTCGAGTGCGGCACTGTGGAGGACACAGTTGGCTGTGATTTGTCATGACATCATACTTGGCAAGTCATTCAACGTTCAACAATGCACAGTCTCCTATTGTACCTTTAGATTAATCGACTCAATGCTGAGGAGCTACACAAAACCTACTTGTGGTGCAAAAGAAGATGAGAATTGCTCCCAATTTGTTTCTCACATCGCGTTGTATGCCAAATTGAGGTTGTCATGCATTTCCTAATGCAACGGTGAGGAGCTGCGCAAAACATCTTCCTTCTACTAAAGTGAATGGGGAATACCAGTATTTTTTTTTCACAATGCATTGTTTGCCAAATTGAGGTTGTCATGCAGCAATCTCGGACTAATTTATGCACTTCCGAATCGGCCTTTCGGGTGAGGCACTCTAGAGGATACCTGTTAATTGTGGTTTGTGATAACATCATACTGGGCAACTGATGGAATATCTAGAAATTCATAACTCCCATATGCGAATACGCCATTTATCGATTCAACGGTGAGAGACAGCACAAAACATATTTGTTGTAGAAGAGGAGAACGTCCGATCGGGTTCTCTCAAATTGACGCTGTCATGGATGTTCGGTTCAACGGTAAGGAGCTGCACCAAATACATATGCGTTCTACAAAAGTGAATAAGATAAACCCGATTTTTCTCTCACCGTGTTGTATGCCAAATTGCAACAATCTGGAAAAGCGTTATGCATGTTTTTGACAATGGGCGTTTGGGGTGAGGCACTTTAGAGGACGCCAAATGCTTGTGGTTTGTGACAACATCATACTACCCAATTGATGGAACGTCCAAAATTCCACAAGCTGCATATACCACCAAGAGATTTATCGATTCAATGGTGAGGAGCTGCACAAAACATATTTGTTGTACCAAAGTAAATGCGGAATGTCCCCCGTTTGTTTGTTAACCATGCTTTGCATACCAAAGTGAGGTTGTCATGCAGCAATCTTGGAACATTTTATGCACTTCGGAATGGGCCTTTGGCGTGAGGCACTTAGGAGGACGCCAGCCGGTTGTGGTTTGTGACAAAATCACTTGTGGAACCTCATGGAAGGTCACTAGCTTCATCAATGCCGTATACTACTATGAAATTTCTAGATTCAGAGCAGAGACACCGCACAAAACATATTTGTTGTACAAACGTGGATGAACAACACCCCCGCTTTGTTTCTCACAAAGCGTTGTATGCCAAAATGAGGTTGTCATGCATGTCCTCATTGGTTGCGCGGCTGTGAATGAGGAACACCCACATTTCTTCTTTCCAATGTGTTGCATGCCAAATTAAGGTTGTCATGCAGCCGCACAAAACATATTTGGTGTGCAAAAGTGATTCAGGTACACCCGCATTTTGTTTCAAACATTGCAAGTAAGAAAAAGTCACTGCCTTGTCTTTCTTGGAGGGCTTGATCCAGGCTAAGCCCCCCCTTAAAACCCTTTGTTGATGCTGAGACAAACTTAAGTGTTTTTATCTCTCTTTTGTGGCCTAAAGTACACTTTCTCAAGGTAACTAGGGTTGTGACCCTAGCCCCCCCCATGAAGTTCACCCCTACCACTCAACTGAGCGGAGGTACCTTCCTTCATGGAGGTCATACCAAAATAAATCAGGCATTCCATGCTTGTGGGCCTTGGAGGTTAAGCCTAAGTGGTCTCCCACCCCAAGACCCCTATACTCAATTGAATCTACCACTTATTGTGGTCCTACTTTGTAACTGTTTCTGAATTCAGTTGCTTGGCCAAGTCATTTTCTGTGTGGTCCTGACATCTATGCCCCTCAGTCCTAACCAGCACCATTTCACCCAAAAGAGTGCACATGAAGTGCCTATTGCAACCACTGAGGCTAGAGTCTGACCAATTTTCATATAAAACCTTTTGCATTATTCATTTGTGATTGAATCTATGTTCATATACCTGCTTTTTCTATCTGCAGCCCTTCTGTGTTACACTGGATTCCAAAACCAATCATTGATTTTATTGATTCGATCCATATTCAGTCCTTGCTCTACTTGCTGCTTTGGTTTGGGGTTTTCCACTACAAAACCTACTTGCAGGAATACATCAAAAGACCTAGGGCATAATTCAAGGACATCTTTCTGGTAGCAGAGGCAGTCCCTTGAGACCTTTTGAACCGACCCTGAGAAGTGCAGAACAAAAGCTCAACAAAAAGTCCATAATGTCCACACCAAGTGTAAGGACCTGGCCTATCCGAACTGTCCAAGTACAAATGGGCAGTGTGGTCCACCCAATGAGTGAACCACCACACCGAGCACCACATCACCTCAGTGGCGCATCTGGGTCCCAAGGAGATCCAGAACGCAGAAGGGCGGAGAAGAATAAAGGCCTTACCACCGAGGCCTTAGCAGCACACGGTGGAGACAGCTTCAGTCACCTCCACAGACGTGTGGCTGCTTCAGTATCACGATCCAATTGCCCAGCTTCATCCTCAACTGCCATTGAAGGACCTGAGGAATATGAGAAGCTGAAGATGAAGATGGATGAGTACATCATGCACGATGAGTACTACAAATCCATCCGTGGGGAAGATGGAGAGGAACCACTGGCTGTACATGGGTCAAGACCACGTACGGATCTAGGGTCCTACTCACACTCAGGCCCTCCGTCTACTGCATCCCTGCCAAGACGACTACGACCTGAGTACCCAACCCCAAGGGCTCCCGAAGTGGGCCCAACTCGAGTCGAAGAACATCATCCAAGGCCAACCTACGGTGCCCTGGATCAAACGGCCGAGCTGCTGGCCAAATTCCTGTCTGGATCAGAAGATCCAGATGTGACGGCCTTATCAGAGGCCATTAAGGCTAAACTGGGTATTGCAGAACCCTTACCCAAGCCTGAGTTCCTCTCTCTCTCTCCAGGGCTGAGTACCTTGGCCGAAGATCTCAAGAGATCGAGGGTCTCAAGGCTGTTGCCTAAGGTTACCTGCCCCAGCCCCTTTCACCCCCGTGCCAGGACTGTGCCTATGGCGGACCTACAGGACGTGCCTGTCACAGAGAGTGAGAGAAGAGGGTTGTCAGCCCTGGCCCCACTTGCCGGCGTGTCGCCTTCAGGCCTAACTCCGGGGGGTGGGAAGATGGGCAGACCGATTGCCCAGGCGAACATCCAGCTGGAACTGCCGGAGTTCGACCCTAAAAACCTGCCAGAATGGGCAGAAGAATTTGCGGAGTTCCTTTTGTTGACTGGCCAATCCCATGTGGATGTGGCCACCAAATGTTCACTGCTAAAACGCTCATGCAAAAAGAAATTTTTGCAAAAACAGGTCAAACAGATTGTGAAAACCTGTTCTACTTGGGCGGAGGTACTCCTGAGGTTAGAGAAAGCATTCCCAGTCTATGAGACTGACCTCAGCGTACGCACACAAATCGAGGAGCTACCTATGCTCCCGGAGTTTCCATCCGCTGCGCGAATTTCTGAGTATGTGTGCGACATGGAGTACTTATTTTCGAGGATGAATGTGGGCTCCTACGGAGCCACTGAGCCCCACCTGTGGCTCATGAGTAAGATCCCCCAGCGTACGTGGGATGATTGCCGCTCAACCTCTGAGAGGAAGAGCAGGACCCACTCGTATGATACACTGGTGGATCTCTTGATTGAGCTAGCTCTTGAGAGAGAGAACGACTCCCACATGGAGAAGTTCCTCAAGAAACATTTGGGACGAGGTGGTACCCCTACCCCTGAACGTGGCGAAGGGAAGGGGCATAAAAATCCCACTAACACCAACCAGGGAGGCGGTAAAGGGAGGGGCAACCTACGTGCCATGAACGAGGTTCCAACTGATGCAGGCACCCCCCCCCTGTTTTACTGCCGACCTGTCAATGACAAGGGGGGACCTTGTCATGCCTCTGACTGCGATCTTCGCAGTGGCTGTATGCTGCAGATGAAACGTCAGCAGCATACTAAAGATGGGAAAACTGTGACCCATCAGGACCACTTCAGGTGTACCATCACCTGTGGTTACTGTGGCAAGCGTCGTCACTATGAGGACGAATGCCACATCAAGAAACGCGAGAGTGACAAACTCAAGCGTCAGGAGGCGGAGCGCCAGAAGAACCCGACGCCCGCCAGGAATCCCCCGAATGGGGATAAAGGTAAAGGAGGTGGCAAGGGGGGTGGTAAGACTGGACCCCCTAACCCCCAGAGGCGCTCATCAGCGCCTGTTGCTACGCCTACTCCTGCTGCCACACCCGCTCCTGCCGCAGGTGTCCCCCAGAAGCGACCCCAAGGGGATAACGCTACCCCTGAGGGGAATAACTCTAAAAAGAGGCGCTTGGCCTGGATGGCCAAGTCCCTCATGGCTGCAGGAGTGGATGTGAAATTCCCTGATGAGGAATAGGGGGGCGGCTCCGAAGAGGAGGACTTGGTTTTCTGGATCCTCGTGAAAATCGGGGATCAGGTTTTTCGAGCAGTGCTTGATACCGGTGCAACACTTTCCATAGTGGCCCGGCGCCTGCTTAAAACTTTCAAGAAGACTAAGACCGTGGCCATAAGAGTAGGGGATGGGCGTACCATCCATTCCTTGGGGGGGGTCGATGTGACCATCTGTCTGGGCGACGAAACCGTGACTCAACACTGCAGAGTGTTGGACACTGACGCCTTTGACATTGTCATTGGCACTGACTTTCTAAGAAGAAACCCCCAGGTTAAAATGCTGTCCCTACAGCGACCTTACTCTTTACACTGCGACTTTGGCAGTGGGCTATTCTCCGTTCCTTTGGAGCTGTCAGGACGAAAAGAGTCTGGGCTGCGCTACGCAGCCAAGACGAACTATCGTACTGAAAATTACCAACTGGCCCGTCATGTTCTCGAAAATGGACTGGCGGCCCTTCAGGTAAACCTGGATGAGATCCAGGTGGAATTGTTTGCGAGCCAACAACAGCACATCATGCAGTTGTACTGCTCGAAACAAACGAACAATGCTTTCCGTTTCTTCTGGAAAGCAATGGGCCTAGCGTATGCTAACCCTCCTTTCTCCCTGCTCGCGAAGGTCCTGACCAAGATCGCTTATGAGGGAGGAAGGGTTGTTATGTGCACCCCTGACTGGGGTTGCTCTGGTGAACATGCCTACTGGCGCCGTATGCTTGACCGAATGACCGTGGGAAGAGTGCAACTCCCCGACGGCCCCATCTATGTGCCTGAGGACTCAGACACAGCTATGCAGGCCCCTGAGTGGGCCAGTTTCCTGTCCATCATCGATGGATCTCTCAATCCTGTACCCCTGTGTGACCTGGACCAGGTGCTACTAAAAGAGGTCATGGCCGAAAATCGTGGCCTGACCCTTTATGATCTCAAAAATCGATCTCCTGAGCACCTATCTGCCACACTTACAGGGTGTGAGTCTCCTGATGACTATCTGGAACCTGCAGCTGCAAAAGAGGATGCTGACGACCAACTGTCTGAGATCGCCAGCACTATTCCCTCTGTGGATCCCAGCTGTGTTGACCTAAAACATAGTGCTTTCCTGGCCCAGCTGTTGCTAGAGGAGGTAGATCTAGAGTCAACCTCTGAACCCGCTTCCTCTGTCGAGAAACCAGTGCTACACATGCAGCCTGTGCACACAGATGAACCCGTGGCCCGGAGTACTGATGCTCTGGCACGGCCTGCTGCTAATAACATGCCCTTGTCTGAGCATGACACGCAAGAACTCCGACGGCTGTTGTACCTGAAGGCCGAAGGTATTGAGCGCCAAGAGCGGCTGCAATACCTCAGACAGACCTGGAAATACTCCATCTGGTCTAAGGAGGACGATGAGTCCTATACGCTGCCTGATCCTGAGATACCTCTAGTGTACTCTCTACACTATGGGCAGCAATGTCCCCCTGAGTGGGACGATGGTACTGTACCTGCCGAAACTGCTGATCGGCATAAAAAGAAAGAACATGGAAAAAGCAACCTCCATGCTGAGGAGGATTTCCTTCAGAAAGTCGAGAGTCTTAACCTTGACCCCCGCCTGAAGAAACTGCTGATAACATATGAGGAGGTGTTCGGCGCCTTGCCGCCTCCCCTATCTTGCAAAAAACTGGTCCAGATGGACCTGAAATTGAAACCAGAATTTGAAAAGACGCGAGTGAGGCGTCGTCCCTATCCCGCTCCACAGGAACAGGTTGAAGAAATCGAGCGCCAGATCCAAGAATGCATTGATGCTGGCCTCGTTGAAGAGTACAAACATGGGGACTATCCCCATCACTGCAGCCCCTGTTTCCTTGTTGCTAAACCAGGGTCGACTGCTCTACGTCTTGTTGTAGACTATGGTGAGGTCAACAAGAAAACCCAGAACCACTCAGGGAGTATTCCTAACATGGAAAACACCCTGGAGCGTATTGCCAAATGTAGGTATAAGACCAAAATGGACAAACGCTCTGGTTTCTGGCAGGTTGACCTAACCGCCGCAGCTCAGGAGCTGCTTGCCTTTATAACCCCTAAGGGTCGTGTCTTCAAGTGGAAGGTTATGCCTTTCGGGGTGGCTAACGCCCCAGCGCTCTTCCAGGAGCTTATGAACAAAATTCTGTACATACTGAGGCGCAGGCCTCTAGTACAAGAGTTGATTTCTCGGGGTGCAGAAATGGAGGCTCACATCGACGACGTGAGTTTGGGTACTAATACCAAAGAGGACCATGTCCTTCTCCTACGTGAATTCTTCACTGTTTGTCAAGAAAACCATCTCCGAATCAAACTCGAAAAATGTGAGTTCATGAAAGAGGAGATGGAGTATTTGGGTTTCGACGTGGGGTATGGCTGGTGGAAACCAGCCGCGTCTAAGATGCAGCCCCTACAGGACATGCAGATTCGCGATGACCCTAAGAAGGGTCTACACGATGTGAGGAGTTTTGTGGGCGCCTGTAATTTCTATCGGCGTCACATCCACAATTTTACTTACTCCTCTGCACCCCTCACTGACCTAATCAAGAAAACTACTCCCTGGAGGTGGACCTCCAGAGAGGAAGAGTGTTTCCAGGAGTTGAAGAAGAAGATTGCCTCCTCCAACTGCCTGGGAGTTCCCCGCCCCGAGGGCGAGATAGTCCTGATCACTGATGCCAGTGATGTAGGGGGGGGAGGTACGATCTATCAATGGCAGGAGCTTAACCCCGCTGAGCTAACCCACTGCCATTATCGTACTACTGGACTGAACCGTGATGGTTCGTTGAAACACGACTATCCTACCAGTGAGTGGCGACTGGTGCCACTGGGACACTGGAATTGGAAGTGGAACCAAGCGCGTTCCAACTACAGCACCTATGACCAGGAACTCCTGGCCGGTATGTTGGTGCTATCGTCACAATCCCGACTCCTGGGGTCTAACCCTATTGTCTGGCTGTGTGACCAGGAGCCTGTGAAGTCATTTCAGAAGGGCCCACCACCAGAGAAAGCGAAGCTAAAACGGTGGTGGACTTACCTGAGCCAGTTCAGGCTGACAGTGCATCATATCCCCGGGATTAAGAATGAACTGTCTGACTATATATCGCGCAACAACTTCGATGCGCTTATTGGTGAGAGCTCTGAGGCGCTCGCCAAAGAGGCTTTCCAGCGTATGGATGTCCAGCTTGACCTGTCCATGCGCACTGCTGGAATCCTGGAGGGTTGGAGTCTAACCGACTATCAGTCAGAGTATGAAGAAATTCTCCAAACCCTCAACACTGGTCTTGAACCCCGTGTCATTGACGGGCACCAGTGGTATAAAAACAATCAGTACCTCTTCTACGAGGACCGAATTGTGGTGCCTGAGGCACGACTAGATGGGTGCCTACAGTGGTCCCATCTCAGTTCCGGTCACACTGGCGCTAATCGCTCAGTGGACTTCTTCCGTGAGTGTTTCTACTCCAGTCTAACCCTGACTGAACTGAGGTCGCGTATGCAGACCATTGTGGATGCTTGTGGCTGTCATGCCAGCAAGCAGAGCGACAGTAGGGATAGGGGTCTGATCTCCAGCTTACCCATACCCTATTGTGCTAACTCTCTTCTCTACGTGGATTACATCCACGGCCTACCACGCTTTGGCGGCTATGATAGTTGCCTCGTGGTCACCTGTGGTCTATCTCGCTTCACCCGTGTGTTCCCTTGCAATAAGAAAATCACAGGTGAGCAGACTGTGAAAATGTTGGTCGAACAATGGTTCGAACCCTATGGAGCACCTAAACAGGTGCACTCTGATGAAGATGTACGCATCCGCAGTGACACTGGGTGGTACAAACGAGTGCTAAATGCCCTCAACGTGGAGGTAACCACAGGTGTGCCCTACACTCACACGTCTAACCCTCTCTGTGAGAGACAGAACCGTGTGGTGGAGCAAAACTTAAGAATCCTGATGAAACAGGAGCGCACCAAGGACTGGGTACGCCTAGTGCCCTGGGCAGTTCTGTCCATGAACTCACAGCGGAGCTCTTCTACGGGTTTCACCCCCCACGAACTGTTCCATGGAGGACGACCTGCTTGGTTCTTCAAAACCCCCTTTCCTGAGGACTTCAAGAGCCCTGTAGGAGATTGGCTAGAACACAAGCAGTCTCTGGCTAACCAGGCTGGTACTAACCTGAGGCACATTCGTGACCGTGAACAGAGCCGACGGAACCGCCTACGGCGACCTGCCAGCTTCAAGGTTGGTGACCTTGTTTTGGTACACCATTCACGCCTACCCTCCTGGCCACGTAACTGCCTACAGGACCCTTACTTTGGACCCTATCGTATCATCAGGATAGATGGATCCAGGATCCATGTCAGGTGCAGTCCACGTCTAGGTGGTGAACTGCTATGTGCTCCTAAGCAGCTGAGGCACTATCACTCCCCTGACGACTTGTCTTGGGATGAGTGGCGCCTCAGCGACAGTGAGATTGAACGTATAGACCTAGAGAACGCTGCCAGTCCAGAGGAGGCAGACGAACTCGAAGAGATGACTGCCGATGAGATGGCAGTCGATGGTTACTACGTGGTTGCAGGTATTGCTCGCCACGAGTATAAACAGGGCTGGAAATTCCTTACCCTGTGGGATGGCTATGGGTTGTCCGAGGCGACCTGGGAACCTATGTCAGCCTTCATACAACCAGATGGGAGTATCAACCCCATCTTCCGCACTTACCTCGTTGAGAACAACGAGGGGCAGCTCCTAACCCGTACTGAGACTATGTCCCAGCGTAAGAAGCGAAACTAATTACCCTGTGTCAGTCAACTGACCCTGTCTGTGCCCTGCAGACCCATGCCTATGGTTTCCAGCGTGAGCCAGGTGGCCGCTTATCAAGATTGCAGCCACCCAGCGAGTGTTTGCCTTGTTGACCATGTGTTGCATGGGTACTGCCCTAATGTAATGACCTTGGTGAGCCAACGAAGAACGGTGGCTTTCTACACCAGGGGGGAATGACAAGCAAGGTGTTATGAGGCAAGGTGTGTCTTCCCTCCTTGGGGACAAGCGAGCCCACAGTTAGGACCCCTGACTGGTCCAGACCCATGGGGTTCTACCCTTCCTTTCAGGGTTTACCTTACCCTTACTTGCCATGACGTATGTGTGAGTGTGCTAGTCCTAAGGTCCTGAGAGCAAGCCGCAGAAGTGGTGTCCTAATTATACCCAAGTCTGCGCCCTTGCTAAACCCGGAGGGTTGGCTTATTGATGCCACGGGGTACGCCCCGGGTCTCCCCTCCCCTATGCGCCCAATTTCTGTGCTGGCGCAAAACCTTGGGGGAATACCCAGAGTGTTAGTCCAGGTATTGTTTCCCCTACCTACCTGACTACTACAGGGAGGGGTGGCCAAAAGCTATGAAGGCATGCAAAACGCCTGTTTGCTATGTGGCCAAAAACACTAACCTAACCCACTGTCACAGCCCACCAACCCAGCTAAAATTGCAGGAAAAGGGTGGGACAGTGACACGCCCCCTACAGGTCCTACACACCCTACAGTGGCACCATCCTGGTGGGCGAGCGCTGGGCAACTGGCTCTAGCCCCCACGCAGGACTACCACTCCTACACGCACACTCTACTTGGCGTTGCGAAGAGAAAGTTCTCGAGGGTCCTAGCGACCCACCTGTGAAATGACAAGAGAACACAGCGCTGCTAAGCAACTGTGGCCTCACAGGGGACGCCACAACGCGTTTCCCCTGCAAGGGCTTGGAGGGAAGGAGTGCTCTCGTGTGCAAGGCGCAGATGTCGATGAAGTCGGACTCCCTGCTCTGCCACAGGCGGAGCGGAGTTACTTGTTTGTGTGATCTGCGCCCCTGTTTAGCAGGGCATAAAAAAATGCTGCTGCACCACTCACCCTACCTGCCCACCTGTAAAACAAAGGCAAATGAAAGGGCGTTTGCGGCGGAGGAACCAAGGCACACTCCAGGTGTTATACCCTTCTCAGTGTGCCCTATAATACGCTGTCCGCAAACACGCTGCATGGAGCAGCTACCCTTATCAAGCAAGCAAGCGTTAAGGGACTCCTCAGGTTCTCTTAAAGAACGTACCGAGGAGCCCCTGGGTAGCCTAAACAAGGTTTACCGTGCGCAATTCGCGTGGCCTACCCTTTAATGCATCATGTGCACGCAGGGAAGGGAGGCTTAACCACAGACTCAACCAGGAGGTGAGCTCCTCCTGGGCTAACCTACCTTACTTACCATGCATCGTGTGAATGCCGCATTGAAACGAACACAAAACAAACCTAAGCGTTTTAAGCAACTCAACTTGAACGCTACGGCCGCACACGTACAAACGCTAACCTGTGAGATAAGAAACAAGGGTGGATTAGGGATACAGGTGAAGCGATACAGCGTGTGGATGCCTAGATTAGGCACATGCATCGCGAGCACAGCGCATATTCTAACCCTACATACGCGCTGCGCGCTCCATTCGCATCACATACCTTTCACTCCTGCTTTCACCTGTGCAGAGCACGCGAGATGAACACCCGACCCCCCAACGAGCACAGCGTTAACAACCCTAACGTTTTGACGGAGCAACCAACACGAACGCAATGCGTGAGTGTGAAATGACACAGACATACCTGAGAGACGGGTTGTTGAACTGCTCTGTGGTGCGGGCTGATTGTGAATACTTTACTCTGAAGTTTATAAAAATTTTGATGCAACTGTGCAAAAATTTTCTTTGAAAACTTTAAAAACTACGGCACATACCTTCTTTTCCAAATGCCGTTTTCGCTTGCGCAACCCTTTTCTTGGCGTCCGCTTCGTTTGCGCTTGTCTGCGACTTTAAGTTATGTGTAAAAATGACGATTTCCCGCGTGGTTTCGTCGATTTTCAACGATTTCACTTGCTAAATCGCAGCCCCTTCCGCAAAACCGCAGGAATCACTCCCTGCTGGTTCCATTTTCTATTTTTTTCAGCTCCTGGGGGTTTGTGTCCTCCATTGGGAGTATTGCTCCGCCCTGGCCCTTGGTCAGGACGTTTACTAAAACACTGTTTATACGGCGATAACCGTCCGCATTAGAGCGTTCGGCTGTACCCTAGTGGACAGACACATGTGCTTTAGCCAGGGAGTCCTGGGTTCAATTCCCACTGCCCCCACACTTTTTCCAAAAGTTTTCGCCGCACGCCGGCGACTTTTGAGGAATGCCCCTTCGAAGGGACATCATTCACGGTACATTACACTGTTTTTCAAGGGTCCATACAGTGTGATAGGCTTCTATGAAGTGATGAGAATGTTTTCTGTAAGTTTAATGCATTTTTTTTGAGGTAATTTTGGGAATATTTGAGCCTTTTTCCTTGGTCCTACTAGCTTGATCAACTAGTACTCCAGGGGGGAGTAAGAAAAAGTCACTGCCTTGTCTTTCTTGGAGGGCTTGATCCAGGCTAAGCCCCCCCTTAAAACCCTTTGTTGATGCTGAGACAAACTTAAGTGTTTTTATCTCTCTTTTGTGGCCTAAAGTACACTTTCTCAAGGTAACTAGGGTTGTGACCCTAGCCCCCCCCATGAAGTTCACCCCTACCACTCAACTGAGCGGAGGTACCTTCCTTCATGGAGGTCATACCAAAATAAATCAGGCATTCCATGCTTGTGGGCCTTGGAGGTTAAGCCTAAGTGGTCTCCCACCCCAAGACCCCTATACTCAATTGAATCTACCACTTATTGTGGTCCTACTTTGTAACTGTTTCTGAATTCAGTTGCTTGGCCAAGTCATTTTCTGTGTGGTCCTGACATCTATGCCCCTCAGTCCTAACCAGCACCATTTCACCCAAAAGAGTGCACATGAAGTGCCTATTGCAACCACTGAGGCTAGAGTCTGACCAATTTTCATATAAAACCTTTTGCATTATTCATTTGTGATTGAATCTATGTTCATATACCTGCTTTTTCTATCTGCAGCCCTTCTGTGTTACACTGGATTCCAAAACCAATCATTGATTTTATTGATTCGATCCATATTCAGTCCTTGCTCTACTTGCTGCTTTGGTTTGGGGTTTTCCACTACAAAACCTACTTGCAGGAATACATCAAAAGACCTAGGGCATAATTCAAGGACATCTTTCTTTGCATTGTATGCCAAAATGGTGTTATCATGCAGCAATCTCGCAAAAAAAATCTCGGGTTCGGAACGGGCCTTTGGTGCCAGGCACTTTGGACAACACCAGTTGGTTGTTATTTGTGACAACTTCATACTCGGCAACTCATAGAATGTCCACAAATTACACTATTATAAAAGTGATTCACTCAACAATGAGGAGCTTCAGCAAACATATTTCTGGAACAAAAGTGAAGGAGGAACACCCTCATTTTGTTTCTCACAAACACATTTTGCAATAGGCCTTTGGAGTGAAGCAATTTGGAGGATGCCAATTGCTTGTTGGTTGTGATAACATCACAATAGGTAAGGGACAAAACTTCCAGAAATTCATCCGCATATAGTACTATGAAATGTCCCGATCCAACGGTGAGGGGCTGCACAAAAACTATTTGGTCTACATCAGTGAATGAAGAACACATCCGTTTTGTTTCTCACAATATGCGGTATGCTAAATTGAAGATACCCGTGACGAAGAACCCCCAAACTAGTTGAAGTGGCAATCGCTTTTGCAACATCTTGCTTTAGCCGCCACCGTTTCTGCACAATTTCAATGCGGTCCTTTAGGCAGGTGGGGGAAAACATTGTGGACACATGCAAATGTTCTACATTCCAATAGTCTTCATACTGATTGCCTACAACAGAAAAAGGCTTGAAAAGCACTACACTCAGGAGTGGTATTTTTTTGGTGTCTGCAAAAAGATAATTTTTCCTCCCACTTTCCTTCTAGGTGGGTGTCAAGAAAGGAGAGGGCGGCCACCTTTTTAGCCCTCCGAGGGAAGGGTGGGGCATTTGAGTGTGTATTTCGTGTAGCCCACTTTATAAAAAGGTTGGGGATCACGACTCCTGGCGGGGAGACCCGAGTGCCCCAAGTCGTCGGTTTTTTCTTTTCTCTCCTCCCCTATTTGGACCCTCCAAAAAAGGGTGTAGTACCTGCCCACCACGGCTTTAAATGACATTGCGGTTGAGCGAACCCGTGGAACTGCTCCCCATGCCCCTTCTATACCCCGTAGGGCAGAGCGGGAGATAGGTACCAAAAATTCCAATAACAGCTCTGACATTAGTTGCGTCACGGGAGCCCCCTTTCCAACCCCCCCCCCCTTGGGGGGGAAGGGGGGGTAAGGGGTCTCGAACCTTCCCCCCTTTCAAACCGTTTTGGACCTCCCTTGTCGGGGGCACATTTTTTCCATGAAAATTGGATTTGACATGATGAATGTAGAACTAGTTATAATCCCTAAAATGCCGTCGAACCAATTTTTGGTGCAAATGCATAAATCTGTCACCCATCGGAAGAATTGTCTATTTCAGCGGCTTGCAAGAGTTTTCACAACATTCCGAAAGACATCTGATTTTTGCATTGAAAACTATCTTAGTATACAACTTGAGCCATCAAATTCGACATGGCAGGTCCAACTTACAGTTTCTGCGGGTTTTTGCAAACTTCATCCAATGCAGCCTATGTTGACTGCCCCATGCTCCTCACATAGAAGCCATGGGAACAAGCATGGAAGGAGGCCTTCACCATGTGTGTCCATGGCTGCCTTTTCAACCACCTCTTTTCGATGTAGAAATGGGGAACTAGATGGAGCAACAGGCGGTGCTCAAGGTGAACCAAGCTAAATCATGGTTCCACTTTAAAAAGTTGAAACCTCTTACCTTTGTGCAAAACAAGTAAGAGGTTTTTAAAAAAGAATTCCTCCAATGCTTTATAAGAGAGACTGGGTGAGAACCAAAATCCCCAAAATGCTGTGCAATCGATTTAAGCGTAGATGCATAAACACGTTGTCGGTCAGAAAAAGATTCGTTGGTTTCCATGATCTGGCAGCATTGTCGCCAGATTTCCATGGGGAAATTGAATTTTGCATCAAAAACTACCCTAGAATATCATTTGAGCTGTCAAAATTCGCCATGGTAGGCCCAAACTATGAGGTGTAGAGGTTTTTTCCAAAAGTTGATCAATGTATTAATTAACATATTAATTGATAGCTCCTCACACCAGGGCCATGGACCTAACTGGAAAATGAATCTTGACCTTGCGCCCCTTCAAGCCTCTCTTTTCCATTTAGAAATGGGGACGTCGACGTAGCAACAGTAGGCGTGCAGCTGAGAACCATGGAAACAATGAATAGACATAGCAAACAGTGGTACGCAGCTTGGTTCGCCTTTAGGTGAACCAAATTGTGTACCACGCAACCAGGCCGCCATCTGGTTCAACGTCGGAGTGCCCTTTAATCACAGGACCCCCTCCCTGCTCCCCCAAGCAGACAAATAGGCATTTTCATAACTCGACTCAAACTCCACTCCCTTGCACAGGAAAAAGCGGCACAATGCAACACATAAATGATAAATCAAATCAAAGCCCCCTTTGAAACCCCCCCAAAATGTATGAAAAAACCCCCGGGCAACCCCCCCCCCCTCCCAAAAAAATGTATTAACCCCCCCACCCCCCTTGGGGGGGTTTGATACTTTTTTTTTGGTTTTTCTAGTACATCTTATGCCGGGTTTTTGTTGGCACATTTTGCAACTTTTGGATTTTTTTTGTACACAACAGGGTTTTTTTTTTTGGGTATTCACCAGTCTCCCAGCTGCCCAAGAAAAGCATCCATACGCTAAAATAGTGCAACATCAATTGCCTTCAACCACCAAAAGGACGGTGGGGCCCATAAATACCCCTCCAGACATGCAAACCACTGCAAATACTGAAGAGCATAGCAACAAAGAGTAATTATCGTTGTGTCCAACGGCATCCCACAACACTACAACACATTTCCAAGCACACACAGTGCAGCATCGGAGACACCTGTGGAGGTGCCCTTCGTAAAAGTTCACTGCTGAATGCCAGGAAAGCGAGGCACCAAGAAGATGCTCTCAGGTCACCTCACAACAGACACCTGCATGCACAGTCAAACGCATTGGGGGTTGCTGAAAGTACACTGCTGTTGAAAGTTGAAGCCACAGTGTTGCTGCACACAGATGATATACCCTTTTGTATTCAAAGTATCAGTTTGGCGCATGTCCAGGACCTTTGGTCTGGTTTGTGTCACAAGTGTTTGGATACTTTTGCGGTTTACAGATCGATTTTGAAAAAACACACGTAATCATCCATGGCATCCTGTGGACTTCACAGCCCAAGGCGGGGCTGTTGGTTCGGCAATCAGTGAAATACTTGGCACTCTGTTGGTAAATGTCACGCTCCTATGTGCATACCGTAGCGAAAATGATGGCCAAACCAGGTCGTTGGCGTTGCTGCAGGTGAGTACAGAGCAGAGGGGCGTATTTAGGTGCTTCGTGGATTGCACCAGCGCTGTACCTTATGGCACGGGCTTAGTGTACACCGGTCGTGGTCCAAAATGCTTGCAATTGCACTCAGTTTCAGTCTGGAGTGCCCCTCCCACACACACACACACACACACACACACACCCACACACACCCCTCCTCGCACACCCACTGGGAGTGCTTCACCCTTTGAGACAGGTTGTTTTAGGGTAACAAAGCGCTGTTTGACAAAGGGGGGGAGGGGTAGTTGGACAAGGCCATGGACACTTCTGCATCCTGGAACATTTTTCTTCC
Organism: Eutreptiella sp. 'Long Island Sound 2002'; assembly: GCA_964036045.1. Lineage (NCBI taxonomy): Eukaryota > Euglenozoa > Euglenophyceae > Eutreptiales > Eutreptiaceae > Eutreptiella > Eutreptiella sp. 'Long Island Sound 2002'. Next base: position 17,605,265 of record OZ038383.1, read on the forward strand.
GGTGTGTTGCACCGGAAACTTGTATCCATATCCCTTCCCCATGGCAAACCCCTCAACAAAGCACCACGAACCAACACAATTTCCTCGAATGGAGTTGGAACGTGCATGAAAATGTGCATAGAATGGTCTGTTGTGCAACCGGCCCACAACGGCTGGTGAGTGGGACGGAGCACTGTCGATGGGGGGCAAACCCTCGTCACCTGCAGGCAGTTCAGGGTTGTGGCGATGCCGCCTGCCATGACCTTCTTGGCACTTTTCGCTGTTTGACAAATGTGCGCACGAATTTTCGTCCTGCAGCCACCACAATTCGTCATTGTAATCATGGGGGGAAATGTCGTCAGAAACAGCGCCGTTGGGCCAGGGGCCGGCCATTGCGCACCGGGGAGTCGTCCTTGGGCCCCAAAGACGTCGGCAACAGTCAACAGGCACTGGCCACGGGACATGGTTAGAGCGACGCAACGTTAGAACAACGCAAAATGCTCCTGGACACCTCCCCAGAAAAAGCAGCAGAGGCCAACGCACAGAACATAGCGGATGCCCGTGGGGCTTCTGAAATGGCGTGTGCACTGCCGGGCACACCGGACGGGGGGGGGGGGGCAAGGGAGGGCGACCCTGACTCCCTGAACGGTGCTTGGCCTCGGGTGGACTTGGGGTGTGGCGAAGTCACGGCAAGTACAGTGTCACGCAACGTGTGGGCCAGACACCGCCGCGCGGCAATCGCCGCCCGAGCGGCGCAACGTGATCCGAGGCATTTACCCCGGCTCACAAATCCATTTCTGGGCCTTCTGCAAAGTATTCGGCTTCGACGAGGGGCGAAATAACGGACTTCAAGTGTTCAGATTCGGAGGACGGAGAAAAGCTGAACGGTTGGATACCACACTGCCAAGAGGCGGTTAGGGGCACCAACCGTCAAAGGGGCCAAAAGGGTCCAGAAAGAGGTCAAATCGGGTGAAAGAGGATGAATGCAGACGCCTCGGGTGACAGCGCTGACCACTTGTAGCTCCGACGGGCCGCCTGTTGAGTGAAAGGGTACTGCAGCCAGATATTGCAGCCCCGGCGGCGCAGGGCCAACCGATGCCAAATGCTGGGGCACGTGGCTGACGGTGGTTGGAGTCCAGCCGACCGTTGCATGCCAATTTACTGAAGCCACCGACGGGGGCTTCAGGGCGACCCACGCCGGCCGCAGGGAAACCGCAGGGAGAGCCAACGGGGTTAGGGTTCCAAAAGTGCAGATTCCTCATCCGATTCTTGATCTATTTCAGACCACTCGGCCTCATGAATGTGGGCACTGAAGGCACTGATGACACTACTGTCGTCATCTGAGTCCTGCATAGGCAATAAGTTGTGCGTAGGCAGGGGAGGGGGGCTCGCGGGCTTACGGCCCCGCGTTGGGGCCGGGCAACCGAACAGCGCCCCAAGGGGGCCACAATTGGTGGCCTGAGATGGCCGGCGCATGGGCATGAGGTACCCGTTGTGGCAGATCTCTCCGGTGCGGCCCAGCTCGGAGCCTCCAGGCAGCAGTATGGCCTTGAGGGACTGAGTCAAGAGGCAGAACATCAGGTCTTTGGACCCCCAGTACACTTTGTGAGCCGAGATCATGGCAGCATAACTGCCAAGGTCATCCGCGAGGTCGGACTGCAGTATGAAATCAAACCTGTGGACGCACAGTGCACGGGGCAGGCACGTGTACGGCACATACACCAAAGCGTAGACGGTCGCACCTTTTGTCGGCCAGTGTCTGAGTGACAGGCTTGCCTATGCTTCTGTCTGGGGAGGAGGGGGGGGGGTCAAAGCGGTATGTTATGTTGGCGGGGCACCGGGCACACCCCCATTGGATCCACCACTGCACATGTCCCAGACAGCCCTGTAGCACCTCTCGGACAAAGGCGGGACCATAGTCCACAGCTGCATAAGAATGCCCCTTCCCCCACGCCTTCGCCCCTTCCACCTGCACCCAAAGGCTTCCAGGCCCACCAAAACACAATGGGTCATGCCCATCTGCACTCTGTGCCTCATCCTACATCCTCGGTGCATAGAGTGGGTCTTCCAGTCAGCTTGCATGCCCCGGCCTTCATTGGGCAAAAGGGGGACCCTGATACCAAAATGGGGTACCGGACGAATGAACAAATGACCGAACGGATGAGTTGGGAATGTGGTGCCATGCGTGTCATTATTCCGGACATGCCGCAGATGTCTGAGGGAAAGGTACTGCAACCTTTGATAGTGCCCAAAAAACACAGACACTACGACTTCAGGAAAAGGCAATGGAGTATAAGAGGTATGTCATACAGTGCACGGATTTACAGACCCTGCAATGGTCAGTGGGACCATTGCGTTGAAGCGCAAACCACCACTCGGTTGCCGGACACAGCGCCATCCATAAGAGAGGGGGCCCAGGTCGGCTCTCCAGAGGACATGAGAGGTGGGAAGTTTGCCAGGGAAACTCAGCACAGACCTTCCGCTGCAACTGCGCTTCTGCCGGTCCTGAGCATCAGGCAACTGCTGTACCGCCTGCCGTGTCGTGTGGCCCGTGAAGCCTACAGCTGCTGCAACAACGCCGGCCAGCGGATTGATGGTGCTGGCGACAACAGTGGCGGTGGCAGTGGCCAGAATGGTGGCCGTTGCGTTGGAGCCAAATGTGGCCCAATTCGGCAGAGTGATCGGGGGGAATGTGGCCAAGGCTTTGGAGACAAGCGGCTCGAACCTGCAAATGGTGGAAGATTGGGGCGTCATCTTGCGGCTATGCACTGCTCTGCACTGTCCGTCAGGTACCAACAATGCGTTCCATGACCTCCGCGCGCACAACGCACCTACGCCCCCCTCCAGAAACCGCGAGGCGGGTCCTCCTGGTGTGCACGTGCAGTTCCCCTCAGAAAACGCGCAGAGGGACCACAGAAATCACAGCCATGAATCTTCAGGTGCTGGGGTCCGAGCAATGCCGCATGATCTGCACCCCCTTGCACTCGCATCCGCGGCATGGCCGCATGGTTCGTTGGAGGCGTCCTACCTCACAGTAGCGCACGGCACGTTCGCTCAAAAGATGGACGGGGTCCTGATCCGTTCATTTGGCACCCTCAAAGTGCAATCCGCCTCAGAAGTAGAGGGAGGCATGATCTAAAAACAAATGCGCCTGTCAGCAATTGTGTTGACATTGGCGCCGAGAGGCCATCAGAACACTGTTGTCCACATCACTTTGACAGAAGAGGGTAAGAAATTGTGAGGGCAGCCCTTTGGGGTGCCATGCTCCCAAGAAGGTCTGCTGGAGCGTGGTGAGATTGTGAAAAAACCCGCGACCCGCGGAAGGGGCAGAATCAAGCAGATAAGGGAAAGAAATGGAAGACACGCAACGGTTCGTATGACACAAGTCGTTACACCCGTAGCCGGTCTATGGGGAAGATGTAAATCAGTATTTGCACTAGATACAACTAATTCCCCAGCATCTTGCCCTTGACAATGGTAACGTAGTTGAATGACGAGTGCCCAGAAAAAAATCGTCCTTTTTCGCGCTCCAAGCCACGAGGAAAGATTTTCATCTCCTGCCAGTCCTCTGAGACACCAAAAAATGGAGTGTTCCAATGGTGCTGTTCCCTCAGAAACCTGTCTCAATAATGAATCAGGCTTTTGATGGACAGAGCACCAAAGGGATTCCGTGCGTTGCTTCATGAACTGTTGCATTCCTAAGACTGCTCCCAGCGGTCACAGCCCCTCCCCTCCCTGTGTACCAACCACCACCACCAAGAGTGTCAGGTATGTACCCCCCCCCCCTTTGGGCAACGAACAGTACTACTTCACCATTTGACTACAGGGTGGTCGTCGGACAGGGGGTAGTCGTTGGACAAGATCGTGGTTTGACAAGCGTCAGATAAAGCGCCGTTGGATCAAGAGTGCACAAGGCGGTCGCTGCGCAACGGGGGGCATTGCACGCGGGAGTCACTTGTTTGTAGCAGCAGCGTAGGTTACATACAACACTTCTATGGTACCCCATCGTGCCCTATTCGGCGCCCTCCAACGCAAAACATCCGAGTGACATCCAGTGGTCCCTTGGGGAGCTACAGACGACCTCCGCCATCATCCCTACGGCATGGCTTCAGCGGCTGCCTACCTCCCCGCCATACCCCCCCAGGCATGCGGGCACAATCCTCTGCATGGTCTTACCTGTAGTGCACAGACAACCTGCGACCCGAATCAAGCATTAGAATTGGAGGACGGGGGGGGGGGGAGGGGGTTTATCATATGGCAGTTGCAATGAAGTCATGCTTTGTGCCAGAAGGCTTGCTGGCAACTGCAAAGGCAAAACTGGGACACAAGTGCCCAGTCCAGGCCAGGTCCGCTTCAAGAATACCAGTGGCAGTGGGTGATGGAACAGCGGGGGTGAGAAGGGGACGGCCGGGGCGGTACCTGTACGCAATGGGATCGTTCGCATGCATAATATTGTACAAGTGCTTGCTCCCACGCGCACCGCGAGGATATGCCCCCGGCAGTGTGCCGGTGGTAACCCCGCGACCTGCTAAGAACAGCGGCAGCGGAGACCCCAACGCATAGAGGGCGAGCACTGGGAACAGCAGCTTCGATGGCTTGTCCCACGTGGCACGCGTTGGGTCAGAGCTGGGTCCCGAGGTGGGCGTGGAAGGGGCCCAGCCAGGGACGGTAGGGGCGACCGGGGCCGCAGTGTGTGTGGACGCTGGCGTGTTTGGAGGGGTTTGGGCCGGGGGGACAGGGCCCTGCTGCGCCAACAGATCGTAGCAGATCACCGACCCAAGCGAATGCGCGAAGAGGACCACGTGGAAATCCCGGGCCACTTTTTCGGGATTCTTCGCCACATATTCCAAGAAGGTGTTGTTGAGGGCGTCCTGGACCACCGTCTGCATCAGCGCCTGTGAGAGAGGGGGCCGGACCCTATTAAAGAGAGCTATTTGGGTGGGGGTTGGGGGGCTGATGGTGAGGGAGGCGGGATGAGACTGAGGAAGAGGCATCCCGGCCCTTGTCTGAGCAACCGCATTCCAAAGCCGGTGTTGCCCGGACAAGGCCATTGCTGATACGTTGTAACTCGGACGGCTCATTGGCACGCGTTACACAGGACGAGGCTCAACCAATTGGAAAACCGAAGGGCAAACCATCGGAACAGACACCAACACCAGCTGCTCGGGTGCGGATTTTGGGCCATTATACGACCGAATTGTCTGCCACCGCACAGCACACCGCAAAAACTCGCATGCCGTTCCGGAATTGGCACACAATCCACAGTTGCGAAATTGACCGACCGCCCAATCCTTGCCTCACCTCAACCCCAGCCACAAACACAGCCCCAGCCTGATCTTGGGACAGGGGCCACCTGGTTGTGATTTAAGTACAACATGACGTCCACAAAGCGGTTGTTGATGAGGTCACGAACGGTTCCGAGCGTGGGGGGTGTGATCTTCTCCAGCGTGTTGTTGACGTCCAGCTGGCGGTGCACCTCAGATTGCCAGTCGATGCCCCAGAAGTCTACGCAGACCTGCTCGGGGTTGGAGAAATCTGGCAGGCAACTCTTGAGGATGAGGTCCTTATTCTCTGTGAGCTGGTTCAGGTGAGTGCTGATCTTCTCACTGCTGGGCCCCACCCCGTGCACTGTCAGCACAAGGATCGTGATGGGCCGCTCGCGCAACGCAGTGACCATCCGCGCGACCTCCTGCCGGTCAGGGTTGATGTCATTGTACGTGGGGCTGTCCTCTGGAACTCGCTGCATAGCAGCGAGTGGCGCAGACGTCAAATCATTTGATCCCAAAGCCTCTGAAATGACAGGCCCAGGTCCGGGGCTGTGTGTGTGTGCGCGCGCGTACACACACACACAAACACCCGCCAACTGCCTAATGCCCCACCGCAGTGGGTTGATTCAATCACCCAGTCAGTTCGCATTGTCGTGTCATGTCATTGCCCGTGGCAATCCATGGTGGTTTGCACACTTTGTAGGGGCTGGAGATCTCGTAAGAAAGTAGCCCTTCATTGCACACATGAATTGATCTGCACTTGTTAGTTAGGAGCAAGAATTGTTAGAGCCACCTATTCTAACCCTCACACTCCTCCTCGTACCCATTACATGTGTTACACCCTCCCCCCCCTTGCCCCCTGTTACCCCCCCCCCCCCCCAAAAAAGGGGACAACGGCTCCCGCCCAAGTGACGGTTTCCCCCCAAGGGGGGGGGGGGGGGCACCATTGCAGACCAAACACTGATTGGCCCATGCAGTGCACAATTCACGGCCAGTCACTTGCTAGCTGTTATTTGCTACAGGCTTCTCGATACACACTGACATGCATAGATGCGCATGGTGCGAGGCACATGGTACAAACAAGCAGAAATCTCAATGCACCCATTGGGCTGGAACCACCAGAGGTGTATCCATCGTCTTCATCACTGCCATCTTCATCGTCACTGGACCCTGTAGAGTCAGAATCTGAGGAGCCCTCCTAGGACATAAATCTAGGCGGTGTCAAGCAATTGTGAAAATTTCAGCCCATCAGCCCACACTGTCTGAAGATTGGACCCCCCACGAAGTGAAGGGGGGACCCCAATTGCATCACAACACCCTGTCGAGGCTGTGGATATGCACCAGGTACAAAAAGACGAAGTGCCCTCCCTGCAGCAACATAGATAAAAAAACCACTATGTGGAACTGGTGTGTTTCCTTTGGGGACTAGCCAGTGACGATCCCCCTCCTAGGACCACATGCAGGTCAACAAGGCGCTCTACACATGCACGTCCTGGTATGCATATGTGTTCAGCAATTCATCTCAATCATCCTCTTTGGCCAGGTGGGCTACAGCATGATGTACACAAGGCTAGCCTATGCCTTAGGTTGTCCAGGTTCAGGCTGTGTTTTGTAGGCGAAAACAACTAGCCTGCATCCCCCCCCCCCCCCTCTCCTGTCTAAGCTACACCCCCCCCCCCCTTGCGCACGCATGGCCGTGGTCCCAAAATTCCATAAAAACAGCGGTTCAATGCCCACCCCGTGCTTAGACAAGGCCGTGCTTGGACAGGGAGGGGGGGGCATACGCAAAAAACCGGATTACTACGGTCCCTTCACCCGCTGTAGCTTGGACAACACTGTAGCTTGTACAAGGTGGGGGAGGGGGTACTATGCACTGTCCCCTAAACTTCACCGTCTTGCATAAGGCTGACACTCATTTGGCTGGGTTGCTGTGTTACCTTCAGGGATTAGGGAGAACGAGAGGTAGTAGTAGTGTTTCGCGGGAGCGGTATGCAGTATGATTGGTGTTTCTTTGTGGAAATGACGTTGGTGCTAAATTCATTTGAACTGTAGCTTTCTGTCCTTTGTGAATCATCAAAATGGAGTCAACATGCAGCTCGTCTCTCCCACAAGGGGGTATGGACAAAGGGGACAGGGTGACACGACGTATCAACTGCACCAAAACAGCGTTGCACCAACTCAAAGGCCAAAGCCCGCATTCATCGCCCCGCTTGTGTGCGATGCCCCCCCCCCCCCCCACAGCCTCCTGTGTGCCCCAAAGGGAACCATTGCCAAGACGGTCTATCCAGTCCCTGGGGGCCAAAAAAAACAGCAATAGGGCAACTTTCAAGTTGAGCATTCATGTTGCTTCAGCCTCACCTTCCATGCATCCTAATTTGGGGATCACGGTGGTTTTTCAATATAGGCGCCACAACAACCAATGTAGGCCCCATAAAATGTTCGAGTTTAGCCCCGGAGGAAAGCGTAGCTCGATTGCGGAAATAAGCGCTACTCATTTTTTTTAGGGTGTAAGTCGTGTATGGGAAAAAAAACCCCTTGCCCCCCAAAAAAGTCGGGGAAACACTAGAACCACCTAACAACTGCCATTGCTACGGGAGGAGGTAAAGCATATAGCCCCCACGGACATTTTGGGTACCTCCGGCACGGGTGAAGCAAAGGAGCCGTGGCGTGAAGGGTGCTTTCTATACTCATCGCCGGCAGATGGCGGATATAACGTGGAGCATACCCATATGAGGTGCTCATCATGATCGCAAACAAAAAATGCAATTTGCCCTTCGGCCTTTGGCAAGGGGTATCAAAATGACTATATTGCTGCCGGTGCCACTAGCTACGAAGCTCAAGCCAGCGATACCACGTAAGTCCGGTCACCTTGGGCCAGCTGCATTCTTCACATGCAACCATAGTGGCGTGGAGCCAACCACGAGACACCGGCGAACACACACTTGATCAAAGTAGTCTTTGTGTCCGATGGCTTTGGCTTTACACGCGGATTGTTGCGCACAAGCGTCACAGATATCCTTCGCAAGGAACTGTTCCAGCTGTTCAATAAATCGTTGGTCGTTCACCAACCGACCCTCTGCGCCCTTTGGGTACGCCTTGGGGACCTCGACACACTTCCCACGGATGAGCATGTATGGGCAGGCATCATTAGAAGAGGAAGTGGACTCCGGGGTTTGTGGAGGGCCTTGACCTTGCCCTTCACTAACTTCCCATCCGGGGGCATGTCCTCGGAGTTGGAGGCTGGGGAGGCTGGAGATTCTCCAAGTGTTCGCTCCGAGGAGGAGGCAGCAATATTGCCCTCGGGTTGCGAAAGAGGATCCTATTCATCAGAAAGGAGGGGGGAAGTAGATGGGGGCGGGGACTGAGAGTCACAAGCTGGGGCAAGAGGAGATTCTTTTTTTTTTAACTGACTCCAGATTTTCAAAGAGTACTCAAGACTGTGCCTGGGAAAGTGAGGCTGGGGCAAGAGGAGATTCTTTAGGCTTCCGGCAACTCACTTCCTCCTCCCATCCATTCTGCGGGATGGTGCCAGGGACTCGGACAGAGCGATTTGCATTGATGATGCATAGTGCTTCCTCCGTTTTCCACTTGTTGTACAACCATGCATCCTCATCAGCAGGGATGCGGCCTCGCATACGGCACTGTGGTCAAGCAACAACCCTAGCCTTCGCGGTGCATGCACCACAAGTATGTTTTCTGCTCGCACTGCCCACACGTCCAAGGGGGCCGGAAAACTAGTGCCACATCTTCCTAAGCGGGCGGAGTCACCTTAGGGGGGCACTGCCACAACATCCTGCGACGCATCTGATGCCGCACCATCCGTATTGGATCGTGTACCTCGTTGTTTCGGGTCCTTCGTGCGGGCTTTCTTTGAGGAAGACTGATTTGGTGGTTCCGCCTGTGCAGAGACCAAGCGTTCCACACGTCCCAATTTGAGGGGCCGTTGGGCAATCAACTCGCAGGAGTACTGGGTGGGCACCTTGAAGCCTAGAACCAATGCGCCACAAAAGGACGCCTTCACACAGCATATGTTCTGTATGTTGGGCACGTGCAACGCTCTGCATTGACCCGGTGGATTGACATGAAGGCAACAAAATCCTTCCATTGCAATGATTTGCCTTTCTCTACCTTTCGCAATGTCTGATTCCACAACGCCGCTGCTGAGGCATCAACAAGGGGGTATGTCCTCACCGGGTCGCCGTTGCGTCCCCATTTTTTTTTATTTCTCCCCTCGATGAAAAAAGAGGGCATCTCCTGCACCAAAAAACGTAGCAAGCTCGTGAATGGTCTGACTTTCTTGCCGCATCCACGGTTCTAGAAGCGGGGCACGGCCAGTGAAACCGTAAGAATGCTCACCCTAGCATTTGCCGATGTTAGGGATCCCATTGACAAGGTGGGAGTCCGTGACCCCAACTTGAGGGGCCAAGCCAAAGTGTGGGAGTCTGCCACCCCAACTTGAGGGCCCATGCCAAAGTGTGGGAGTACGTCACCCCAACTCGAGGGGCCACGCCAAAATGTGGGAGTCCGTCACCCCAACTTGAGGGGCTATGCCAAAATGTGGGAGTCTGTCACCCAACTCAAGGGGCCACGCCAAAGCGTCGGAGGCCATCACCTCAACTGGAGGGCCCACACCAAAGCATGGGAGTCCCTCACCCCAACTCGAGGGGGCACGCCAAGCGTGGGAGTCCATGAGAGCCGGGGGGGGGGGGGCGGAGTGGCCCACAAGTGGGCATCACCCCTGCCGTGTGGGGGGTCCCCAACGCTTTAGAGCGGGGGACAAAACCAACAGTGGGAATGTTTTGTTTTTTGCGGTGAATCACTTTTTTTTTAAAAACACGCGTAACTCGGTAAGTTTTTTTTTTTGTTGCAGTAGGGCGCGTATAAAAAAAGCATAGGTTGCGTAACAAAAAAAGTGTAACTCATTTTTTTTGAAAAAAAAAGTAAGAAAAAAAAAGTAAGGGCGTCACTCGCTTTTTTTTTGCAGTAGGTTGCGCATCACAACAAAAATACCAACACAGGAGTGGCCCACAAGTGGGCCTAGTGGCTACATCACCTCTGCCGTCTCGGGGGTCCCCAACACTTCAGAGCGGGGCACAAAATCAGCAGTGGGAATTTTTTTGTTTTTGGGGGTAAATGACCTTTTTTTTCTAAACTGCATCAATTGCTAATTTTTTTTGCAGTAGGTCGTGTATAAAAAAAAGCGGAGGTCGCGTAACAAGAAAAAGCGTAACTCGATTTTTTTTGTCGTAGTAGGTCGCGTATAAAAAAAAAAAGCATACGCCGCGCATAAAAAAAAAGTAACTTGCTCTGTTTCTTTAAAAGCGTAACTTGCTATTTTTTTTTTGGATGTGGGTCGCATCACAAATGAAGCGTAAGTCGCGTGCCATACATTTTCAATTTTTTTTCCTCATTCGACTTATGCCAAAAAAATTTAAGCGACTTACGCCTGACACTTAGCCCCGTAATGATGGTTGACGGGTCGTGCCTCTAATGGGTTCATTCATGTCATCTGGTCGTTGTGTAAGTACACTTGTCGTTTGGGCATGTGTAAGTATATTTGTCGTTTGGTCGTGTGTAAATACACTTCTGCTTGGTCACTGAGCCTGGCTTGTGACCTCTTTATGCCGATCCCTACCACTCCAAGGTGGGGCATGTCCTTCGCTTCGGTGCATCGTGATTCAGTGTTTGGTGATGGTACTATACAAAACAAAAATAGGGGAAGCCAAGTATATGGTGTGTGTGGACCACGATTGGCTAAGTGAGTGCTAGCATAACACACTGTATCCATATATGTGTAGCATAACGTGATCCTCCATATGATGTCCATAGAAAAACAGCCGCATCACTTTGGTTGACAGTCTTGGCTACCGTCCCAGCATGAGGGGTTGGGGGAGTCTTGAAATCCTTGTGATTCAGTCAATTCGGCAAGAAAGGTGTCCCCCACTTTGGAGTGGTACGGCCACAAAATTGTGTGAGAGCAAGATCCTGCACACAAAGCTAAGTCTGCGACATGTGCCTTGTTATGGATCGGCTGAAGAGTGACCTATAGATCGTACCAATAGTACAATTTAAAACAAATGAGCGTATCTTTTGTACCCCCAAGGCTTACATGGTAGTCACTCAAGGCTTCCACTTCTTGAACACCAATGGGTTGCTGCGCGTGTGTCTCTTGTCCCAACTACGGAGATCCTGGGTGTGGGGGATGAACACAGAATGGAGTCCGGACATTCCTTTTGGAACCAGCTAGACGGGTGGTTCAAACAGTGAAAAGACAAGCATGCAGCTGGACAGACCTGCAGGAGGTACAACGGCATTCGCAACAATTGTGCATTGGAGGTGGCTACCGAAAAGAAGAGGCGACTCGAAGCGGCCTAGTGAAGGCTCATGTACATGTGACTAGTTCTTGGTGTTTGCGCTCTTGATCCCCTTGGCCCCTTGACAACCAGTGTGTTCGACCGATGTTTGCCTTGCTTTGTGTGCTTTATTGTGGTTACCTTTCTTTGGGACCCAAAGATGCTCTCTTAGTTGCAGTGTGCACACCAACAGCTTTGTTCACTCCATCCCCAATCGCGGTGCCTTAATTGTACCTTAAGTGCAATTGTAATTGTAATGCAAAAAAAGAATGAATGGGGAAAATATGGGGGGGGGGGCTCTTGCATGGATCAATACACACTTGACCCCAACCAAATTGACTTTATGTATCCTGATTTTATCTACAAGCCAAGTGCACTACAATCTTGATGTCTACTGCAGTCTATGATGCCTACTGCGGAGGGGATCCCTTTTCCTGTTTTGTGCTTCTTTTCATGGAAATGGCTTAAAGGTTTTGTGAGTTTATGCGCACTCTTAGTAAAAGGGCAACAACAACACAGAGCTCAGTCCGGACTACTCTCACCTCTGCTGATACAGTTGCATCCTGTTTGCATCCACTCTTACTGATGATGCACTAACCTCGGACACATGTAGCACACTAGAAGGCCATGTAACAACAAGTGTTCATGTTTCCGTGCACTGCGCATGTGGCATTGAGTACCATGAGTGCATATCCATGATTCACTTATTCATCCATTTTTTGGCAGCTCACACCCCTACCTGGGCAAGTCTACATGTAGTTCCAGCCTAAATGTTGAGAGATCCATGAATATGACTTGGACCTTGCCTGGCAACCCTCGTGAGGGCACTACTTGCGTATTGACTTCACATCTTTCCCTCTTTGTGTTCCCCATCGCTTTCTTTTTCATCCTCGCTAATTTAATTATTGTGTTATTGTGCAGCTATAGGGGGAATGTTTGCCCAGCGCGCGCCCGGCGCGCTACTTTTCTATTAACTATCCCGACTTCAGCCCCAGATTTACCCTCCCATGGAGAAGCCCCCCAAGTAGACCACATTGCACTGCACACCTTCCCTACAAAGCACGTTGCAAAATAAAGCAGGGTCTGTGAAGCAGCAGGGGCCACAGTTCCCCCCTCCAGATACTCTGTGTCCTTTGGTAGGTGGTGGCCTTTGCCAAAGGTGAGGATTTGTTGGGCTATCTTAGGCACGGCAATGTCGTGTTCTATATAGTGGGGATGCTCATTCGCCCACCAGTCGCATCACCGGGGATGTCGGCGGCCGGTGGACTTGAGGGGGTTGGTGGGGGTGAGTCCCAACTCGGGATACCGAAGGAGAGGGCGTCCATGGGGCAATGATGGTTGATGACGCGCACCCCATCTTGATGGTACTCCAACTCCACATATTCTTCGTCCGAATGGCCAACTACCTTCGCAGGTACGCGGAGCCCAGTCGACGGAGTGTAAAACACGCTATCCCCAATGTTCAAGTCCATATCGAAAAGCAAAAGAGGTCTGAGGACGCGAACAGCAAAAATTGATCTCCCGCAGCAGACAGCTGAATGTATCACCATATTACCACCTCATCGTGCCCGTTTCAAAGTGCACATGCACGCATTTCAGGAACTACGCAACGAAACGCAACGCAACGCAACGCAAAGCAAAAGCGTAACGAAGATTGTCCCGGTTTCCTCAATAGCACCGGAAGGTTGAAAGACCGCATAAAGCGTGGATTGTGAGTCCCTAACCCCAACTCAAGGGGCCACGCAAAAAAGCGTGGATTGTGAGTCCCTAACCCCAACTCGAGGGGCCACGCAACAAAGCGTGGATTGTGAGTCCCTAACCCCAACTCGAGGGGCCACGCAACAAATCGTGGATCGTGAGTCCCTAACCCCAACTCGAGGGGCCACGCAACAAAGCGTGGATTGTGAGTCCCTAACCCCAACTCGAGGGGCCACGCAAAAAAGCGTGGATTGTGAGTCCCTAACCCCAACTCGAGGGGCCACGCAAAAAAGCGTGGATTGTGAGTCCCTAACCCCAACTCGAGGGGCCACGCAACAAAGCGTGGATTCAAAGATTGTCCCGGTTTCCTCAATAGCACCGGAAGGTTGGGGCCCAAAAGAGGGCGGAATTGCTACGTCACCCCTGCATTCTCGGGGGTCCCCAACAAAGGGGACAAAATCAGAAGTCGAAACCTACGCCGGGGGTCACCATGATGCCCCACGCAACAAAGCGTGGATTCAAAGATTGTCCCAGTTTCCTCAATAGCACCGGAAGGTTGGGGCCCAAAAGAGGGCGGAATTGCTACGTCACCCCTGCATTCTCGGGGGTCCCCAACAAAGGGGACAAAATCAGAAGTCGAAACCTACGCCGGGGGTCACCATGATGCCCCACGCAACAAAGCGTGGATTCAAAGATTGTCCCGGTTTCCTCAATAGCACTGGAAGGTTGGGGCCCAAAAGAGGGCGGAAATGCTACGTCACCCCTGCATTCTCGGGGGTCCCCAACAAAGGGGACAAAATCAGAAATCAAAACCTACGCCGGGGGTCACCATGATGCCCCACGCAACAAAGCGTGTATTCAAAGATTTTCCCGGTTTCCTCAATAGCACCGGAAGGTTGGGGCCCAAAAGAGGGCGGAATTGCTACGTCACCCCTGCATTCTCGGGGGTCCCCAACAAAGGAGACAAAATCAGAAGTCAAAACCTACGCTAGGGGTCACCATGATGCTCCTAGTATCTCAAAGTGTGGGTCTCTAGTACAGCCAGGCGCCCAAATAGCTGCACTGTGCTAAGTGCGCCCCCTTAGTGCACCCCCTAAAAGGCCACTAGAGGGGCACGGGTCCAAAAAGATGCCTGGCGCGCGCCCGGCGCGCTAACGTTCCCCCATACTTTGTTGGCACCACAGGAACATGAACAAGGCACCGCATCGCTCCACTTCAACCAGAGTATTTCTTGGGCAGTCTCCCTGAGCACTTCAATTCATGGCCTCCACTGTTGAATATTTCCGCCAACACAGGATACAATACACACTATAAAAGGGCACTGAGGTTGACAACGACTGTCACCCTCTAGCATAGTGCTTATGAGAGGGACTGGCCTGCATGCAGGGCACTAAGATTCCTTCAGAAAATCCCCCAGAAAAAGTATTTCTGTATGGGCAGATTTGGGCTGTGCTTTTGCTTGAAAACTCGGGAGCTTGAGGGTCACATTCCCAACTGTGGCTCCCGTTTGTGGCTGTGGAGTGTTGCCCTGCATCCCTTGGCAAAGCACCACATCCCTCAGCACTGTGCTTGCTGGTTGGCATTAGCCATAAAACGCAAGGCACCACGATAGGTACAGCTGGGGAAAGAGCAAAGAGCGGTCAACACAGATCAGAAGCAGATCAGCACAATGACAAAAAAATCGGTGCCTGGGTCTGGGTTTGGGTCACAACTTGGTGTCCAAGCTCTAACCCTAGCAGTGTGAACCACTGTTTTAGACTTTTTGTATTGGTTTGATTCCTGAAATACTGGCATCTCTCTCCTGATATGCCCAGACTGATGCCCCTTCAAGTATAGCAAAAAAAAGCAGCGTTCCAAATATCTTGCTGACACAAACTGGGGTGCGTGGGATCAGGGGCAGGGGGGAGCGCCGTCGCTTGCCGGGGGGGGGGGGGATTAGAGCATTCAGACTCATTCCTAGCGACCTGCTGCGGCTCTCAGATGTAGATTAAGCATCCCTGCCCTTTGGATTACTGGGCCCCAGGGGCACTGTTGCCAAGTGACCCCCCCCCCCCCCCAAGGGCTGGACACCACCACCGACAAAGGTCTTTTGACCCTTCCAGTGCATAGTACATGGCGAGTTCTTGGAGGCTTGTGGGTATACGCTGACATGCACAGATGCTCATGGTGTGAGGCACATGATGCCAACAAGCAGAAGTCTCAAGTGACTGCAATGAAGGCGGTGAGGTCGCAGGCACTGGTGTCATGTGTTTCACTGCAGCGTGGTCATGCACAACTTCAGTAGCAGTAATTGTACAATATGCTGCTGTACTGTTCGCCATGGGTGAAGGGCCCTGGACAACAGCCAGCACAGGCTTCTTCATGGGATGGACATAGTGCACAACAGTGCCTTGAGGGAACATTTTCAGGTCTGAGGAGTGGACTGGGTCAGAAAAAAGGATGTGTACATGAGCTCTGAGAATAATGGCTGGGCAAAAGGGGGGGGGGGGCAAATTCCCTGAGCTACAAAGTTGCACACTCTACACCCTACGCTTGCCCACGCGCCGACGTATGCGGGGTCGCCGCATGACCATGCAGCGGATCCGCTGGTCGGCGTCACGGACTTGACGGTACTAGGTGATGTCTATGCAGACATCGGCCTTTGGGAGGGCCAAGTCAAGCCCACGCGCCTCCGTGCTTGCACCTGTGCAAGTGCCGGGGTTTCACATCATCATCCAACGCCCGCGGACGTGCCTTGGGGAGGAGGTGCGGGTAGGTTGGAAAGACCCACCACTGCATCGGGTTGTCCTAGATGCGGTAGCTCTGCCCTTGGAGGCGCTCCCGGCTCTAACGAAGGGACGCCAAGGTTTCCCTGCGGTCCAGCAAGAGCTTTTTCGCCAAGGGTACCTCGCTAATGTGCTTCGGGGGGCCCGCCGATGTGGTGGTGGTGTGGTGGTGGTGGTGACCCTTTGTTGCACTTTGCTACAATCAGTGTCATCCCTGTCGGCCCCAAATGTCCTCTGCATTACCTCCCCCCCCCCCCCGTCCAACGAACGGTCTGAACGGTTGTGTTCGTTGGACCCACCGTTCGGTGCGCGCGACAATATTGTGAAACGGTGGGAACACATCCCTGGGCACAAGATACCCAGCCCATTCAATGCACCATGCAATGGGGGCCTCCAATTGGCACTTTTCAGAGTACAATCCCTTGTTGTGGTCCCGGTTCATGTGGAAAAGTTGAACATGCTCCCCGGGCCTGGGGCCCGTTTTGTTCTTGGCATGGGCAGAAGTGGCAGCCCGGTCCACTTTGGGATGGACAGCTCACCAGTGTGGTACCGCTTGTATGGCAGCTCCCGGCCAGGTGCAGGCAGAGAATCAGTCATAGTGGGCAATAGAGGTCCTGCAGTTGAGGGACACCATTCCCTCACAACCTGCTCTACAAATTTGCCCACCATTACTGCAAGGTACATCACACCAGCCGCTCATTCCCCCAAACCACTAACTTGAAATCACGGCTCTGGAGCCCGGTACCTGATTAAGTACCTAATCAATTAGGTCCGAAAAAAATACGGTCTGAACAGACGTATTCGCTGGACACACCGTTCGTTGGACACGGGGGGCTGGGGGATCTCATTGGACGCCAGACCATCTTCAAAAACCACTTGCAACCCCTCAAAATCCTCCACACCCACAGCGCTCATAGCATTGCAGGGGTGTTGCAGGCATGATGCACAAGTTCTGAAGTAACAATGTGATGGACGGACTACGGACAATAAGGACCGTAAGCAAGTGTAGATGAGCTGCAAACAGCAAACAAATGATCATCTTGGGGTGCACTATGCGCACGCACACAGCTGTAAACCCCCAAAACCCAGGGCGCTGTAAAGAATGCACCCTTTTCAAAAATGCGCACGACAGGGCTCTAACCCCCTGGAATGGCAATGTGTGACCCATGAAAATCTTACGGCGCCAGCGCCATAAACATGCAATGTCGTCTTGAAAGACCACAGCCCACAGCTTTGTTACACATGGTGAAAAATCGAATCGCCCCATGCTCCTTACAGGCACCACCTCAGGCAGGAAACTTCCTGATTGTGACGGTACCACCACCTATTGCTGCTTGCACAAGGGGGAAGTGTTGAAGAAGCAAGGTCTGGTATGCCTTCAAAATGACAGGTTCACCACCTGGGCGCTTGTGCAACGGGTGTGCGTAAGCAATGGCAAGGGCAATAGATATTTGAGCAGCAAATCCCCAGATGCATTCATTTTTTTTTGACCAATTTTTGACAATTTTGACAATTCTCCACCACGTGGTTCTGCATATCTTTCCAGGAGTAGGTAGATAATAGCAATCCTACGATGACACCGCAGAGGTCGAAATTTGGCACTCAAAAACTCGCAAGGACAACCGAGAAACGTCACCCTTTTCACTCCAAGGCACACACACACACACACATACACACACGCGGGGGGGAAGATAGGGAGAGAGGGTGGGTAAGGGAGAAACAGAGAGAGAGAGATGTAGAATCCGCGAGTTTTTTGGGTTTCAAATGCACAGGAATTGCAAGGGCCTCTGAATGACGGCACTATTTTGGCAGGATATACTGAAACTCTGTCATTATCCAAATGTGCATCACACACAAAAATGGGGCTGGAACCACCCACAATGCTACAGACACTTGCACAGGGCTGTAGATGGACCTTTAATTGTGATGCACAAGCTAACCCATGAGGGAGAGAGCTGAAGCTCAATGAAAAGAGGGAGCAAATGCCCGGTGCCGAATGCCGATGCTGGTGAAGGCCGTCCTTGAGCATTGGACCACCGCTTACCTGTCGCCTGCTGTGGACTGACCATCAACAGCCAGCAATTGAGCCCAACCTGCGGGGCAGTAACATGCTGTCTGCAACCAAAAACCCCAAAGCCCTGGTTACTGGCATGACTTCACCTGAAGCAAACCTCAATGAGCGGCTGCGTGACTTCAGCCCAGCAACCCTGTGATACAAGTGAAGAGTCCTTAGGCAAAGCAGAGGCGCCATTGGTGTTTGATGGACGGAGCCAAGTGCATAGTGAGGTCAAGGATGGCATGGTGCACGCTATTACCATTCTGTACTGAAAGAAGCAGAACATTGAATCGTGAGAGGAATTCATGAAATAGTATGTGACACTGAAAAGCTCCCTGTCCCATCGTTGATGAAACGCAGCGCACTTATGAAATGGATACTAGGTCCAGGGGGCACTCCCAAATACACCCACGCCTAGGCGGCATCAAATGGGGCCAAAGGTGCATTAACAGAGCCGTGCCACCTTCCAAGGGCCCCACCAAGGGCCCTTGCCCCACCCCCTGACATTGAAGTCGACAGGGCATTCCAAAAGCGGGTCAGTCTGAAGGGCAGGGGTAGTGGCGTCAAGAAGGCACGTTGCCCACCACGTCAATCTTCTCTACGTCTGTGGTGTAGCAGCTACCACCGTGGGCACATCATGCGCTGGCAACAACAACCAACACCACTGTCCAGCCACGATGGGGATATACGCCCAAACCGCAGAATTTCGGGTTGAAATTCGCAGATTGGGATGACCCTTTACCCCATTTTAGCAATGGCCTGCAGCAGGACCGCTGAGACCCAAACCAGACAGCCAATTTGTCAAATGCCCCCAACATCAGCCAAATCAGCAGCACCACACATTGGGGCACATCATGCTGCTGACACAGTACACCTCCATTCAATGAGGAGCAATTGATTTGCTCGTTACAATGAGGAAGGTGGATGGTCGCCTCTGCAAGCTCTCCATTTGCAATGTTGAACAAGGTTTGGAGGCTATGTCATGTGCCCAAATTGTATTTCACACGACCCCCAACCCTAATCCCGCTGGAGTAAACCGCTGATTAGCTCGCTGGAATTTTCAGGTTGGAAGATTTTTGGCCCTCGATTTCGCCAGCCGAAAGTCCGGCCACTCTTTCGGATCGCTAATCGGCCAGCCAAAAGTCTACTGAGGCGAAGTCTGGCTTAATCTGTCCACCCCCCACATGCACCCGGCAAGCCCCTTAGGGTTGCAGGCTGCCATGTGACAGTATGGAACCCATACCCATATTTGGAGATAGAACTTTAGGGTTGGTGTGCATCCCGCCAAAGCTCTGCAACATCCACCAAAAGCTCGGGTAGCACCCACCAACATCCACCAACAACCTACAAGTAGGAGTACCTACGACCAACAACCTTCGAGACCTACGAGTAGGAGTACCATTAGGAGTTTTCTTTTGGCGACTTGCCACTGAATTTTGTTCTCGATGCGGACTACTATGGGGCCAACAATGGTCAATGTTGCATTTTGCGCTTGGACATTGCTTTTACAACAACATTTACAAATGAAATCCGTCATTGTGGGGCCTGGGGGGGGGGGTCATGACTTGCTGGCAACTTGCACGTGCAACGCCAGTCGCAGACAAATCGATTCGGGACGTATGGGCATCCGGTAGCCCACGCCATCTCAAACGCACTGGTGCGCACACTACACTGTTCAACAGATACCAAGCATTGGTTGCCACAGGAACAGCTGCGTTATTGGTTCAGTGGTGGACATCAGAAGATGCACTCGAAAGGGGCACTGCGGGGCTGTGCTGGTGCGCAATATCTCCCCCGAAGCTCAAACACAAATGGTACAACGTCTACTCTAATGGACAGAGACCCAGGGTACAGGGGACACTGGGGCATGGTCACGGTGTCCTCCGCCACAAAACGAAGAGACCAAAGGGTCACTGCCAGGGGAGGGGGGGGGGGATGCAAAGGGGGCGTGAAATGCAAAGGGGGCGTGGAATGCAAAGGGTGGGGGGCATGTGGGGCCATCATGAAATGTACAATCGCCCCAGTTAGTGGGTGTGCAGAGATGAGCCCTTTATGATGCGGTGAAGATGGGTACTGAAATTTGAGATGCCAAAACATGACTACAGATGTGTATCATGGATCGGTTTGCCCCAGCGTACCATCAGCGGAAAGCAGCGGAAAATGGTGTGGGAGCGGGCACACTTGGGCTTGGCCCTGGTCACTTGGCCTTCGGTCCGTGGACCAAAGGGAGACTCGCAAATTTCTGCCACTGCGACCACTTCTGTCCCAAATGAGCACTGAAAAAGGGCGGGCACTGCCCTTGCACTGCACTGCACCGGCTACAACGGACCGGTCGAGGCTGGCGGCTTCTCTAGGCCACAGCCACGCAGCGCGTCATAAATTCGGGGACAGCTCAGCAGCGCATCAACAGCACCGCTCGTGCGCTCGCTCAGCGCCTCGTCGGATAGACAGGGACCTGCGGCAGAGAAAGACTTGAGACACAATCCTCTCGACCACCGTCCTTTTGGCTGCTGCCCCTGTGCGTGCCCCCCACCCGTGGCGGTTTGCCCTCCTCCTCCCTCCTGCCACTCGCACTACCCCTTCGTCCTGTGGCCTGACTCCCCAGCCCCCTTCCCTCCTTGCACGCCCTTATGGCTCAGCCCTGCTCCGCCGCTGTCCTGTATCACTCGATGTCCCACAGCCCAGACCCCCTCTACTACCCCTGCCACGTCTGCACACTGCCTCGCCTCCGTTTTACACCAGCGCCCTGGGACACCCACGGGCAGCGTGATCCCGTGCGTCCCAGGCCCGGGTGGAGCTACGTGGAGCTGCGGCGAATGAGCAGGGCGCATTGCCGAAAGCACCAGGGCGTTGCCGTAGGGCTGTTGAAGGGGAGGGTCCATGCAAGATCTAAGGGGCGGGGCGGGGCCAGGGGGTGTCTCATGACGGCATCCCGTGCCACTGGTGTGTGGATGCTTTCGAGGGGGTTCGCATGCGACTTGTTTGAAGGGCGGACGTTTCATCGGGCGTTGAAGAACCCACCCAATCCGATATATGACGAAGACCGCTCATCCTGCGACGCCAATGGTTGCCAATGAAGCTTTTTACGCTGGCAGGCCTTTGCTGCGCTGCCCAGGCTAGTGCAAGCTGCAAGAACGCCACAAAAATACTCAGCGATCGGAAGATTTGCAACGGAAATCACAAATATCTATGACCACTTCAACAGCGGCATCGGCCGAGTTCTCACTCGAAGAAACTGGCAAGGCAGGCGCGCAGGGCCGAGGGGGAGAGCTTGGGAGTGCCACAGTGTCGAAGGCACGCATGTCCGCGGGAGAGAAGAGTGCAATACCTTTCATGAAATCCATCAATGCTCTGCCAATGATACTAATATACTTTGCCACCTCCGCTGCGTATTCATCATCAGACACACTGAACCTGCAGTAAGAAAAAATAGGCTGCGCTTGCCGAGACCAACGTGTGTAGCAAGTGTCGCAAAATTTTTGTGCAATCACGCAGGAAAAGCAGGTGCATTCAATCCCCCTGGGGATGACCGTCGAGGGCACAAATGCTCTGGCTGCGAGGACACATATCATCGGATACGATGCAGGGCAGGCAGCTGACGTACCTCACCACGTAGTGCAACGTCTCGAGTGCAGTCAAAGGAATCTGAGTATCCAATTCACTGAGACTGAAGGCAGTGGCCACAGCATCGCAGTAGTCTTTAGAGGGGCGCACCTCTCCCAACTTGGACCAACTGCAGCAGCACGGAACACAGAATGTCTGCTTGTTGTGAGACCGACCTCAAACCCCGCAGCAGGCCGAAGGAACACTTCAAGTTCAGGGAGGGATTGCGAATAATGCCGTGAGCCATCATACAGTCGGTTGTGAGCTACCAGTGCACCCATTAAGAGGCAGATTTGGTCATGATGACTCTAAACGCCTCCTGAGTGCCACATGGATCTAAACCATCTAATACGTTACCCCAACATGACCAAAATCTTGACTACAGCAGGCTCCAAAGTGGTAGCAATGAAGCCGCCAGGGATCAGTAGGGAGCTGAGCCAACTGTGCAGACATGTATACTGTTGTTCATTGAATGTAGCGGACACTGACACGGGGCGTGATGGTGAGTGAAATGCACTATGATGGAGAGATATGTTGATAATGCTGTGATGTGATGCGACGTGAGAAGGCAAACGGTGAGTGAGGGAGGTGTGCGTTGCAGAATGATGGGCACACCCAACACTAGTGTCTGGCATGGGAGTGATGTAGAAATGATCCCATGCTTGATGCTGGTTGTAGGGGGGTGTCAAGTGTGTGATTAGGAATGGTGTTGGGCACTGAATGCAGGATGTGACGTGACAGTTTGGAAGAAGGACACCCTGACAGTCACTACCCCACACCCCCCTTCACCCCTCCCCGACAGATGTAGGATCGGTGTAAGAATATCGCAAGTAAAGCATACAGAAGAGCAATTATGTTAAGCCCCCCAGTTGCTTCACACACCACTTAGCCTGCTCTGCACTTAGCCTGCTGACTAGACGTTTCCTGTGCCACTGCGCGAAAATACCAGGTCCATACCTTGGCTATTGGGAACGCTTCCTGTACACCGCAGGCGCCGCAGGATAAGGGTAATTAGCTGTGGGGTATTTCGCACCGCAGCAATCTCCCTCAATTTTGGGTGAAGGAAGTAGGTCAAACAGGCACAATGGCGAGGCATAATCTTGGAAACGGACAAAAATGTTGCAATAACCACTCCCATTCAAAGGTGCGGTCCACGAAGGGTACAATTTCCACCGTTCCATGATAATTACCCAAGTTGCACGCTGCAGGGCGCGCCACAGGCGCCGCCGTGTTCCCATGTCTGGGCAATCAAGATCTGGGGAGGGGTAGAAAGCACAGTGCTGTGCGTCTTGCAGGAGGAGGACAGCAAGAAGTGCCACTTCCTGTTCAGGTGCCTGGGCTGATAGTGGCAGATCATCTCTCATTGAGACTATCTCTGCATCTGGCATCTGACCCCAGTGTGATGACCGAAATGTGGTTAGCTAGCCCAGGTTTACAGGGCTAGAGGGGTAATGGTGGGAGGAGTTTACGGCGGAACTGCATTTGCTATGTTTTGGGAAGCTGGATTGTAGTGGCAGTGTTCTGCTAGTAAGGATACCTACAGCCCATCCGCATTACCACGAAGTAAAAGAAGGATGCAAGGGGAGAGGGCCCATGTGACCTCCGACTGGGTGTCCCAAAAAAAGCTGCACCTCTTGAGACCCCACCTGTTGTGAGTTGGAGGTAAAGATCATGGATTTCAAATACCGAAGTAAAATACCAGTGCGTCGGCGGGAGCTGGATCCTTTCTCAAGGTCTGTCAAAACAGTATTGTAGCTCAATGTGGCGACCCGTAGATCACAAAGGGAGAGAGGGGGTCTGGACATCATGCTTGGGAGGGTTGTCAGTGTCAGAAGGATTCATCACTACGACCACGTGGCTGTTCACCTCTGACATTGTCTACGACATTGTCTATGTCCAATGACATCATTTGTGTGTGAAATGCTTGCCGTGACAGGTTATGCATCTGTGACATGAGGGTTTGCATGTAATTCAAATTTGCAGCCATGAGGGAGGTCTGCAGCTGGTCTAGCAGGTGGACCTGGGGGGTGTTATGGCACAGGAAATTCGGCAGCGCTACGGCTGTCTGCGCAGGCATTGGGTTAGGAGACGGAGCCACGGGGCAGGCAATTCAGTTGTCATTTGAGAATTTGGGCAGGTGTCATTGGCCCAGGCTGCTGTTTGGGTTGGGCAGCTTTTCCTTTATCTTGCTTGGGCTTGCCACATTTTCTCGCCTCCCAGTTGTTGTTTGAGCACACAGTGGCCGCTTGTTGCACCTTGGAGGATTAAAATTGCGCCAACCAATGCTTGTACCACAGACGAGTGGACAATGCATTTGGGTTGGCGAATGTTGCCAATGGACAACCTTGACCTTTCAACGTACCCTCTGGGTTGTCCAACTTGCTCGCCAGTGTGTGCTATACCCTCCAAATATGTTAAATATTTCATCTGGAGCTCATACTTTGGGGATATCAGCCAACACAACGTTCTCATCTTTGGCACCGAAAATAGCGGAACTTGCAGAAATTGTGGAAGTTGTGGAAATTGCAGAAATTGAGGATAGTGGGAGAATATTTGTGGAATTTGCCGAAAATGCGGAAACTATGGACATTGGGGAACTTGCGACAGGTGGAAAATAAAAGTTGCCCAAATTGCGTTGCGGTTGCAATTCTTAGCCTTTTGGGTGTTCTTGACCGGCTTCAACCGTCAACATGACCAAAAACTGTGGCCAATATCTGTGCTGCAGTGGCTGCAAAACAAAACCCATAATGCTTTGAAACACCAAAGGTTGCCAGGTACAGGCCCAAAGGCCCCGTGGCCCAACTGGAGAAGGCATTGAAAGAATGGGTTGAGGACCATAAGCAACCATGAAAAAAGGGGACTGCAGAGTTGTGTCCTTTGAAGAGGCATGAACAACACCACCTTTGTCGTACTAATGTCATGTGCAAGGACGGGCAGGAGTGTAAAGGGGCCCAGCGGGCAGGTTACTCACCCTCATACAGCACCCGTTCCCCACGTTGAAGGATATATTAGCCTCGCGAAAGGTTGTCACGATCATTGCTTTCCGAAAATGACAGGCTGCACGGTGCCGAGTTATCATCCTTGTGACCTTTGTTTTGACAACATCCATTTCCACCACAGCAGTGCGGCATGGTGCTGAAAAACGATCCCCCAAACGCCGCTGTGCTGCTTGTCTCCATTCAAAACCCAGTTTGGCGTCATGATTCTGGCACTCCTTCCGTATGGACATCAAGTTGCTTCCAAAAACCTCATACTGCAGTAACAAGCCTAGAGTTGCAGTCATTTTCCAGGAAAAAGCTGTTGTGGATTCTGCCATGATGCAGAAAGAGTTGCTGCCCCTGTTGCGTCGGTAAACGCCTAGACATCGAAGGAGCTTCGTCCTGGACAGTACCTGCTGCCATCCAAGGGAGCAGGTGCATGCTGATATGAACCTACTCGACTCTGCTGGATGAAATCCCGCTCCTTGCCTGATGTTGGTGGACGTGCCCCAGTGATCTGCCTGAACGATGGGACACAGACTGACGACGGCGGCTGTGGAAGTGAAGAAGAATGCCACCGAAAGGTGGTATTCGGGGGAAATGGGGATGGGACGGGCGAGTGAACGGCGGTGTTTTGGGCAAATGTGGCAAGAAGTGATGTGGTTGGGAGTGCCAGGGGATATGATATACGGGGGGCAAAGAATGGTGGGATGGAAGTGATGGAGGATGTGACAGGAACGCAAATGAGATGTTTGTTGGGAAGTAATTGGGGATGTGACCAGGAGTGAAAGCTACTACAACTGGAAGCCATGGGAGATGTCATAAAAATGAAGCGTGCGGAAATTGCCTTTTTTTCCCTGACTGAACACGGCATACCAACAAAGAAGACGCATCACCCACAAGCGACCATTTGATTGCTTTGACGGTGGCTGCTGCATCACCTCCAGAACCCTGTCCACCAAGGCTTTGCGCACTACAAGCCCTCGTGGGCGTTCGCTCTTGGGCGTATCCTGGTGCGCGTCCCACACGAGGTGCAGCAGATAAGCAGCCACGAAGGGGACCTGGGCAGCACATGGCAGCATATGGGACGCCAGTCAAGCATTTGCAAGCGTTTTGCGATCTACAGTAAAGTGCTAAACACATCAAATTCGTCCATTTGAGAGAGAGAGAGAGAGAGAGAGAGAGAGAGAATGGAAATGTGTTGGCGGTCGCCCTTGTGTTGAGAGGTTGCGAAGAGAATAGGGGGGTCGTCTCCAAGAGGAGCCCTCTGCGGAGCAGAGCAAGAGCAGCCGTGGAACCCATTCCGGTCAGTCGACTGCAGTGGCACGGGACACCTTTGCACAGCTGCGGACATGAAGCATGGAATTGATGTGCGTCAGTGCAGGTTTGAGTGACGCCACGGCGGCCGCAGGAATCGGGTCGAATGCCAGAATTAGATCGCCTGTTGTACAGAACGAAACGCGGTGCAGTTCAGTATGGCTTACGGACGGCGGTGGGAGGCTCAGCAGCGGCGGTTTGCCAACAAGCTACTGCCTCCAGGCATGTGATGTGGCCTGGGCGAGAGCGAGGCATACCCGACGCCTCCACAACTGACCGCGTGGCCTTGTCCATCTCTTCTTGCTGCAAAGCATAACACGCAGAACAGCAAATCAAGTAAATCCCAAGTACAGGGGCTATTAACCTCCGCAGGCAACGCCACCGCACTGGTTCCCGATGCACACTGCCGGTCATGGAAACGGGAAAGGGGAGGCACGGTGTCGACAGGTCTCTGGACTTAAATACGTGTCTCTGGAATGTTTACTACCATCCGCACAAGAATCCCAGTCCTGGTTTCCGGGAATGCAAATGCACAATTTCGGGGTGGCTTGAGTGTAGGCTCCACACGCATCGAAAAACAAAAAAAACCATCACATAGACATGTAAAATAATGCGCTGGCATGCAGCACAGGTGCGCGCCAACACACAGCACACACACGTGGACGTGGTTCGACACATGCCAGTGGTTGTTTTCTTGCTGGCTGATTTAATCTCGCCTTCCTCATGCTCTGGATACATGCTTTGGATACCTTCCTTCTGCGTCTTGGTCATTGTTTTTGTTTTCTGGTTGCCTCCCTCATCATCTGCTGCCCTCGTCTGTTTCTTTCCATCAACGATAACCCAACGACTGTTATGAAGGCAACCACCTGGAACCCCACCACTTCACTACAGCCACCAACTGCCAACGGTACTTTCCAGTACACATGTAACAACACACACGTCACCCGCGAGTACCCTCACCTACCATGAGGTTACCATGTAATACACATGTTGTAGATCAATACCCGCAGCTGACCTACCAGCAAGGGTACACCAGAAATGTAATACAATGTAATGTATCAGGGCAGTACCCTCAGGTGCAAGGAACAATACTATCCAACACATGCAGTAGACTAGGGCCTTCACCTTCCAGAAAAATGACAATGTGGTACACATATATCACGGGCAATCACTACTAGTCAGGGCACTATGCAATACACATGAAACCGGCACCCTCACCTACTTGCAAGTGTACTAGGGCACACCCCTACTTTACCTACCAGTAAGGGTACTGTGCAATACTCATGCAAGACGTCAGTCACCCACAATATCAAACAAATAACCGGCCAACACCCTGGCCTACAACCAAGGGTACTGTATAACACACACTTAACCCACTGGTACCCTCACCTGCGACTTGGGGTAATAAGGCCAGTGCCTTCACTTGCCAGTCAGGGTATGTAATACACACATACGACATCAGTAACCTCACCATCCACGAGGGTACTACCAACTAAGCATGCAACAGAGCAGAGCGGCACCCAACAGACCAATACTATGTGGGATACACTTAATAGGCCACCAATATTACCAACCAGTGCCCTCGCCTACCAGCAACGGTGCTGTGTAATACACAACCGACCAGTACCCTCACCTCACCAACCTCAAAATGTACTAGACTGGGATGTTTTGGCCAGTTGTAGATTGGCCATTCAGCCCTTGCTCCCCCCAACCCCTCCTGCCGGTAATGCCACCACTTGAGACCCAGACCACTCAGGGTGCAGGTGGCACCTGGAGTGGCAAGGTTGATGGCAAACATCACTGCAGGACCATGATGGGCTGCAGGGTCACCGAGTGAGTCGCAATTGGCAGCATGCTAGGATAATCGTGGCCTTGTAGCCGGTGCAGCACAGTGCGACACATGCTACCTCAGGTAAAATGACGGTGCTTCCTTATTTGGAGACATTTGCTCAGACGGGGGCACCGACAAATCTCATACATACATCTATAGCCCTATAATCAGATGAGGGGATCTCTTGCGAAAGTGCTTGTACTAACACAATGAGGGGACTAGTAATTATGGTAGAAAAAGCGACCCTGCAAAGGAGAAAATCTTGCAACCTTGATAGCGCTTCATTGTCCCAAAAACAAGCGATTAATTCTTTGGAAAATGCACACAGCTAATTTCCCTTGGGTGACTGCAGCATTAGCCTAGTGAATCATTCATTGAACAAATTAACACTCCCTGGGCTCTTGGGCCAGAGATGCTGCAGTCCACTTGGCCTCTACCTGCGTGGTGGGGCATAGGTTTTAGCACCACCTCACTTGCATGGGCTTTAAGGGGGCGCCATCCAAACTGAGTGCGGCACCAGTTTTGTTGCTGGGTTTTGTTGGGGGCATAAAGGATGCTTTTTTTGTCTTTTCTTGGTATTGCACCTTTCAGCAAAGATGAGGGCTCGGCATAGTGGCGTAGTGGCATAGTGCTAAGCCGAAGAAGATGTGTGGAGAAACTCCCACTAGTGCTTCACCCACATCAAAATGTTTGCTGCCCACCACGATAGGCAGCAACACAAAGAATGGCTCCACCGATGAGCTTCCGCATTCCCACCCAATGGAAATGGTGAGGATGTGCGTGGCGCCACAATGAAGAGATATATTCCCTTGCTGACGGCATTGGCTGGCGGATTCTGTTCATATGGATGGACAGTGCGCCATAGTGCACCCGTTGTTCTTACATTCATGGGCGAGTAATGTTCATTTTGGGTGTTCAACATAAGCTACACTGGGAACAAAGGCCAGCTGGGGGGGATACAACAGGCCTCTACATGGGAAATAGCCTCCCTCATGGGGCACATTTTGGTTTCTTGGGAAATACGTACTACCCTTCTTGATGTGTCAAATGAGGCAACAAATTGTTCTCGGAGTGTTGATGTCATGTCAAACTGATATTTTGCACTATCAGTGTAGTTGTACTAGAGCAACAATGTCCTCGCTGATACTAGGGCGTGACCCTTAGCGCATATTTCTAGCAGGCACTCGACACTATTCCTAGTGCCTGAAGTAGCCTGGGCTGACCTGAAAAACACTTAAATTATCATAAATCGGTCAAGGTACAACAGAGATAATATTGTGGTATACTATGTCCTGGGGTGATATGTAGGTCACAATGAAAGCACGCTAGAAAAGAACAACCTGCATACAAATTCAAATATTTCACTCTCCTTCACGGCGGTCCTTAACACAAACAAAAATGTGTTCCTGTACACAAGTTTCCCAAAAACGCCCGCAGGCACTCCATTTCACAATTGGTTCCTAGCCCTATATGTCTTCAACCATGGGTTCCCAGTTGCTCAACCATGGGGTTCCCATCCCCTCATGGGTGCAATTCTTGAATCATTGATTCCTGCCCCCAAATGTGTTCAAAGATGGCATCCGAACTGTACTTGACACCCTGCATGATTCAAAACGAAGAAGATCACACTTTCTTCGCATCAAATGAAGTGCCACATCGTTCGACCATCCGAATGTTCCATCGCAAGTGGCAGATGACAATCCTTACACCTGGTACACCTGCTAGAAATGCGCCGCAACCCGCCCCATAAGGTCACCCTTTGCCCCTCTCACGCTCAAAGCATGCGTCTTGCAAATAGCGCAGAACTCAACGTTGGTCCACTCATGCAACCTACCCCTCTCCATGGCCCTCAACACCGCCTCATCCACATCATACTTGAAAACCAACTGTGCGGAAGGGTTAGCAGAGGGGGCAGAGGTAGAGGACAGGGCTGGCCGGTTCGGAAGGTCAGAAGTAGAGCTACTAGCAACTTCACCCGCCCTATCCAAATCCTCCTCGTCCTCATGTTCCAAGGCAACACCATACACATTCCCGATGTCGGCGTCACCGGTTGCCCTCTTGGGGACAACCCACAAATCTGAAATCTCTAGAGGAACTTCTGCCTCTACACCTTCTTCCGCCGAAACTTGCAAATCTTGGAAAGCTGCAAATCCAAGCAGAGTACCATCCTCCGCCTCAACGACATGCCTTTCCTTCCGCTTTCGTGAACCAAAAGGGGGACAAAATCAGAAATGCTTGCCTCACCCTTGCCTTCTCGGGAGCCCAAAAGAGGGCAAAAACGCTATGTCACCCCTGCATTCTCGGGGGTCCCCAACAACTTGGGGGTGCAAAGTTACCTCGGAAATGGTAACTTACTCAAGGGCCCAAAATGCCATTTTGGCGAACCGGTCTCTCAGGAATGTGCACAGAAAACCAATTTGAAAAATGTTTGACAGAAGGCATTCCACGGTACCAATAGCAATTCATTCTACTGTCGGCAGTAGAACATGGGCGGATCAAGGCACTATGTCCAATTGTGTTGAAGGTGGTAATGCAAAACCGGGTGTACTCTATAGTACGAGCCAGTACCAATGAGTACCTCCTTTTTCACCCGCCTAGAGGGCAATATTCCCTTCTGTAATAGGCACAGGACACGTGCGCGACCCTGTTCGGCACGACATAAACCCATGTACATGTACACAACCCTGTGCCAACCCCTCCCCCCCTTGAAACGCCCCCGGGACACGGGGAACACGGGGGTGCATCACGTGGCTACCAGTGCTGCAATTAGGAGCCCCGCAGGCTTCTTCCCATTTTTGTTGTGACCTTTTAATGCTAGCAGTAGAACTACTACAGTGCAATACATGGTACTTAATACATGTTGTATGTCCATAAAACTATGGGCTATGCCCCTAGTGTACCCCGTATTACTCGGGTATATGCCCCTTTAGTGGGGGACCATGTCCTGGTGCGATATGCACCTGCCGGCCAGGTCGACGGCAGTGGGCATCGAACCTACGCCCACAATTGACGATCCACCATGCATACCGCTGCACTAGACAACCGGGTACCGGATTTACGGTTTCCATTTTTTATCAATTTTTTCCACTCAAAAAAAAAACACTCTTTCCTACCGCGTATCCGTCAAGTACAAGACTTCCCGGGTCATGGGCCACTGTCTAATTGCAGCACACACACACACACACACACACACACATATATATATATATATATAGCACCCCTCACGCACATTTCTTCACATTTCCCCATGCTGCAGGCCTCCGAGAGAATTCGCACAATGATTCTATTGCTGGCAGTAGAACAGGCCACGGTCTCCATCAAGGGTCACAACGTGATGTCGCGCTCTACTATTGCCCCATGGATTCCTATGTTGTTCATCCTTATCTGTTCATGTCATCATCTGAGTGTTCACTGTCTGCATTTTGCGTTGCATTCCTTTGATGTCATACCCTGGTGCGCTTCACGACACAAGCCTTGTCAATGTATGGTTCCCGTCCCGTTGTGCATATACTTGTCCTCTTGTGTTCTTGTTGGCATACACCGAAGAATGTTATCACGGGTACTTGTATGCCCTCCTCCGCATTAGCATCCTGTTTGGGAAACGTTGGAACATTCCTCAATGTACACCCCATTGGGATACCGTTCTACTGCTGGCAGTAGAATACACAGCGATGGGTTGTGCCCCATCAGTAGTGCGTATTACATGTACATCTGTGGAACCCTACCAACGTGCAAAACATTCTGCATGCTGGTGTACTACGCCGGGGCCACCTCTCCACAAGGGCAGACTTGTTCTACTGCTGACAGTAGAAGCCCCCATCACGTTGTGGTTTTCCAGCTAGACACCCATGTCCTGCACCCCGCCCTCCGGTGCCATTGACTTAGACATGTGGCGTAGTCTCCTTAACATGGAGACCCCCTATCAATTTGCCGAGGATCTATGTGGGGATGCTGTTGATGGCGGTCCGGCAAAATTCCTGATGAACTTCTGCCTATAGCTGCGCATTAACCCCAAGACCCACCAGCAGAACTCTTTGAAGAACTTCAAGGAGGACTTGGAGGACCGAGGGCGGAAGCAGTGGTTACAGAGGTTGATGCCAATCTTCTTTATGTTGTACCGTACCCTACTTAAGCTTAGTCATCTAGATACTGCCCGTGCAAGCCTACCTCAAGACACATCAAGGGTTAGCAAACGGGTTCGTGTTCAGCTTGCCGCCCGCGGTTTGCTAGCAGCCCGTCAGGCGCCTGTGGCGACACGGGTAGATATTAGTGAGCAGGAGGTTCTACGGATGTTGCCACACAGGGGGGGGGGGGGGGGGTTACACTTGTTGCCTGCATAGATCAGTTCAACAAACCCCGGTACTCCCAAAACGTGGCCACTCGACGCAACATATCATTGTCGACAAAGGCAATGGCACTTATACTTGCTCGTAGTTTGAGACAGTAGAAGGTAATTTGGGTAACTGCGATGTACGCCAATGTCTGTTGCGTCGTGCGACATCCCTTTCGTACAACACCAGTTTGCCATGAAGTGATTATGTGTCCCGCAGAAAATGACTGCCTGATGTTCTACTCTCAGTGGCAAAATGTGATACAATGTAGGAAGCAGTTAAGGGATTTTCGGCTCCAAGTGGTAGGGGCCTGCCCGGGTTGTGAACCGTGTTTGAGCGAAACGCAGCAGGCCTCGTTTGCAGCACAAGCATTCAAGACTGTGACATTTCTATTCTTGGAAGCAGCGCCGGGGGTTGCCGTGTGTAGATACACGTGAAGCACGGAAGCTTGAATCTATAGGGTCCAGCCACGCAACAGAGAGGCCAAGAGACCGCATGAACCGATGTGCCAAAACATGGTTTGTACAGTGCCAAATTTGCCTGTAACGTAGGCCATTTCGGCCTTTTCCTTTTTGGATTTCTTTGCGCATCTATCCGTGGGAACATTTGTAGTGAAATGGTTTCTGATGATGGCAGTGCTCGCGGGGGTGCGCAGGATACAGGGCCGCCTGCAGTAGCAGCCCCCCCCTTAGAGACTGCCCCAACCGCTCCGTTGCCTGATCCCGCCGCGGACCTCTCTGATTGCGACATTGAGGAAGTGCACATCGGTGCACCGGAGGACAGTGGCACAGGACAGGACTTGGATGCGGAGCCACCAGGCGAAGACTATGAGGAGGAAGAGGAGGAGGAGGATGACGAGGAGGAGGAGGAGACAGACTGTGCAGGGGAAGAGGCGGTGGACGCACCGCGGCATTGCACGGATGAAGAGGCAGAAGCAGCGCTGACAGAGGCCCGCAAATGGATTGCATGGCAATGGTACGTACAACTGAAGTAGCTGGTGTGGCGTGGACCGCGATGCCACGGACAGCCACGTCCGTTGAGCAGCAGACGACTGGACAAGATCAGGGCAAGCCTGCGACTTAGAGGCCTCGTGGCGGAGGTGAGGACGTACATACTTGACCTGCAAGGTATTTGCGCTTGCGGCGCAGCACCGTCGTTTGCCTTTTACTGCTGACAGTAGAAACGATTTCCAATCTGTGCACTGTTGACGGGAGGCAGCCAGCAAGTGGCCGCTACCAATTTTTTTTGGAGACAATAAAAAGCTGCGCTTTGTTTGTCCACAGACTCCACGTACTTCCCCAATGGGGGTCAGCACATTTCCGCCGGCGTACAATCTTCAACCAGAAGACGGCGCCTGTGGCACAAGGGGCGGGGAAGACTTGATGAAGCATACCTGCCGAAGCCCTACACACAAACACAGGCCGTAGTGATGAAACCAAATACCCCCACAACTGTGCTGAGGATGGCAGGAGGCCTCCACTAGCGAGCCGAGCGGAGTGATGAGGAGACCACCTTCAGCGAGATCGTTGGAAGCCTAGCAGAATTGTGCCAGCAAAGAGGAGGAAAGACCCAGAAAAAGGTGACACTCGATGGACATGAGATGTGGAGCATCATTCAAGATCTGGGTCTGGAGTACAAGGACTACGAGACACCAGAAAAAACGGTATATTATCCTGCTAGTAGTAGAAAGTTTGAGGGTACCCTGTGTGCTGTACGGACACCGCGTCGATCTGAGCCTCGTTATTGAACTAGAAACATGCATTACCACTATTGCTGCCACAGCAAAAGCGGGCAGTGACGCAGTGGCGGGGAGTGGCAAACTTTGTTGGCATGATGTATGCCTATTCCGATATGGTGCCGGCAACCAAAAAATTCGACGAGTCAAGGATCCTGGGTCCAGCACCGTTCAAAGAGTCCACTGGGGGCATGCAGCACTGGTACTGCAAGGAGTTCATGGAGTGGTTGACGAATCCGTTGGTGAAAAAGGTTGAAGGAGTTGCGCCAGCTGCCGGGCATCTACACCCATGTATACCACCCAGACTTGCCAATTCACGACTCTCAACGTATGTCATGCACGTTCTGTGGGCACTCTGCTGTCTTGTACACCAGTTTTACTGCTGGGAGTAGACCCGAGTTCCAAGCGATCTTTCCGACCATTTCAATAGGACAGGCCCGGTGCATACAAATCTTGATGTCTTTTACTGCTGGTAGCAGAACACTATGTCCAATTGGAACCCTATTGTCATATTTTCTTAGGCACTGAGAGCACAGTGAAACGTTTGATGGCTTTGGACAACCGGTTGTGGAGTTGGGGACTACGAGGACGAGCAACAGCACTTTGCAGGTTGGAACGATTGCAGGTGAAGGCAAGGGATTTACTCAAGGCCAAGTTCTGGACCCAAGCAGCACACCAAGGGTTTAGGAAGAGTCTGCTTGCAGACATGACTGCACAAAGTACCGTGAGCACGGATGCCGCACAGAATGGGGTGGTCGAGGTGGTGGTGAAGAACAAAATGCGAACAGTGCGATACTGCAAGGACAAGATGGGAACTGTGAGTGCTGCCCACCTAGTATACATTGAGCTTGGGCCTGAGGAATGGATGGACACAATCACTGTGGTGCTAGGTGGTAAGATGGTGGTTGATGAGACTGCCCTGCATTGTGTATGGACCCAACGCAAGGGAGCAGGCGGCATCCCTGCTGGAGAGGCAGTCTGTACCTGCAACGTGGCAGAAGACCGAGATTGCGGTGTACAGTACACCGGAAACGGACATGGTTGCGAAGGCCAGTCGGACTGAGTTCACATGCATTGTTCTGTATAGTGTGTTGCAGCAACCCAAGAAATTCATCCTGCATCCTCCATACACGGTCGTGAATTATCCATGGCGCACCTCAATGTTCCGCTGGTGGTATGAACTTCTGGTCCCATCGATGAATGTGCCAGCAAATCTAGCACAGCCCATGTCGTTGGTGTTTCCTGTGTCTTGCCGTTCTGCACAACAAATTTGGAAGATAGTGTCAGCCCTTCTGGTGTACTCCGTGTAGTTGACCATCCGCTTCTGGGATTGCACGGGCTTGCCACCCAAAAGCATGCAGAAGGTACTGTCGGAGGAGGTCAGCACCACGCAAAATGCACTGCATGAGAAACAGGGCACCTGGACCTCACAGAAACACAGCGAGGCAGGCTATGGACAGCCTGTGGACAGAGGTGTGTGGACAGCAAAAACAGTCAAACGACACCGGCAACAACCAGCACATCCTCAATACGCCTATTATTTGGCGCCGCTGACGCGCAAACGGCACACCATGCCACATTCAGCACAGCCCCAACACACCAACTACTGGGCTCCGCAAACGCGGAAATGACACCAGCAAGAGCACGGGCCGCAGTGGCCGACAGAAAGCAGCGACCGGACGCAACATGCGAAGGGAAGAACGGGTGACCGTCTAGGGCCCCGTAAAGGAGCAACAACCAGACGGAATGTCACACAGGGGGGTACCCCCCCCCCCTCTACAGACCCCAAAATGGTTGTACAGATCAATGGGTTTTGTGGGCGCGGGATGCGCTTGAGATTTTGTTTTAGGCATACGGCAGGGGGAAATTTTTTTGTTCGACCCTATGTGTCTGTACTGAAAATACTCAGAATTTTGTGGAGAATTCAAAAATGGCTGAAAAGCACAAAAAAGGATTTTGACCCTGACCCGACCTCCGGGTCGGACCTTGGCTGATGGGAGCCTGAGTTGATGGGCAATTTTTTTTTGAAAATATTTTTACCCCACTTGTGCATATTCAAAATGATTAGTGTGTCACGGGGATCATTTTGAGGTATGTATGTTGGGGTACCCACCGCCCCCCCCCCCCCCCGGGGAGCCCAGCAGCTGACCTCCCGACCCGCCGACCCCCAAGGTTTGGGTCAACCAAGGGGGGGGGAGCCCCCCCCCCCCCCCTACGGGGGCGTACCGTGCGCTGTGCACGCGCTGTGCGAAAAGTAGGCCATTCTCCACCACCGGTCACCATCTCCGACAAGGGAAGCTCCCCGGCGGAGTGTGCAAAAGCGGATGCCAGAACTGAGAACCAGTTGCTCGAGTTTTTGTACAAAGTGTACAACAAGATGGCCCACCCTTTGCCTGTTGAGCAATGCAATGTTGATAATTGGATTGAAATGTGTGGCACCCCAGTTTTGCGCAAGCAAATTGCACTCATGGGGTGTGATGCCGTCACGGCGGAAGAGTGGTACCAGAAATATGGGCATGACACCTATTTGACTCGCGAAGAGATGTTCATATTTTTGGTAAAGTTGAAGACCAACCCCACCCATGACACAACGCCAAGAATGGTGGGCAAGCCAAAGGCAAGCCCCCAAGCAATTGAATTGCTCATGCATGCTTCTAGAGGTGGCAGGTTTTCAGGGCTGTTACCGGGGTAAACACCATAATAATTGGCGATGTGCGCGCGCTGTGCACGCGCTGTGCGCGCGCTGTGCGAAAACGCCCCCCTACAGCCCCCAAAACTGTCGCACACCCCTCGGGTTCAGACATTGGTTGGCGGCGGCCCCTGTGATGCAGACCCAGGCTGTTCTGAATAGCCCTTTTCAAGGGCTTTCCAAATACACCCCACATACCCCTACCTCCGGAATACTCAGCGGGCACAAATGAGGGAACAATGGCACCAGCCCACTTAGTTGGCGCAATTCCAGGTGTCCCCGAGAGATATGCTGGAGTCAGATGTATGGCAGACTGCAGCCGAAGTCAACGCATACATCCATCCATCCATCGACCCATCCATCCATCCAGCCAGCCATCCATCCATCCATCCATCCATACACACATACATAGCAGTGAATTCAGCACAGATATCAGCCAGTCGTGTTTGCAAAAGCATGCATGCTCTCGCCCTCAAGGACCAATCAGTGCGTAGCTGTTGCCTGTGAGCAGGGGTACTGGTGAGCAAGTTATCTGACTCAATGCCAGCCAAGTTCCTGTCGTATCATGCGAGCCTAGCAGCCGTACGAGTAGCACGGATGACAGCCACACTCTCGCTCTCTAGGGCAAACGACCCAGGACAGGGTAGGTCAGAAGGCAGTGACCAGATGTGCCATCCAGGAATCCTCGCTTGAAGCTTTTTGCTGAGTTGTCATGGTTTGCCAACGGGACCCCGGTGACCCCGGTTGCGGTCAAGGCCCTGTACAAGCGCTTGGAGGAGAAAGCGAAACAGGCAAAGAAAATAGACAAGCTGGTGATGAAGTAGGAGGCCAAGCAAGGGGCCAAGCAAGCTACCGGGGCAGCTAGTACATTGAAGACAGCTGGCAAGAGGACCAGTGCATCATCCCAACTGTCACGTCTGATGGAGAGCCCGTTTCCCCTGCCTGCCCCGGATGAGGACCCTCGGCACGACACGATATGGCTAGTTGCGGCTAGTACTCCAAAGAGTAAGGCGCCAAGGCCTCTCGTCAATACGCAAGAGGAAGCACAGACAGGCCCAGCAACACGCTCCAGCAGTTCCAGCTCAGCAGCCACCAAGATCCCTACTGCACAGGACATGCAGAAATTTTTTCGAGAAGAGCGGGGGTAAGGGGAAGAAGAAGTAGTCACAGAGTCTGTTGCATGGTGGTGTTCTACTGTTGGAAATAAACCCCCCCACACCCCCCAGGGTGGATACTGGTTGCTGCCTGGCACTGCGATGGGTTGGTGCCTTGTGTGTGGGGCGAACTGCGCTGCTTTCCACTGCGCCCTTGCTGCCTGTCATTGTGTAGCTGTGTTCTACTGCTAGCAGTAAAAAAATTTGTATGCACCTGCCACTTCTTTTCCCGGCTTGCAACACCCTTGCACACACACTGCCCTTGATGTCCCCCCTTGCCGGGCTTATTTCCGACACTGTAACAACATTGTTCTGGTCATGGTCAGTTCTACTGCTGGCACTAGTACCCTCATTCAGCTTATGTGTCCACTTATAAGCCACACATCGTGCCGCCTTCACCAGACACCTGTCCTGCTTACCGGTGGCATTGCATTGCATGTTTGTGTGCATTTGGACTGTGATGTATTCCCTTTGTTCCTCAAGTCAAGACGTCCATAGGTCTGTGGTGAAGAACTATTTCGTAACCGGTTTCTGTGGGGTAGGTTCTACTGCTAACGGTAAAAAACAGGTGCCGTCTTATAAAAACTGGTTTCAGACTTGCAGCTATGTTTCGTTATCATGAGGAGACATTGTTGTGCATGCATGCCTTCTACTGCTCCCTACCACGTCAACATACCAAGTTGTGTGTCTATGCATCGGAACAACGCCTTTTCCGATCACCATTCCCTCACACATTGATGTTTTCCACCCTCTACAAGCGA
Source organism: Eutreptiella sp. 'Long Island Sound 2002' (assembly GCA_964036045.1). NCBI lineage: Eukaryota > Euglenozoa > Euglenophyceae > Eutreptiales > Eutreptiaceae > Eutreptiella > Eutreptiella sp. 'Long Island Sound 2002'. The sequence goes on from OZ038383.1 coordinate 17,643,782, forward strand.
GTTCTACTGCTAGCAGTAGAACGAGTTGGCGTCGGAGATGTGGTTTTAGCAAGGGTGTTGTGAAGCTTAAAACTCATTTTTGGGTCTGTGCACATTCCTCAGATTTTGTTTCGAAAAGGGGGTGTGTGTGGTGCCCCCAAACCACCCTTTAGTAAGTTACCTTAGAAAAGGTAACTTTGCACCACCAAGAAGAGAGGGGGACAAAATCAGAAGTGGCTGCCTCACCCGTGCCTTCTAGGGGGCCCAAAAGAGGGTGGAAATGCTATGTCGCTCCTGTATTCTCGGGGGTCCCCAACAAAAGGGGACGAAAACAAAAGTGGCCCACAAAAGGGCGGAAGTGCTATGTCACCCTTACGTTCTTGGGGACCAAGTCAAAGGTGGCCCACAAGTGGGCGGAAGCGCTACGTAACCTCTACGTTCTCCGGGGTCCCCGAAAAGGGGTTCAAAAATGCCCCGCGCCGGGCTCCTGGAAAAAATCCCATAGTGGGGGTCCTTAAGGGCGGTCCTTAACAAAGAAATTGTGGTCCTAAAGGACCACCCTGCTCTCCTTTGTTTTGAAAAAAAAATGCACGGTTGACCCGGGGTTGACCCACCCACGCAGACCCCCACCCCCCACCACCCCGTCAGGAGGGGTTTTCTCTCATCCTGCATCCCATGTCCATCACATACTGAAATTTTTGAGGAAAGAAGGTCAGTGATCTGCGATTTAAAAATCAGTCAACCCATGCCCACTTCTCTTGAAACCGGGGTGTAAACCACTAGACCATCTACTGTCACTGCCAAACTGAGATCAAGTACTATGTACAGCCTGACGTCTGATTTTTTTTCCAGAAAAAATGTCTTTACCTTGGCAAACAACCTGTCACTGTCACTGTCAACAACTGAACCCACCCACCCATCCACCCACCCAGACCCCCCCCCCCCCCGGGGGGAGTAGGCACGTTCGGCGAAATTGCCCAAAACCAAACTACCCCACCCACCCACAGGCCGAAGCCCCCACCCCCCCACTGTGTGACATTCCGTCTGGTTGTTGTTTTGTTACGTGGCCCTAGACAGTCACCCGTTCTTCCCTCTGCATGTTGCGTGGGGTTGCTGCTTTCTGTCGGCGGCTGCGGCCAGTGCTCCTGTCAGTGTTGCTTCCGCGTTCACGGAGCCCAGTGGTTGGTGTGCTGGGGCTGTGCTGGATGTAGCATGGTGTGCCGTTTGCGCTTCAGTGGCGCCCAGTAGTTGGCGTACTGAGGTTGTGTTGGTTGTTGTGGGGGTTGTTCGACCGTTTTTGCTGTCCACATACCTCCATCCTCAGGCCGTCCACAACCTGCCTCTCTGTGTTTCCCTGTGCGTGAGCCCCATGTCATGTGCCCTGCTCCGCACGGGCCCAGCGGTGGCCCACTGGGCGCGGGATCCCCTGGGCATAAACAAACAATGGCGCTGTGCCGCAAGGGCCCCAGGGTTGGCTCCCTGGGTGCATGATCCCCTGCGCGCACTGGTGGCTGCACGGAACGCATCAGGGCCCCAGTGGTGGCCAACTGGGTGCTGGGTCCCTGAGCGTGGACAGACAAAGACGTTGTGCTACAGGGGCCCCAGGGTTGGCCCTCTGGATGCCCCATCCCCTGCGCGCCCTTACCATTTTACGTAACTCCTCAGGGGCCCTGCTGGCCCTTGTCGTACCTTTCCCCCTCGCGGCTGGTCTGCCCCTGGTGGGCTCCCCCTCCTGTTGCGCAAACAGCCCATCTGGGCTGCGGGAGACACCCCCCACCCGATGCCGGTTGAGCAGGGGTTGCCCTGGCACCCGGTAGCGACGGGGCTGGCTGGCCAGGCCATCCCCTGTGTTGTCGCTGCCCCCCATACGCATGCTCTCCCATCTCCTACATTCTGGTTTCCTGTTCCCGCTGTCCGGGTTCTCTCCCCTGCCTCGATGCCCCCCTTCTCCTTATCCACTGCATTTGCCCTCATCCCTCCTAGTGTGGCTCCCGCATTCTGTGCGGCTGTGTTGCTCCTTACCATGTCCGTTGGCGCTCCTGGGTGCCCCTTGCGCGCACCCACTCCTGTCCCACCTACCTGCCCCCCCCCCCCCCCACGAGGATTGCACGTCTCCGCACGACGTTGACTGCCCCACACGCAGCTGGCTGGTCATGGCCCTGTTACCACCCCCGTGGCGTGCACCTCCCAGTGCGTGGGGCGCAGCGCCCACCCTTGTGGAGTTTGCGGGCACCTCGTGGAGGGAAGGAGGGGCCTGGTTGCTGATGGCCCGCTCGGCGTCTGCCGCATTTGGTGGTTTCTTCGTTGCTCGCACCTCGTGGTCCCCCTGTGCATTGCTCTGTCTCCTGTTGGGGCTCGCCTCACCACAGTGTGTGTTGCGGCCCTGTTCCCAGTTGCGTGGCTGCGTGCGTTCCTCCCAATCTGGTGCTCTTTTTTCTTGTGCTGGTGCACTCATTGCTGCTGGTGTGCGTTGCGGGAGGGGGCAGCATGTCGCTCCCTGCCACCCGTTGTGGCTGTTGGGTTGTCCCACTGTCGTTTGGGTGGCACCAGGGGCGTCTGCGCGTGTCTCCAAATCTACAAACTGATCTACCACTGGTGTTTGTTGGGGTTGTTTTGTGGTGAGTGTGGTGCGTTGTTGCTCTTGTGCGTTCTGGGCTGCTGAGGGGATCCCCGTTTGAGGACTTCACTCCGGGCTGTCCAAGCCTCGGAGCTCGGGACTGGTGTGAGTCCACCCCCTGGTTGGTCATGTGCAGTGACCACCGATGGTTTGGACGCTGTGTCTCAAATGCCTGCCCAAGGCCCCTGCACTAGGCCCTGGTGACACCCCCCCCAGTAGGGTGGGACAACCCTTAAGCCAACAACTTTTTTTGTGGAGCTCAAATCCCTATGAATTGGCCAAGAATGGGCGCACCACACCAGTACCCTTGCCTACCTGGTAAGGGTACCATGTATCACGCGCGTCACATTCCAACAGCCTCACCTACAGGCAACGTATGAGGTAATACACATGTGACAAACCCGTATCCTCACCTACTCGCAATGCACTGCTTAGTACACAGACCAACCACAACCCAGTGGCGGTGGGGCAGCAAATGATCACAATGATCATCACAAATTGACGACCGATGTATGACCTGCAGCTGCCCTAAATGTGCACCACGTGTCATCCTCTCAGTCTATTCATGCGCTGGCCCTGCATCAAGGACTCAAGCAGGCAACAGGAGGGCACCTTTGCTAGAAGACTCATCCGCTTCACAAGGGCCGGTAGAGCCCTCGACACTTCATCCAGAGCCTCCTCGTTTCTGAGCAACAACAAAGTACAGTGTGTTGGGGTTCACTGCGCTGCCTTGCAGGAAGCCACGCAATCTCGTTTCGATACGATGTGGGACATTGCCCAAAACATGACCTTCCCCATATTGCCCGTGCCACAATTGATGGATCCTTGGCCTGCACCCTGCGTGCCGTGAGGGAATCTCACGCTGTTGTTTTCAATGGCCCAACTTTTTCGCCTACAGTGCACAGTACTTGACGGAGCACTTTACACAGCACTTCACACAGCACTGCAATGCAAAACAGCACTTCAAGCCGGACATCATGTAGTACTTTACAAAGCAGTATAAAGATATCAACTGCACACCGCACGGTACACAACATTTTGCAGGAAAGGATTCCATGAGCGTCATCGCAGCCACTGGATCTTGCCATATCCACCCCGTGCCTCCCTGGGGCTCAGGCGCCCCTCCTGCCAGCCCTGCCGCCCGAGACGGCCCTTGTACAGGAAGTGTCGTCGCGCGTGCTGTCCCCTCCAACCACTACGTGCTCTGCAATCCCGCTGATGCTCTTTGCTCCCTCCTCCACAGATGCAAGCCCTCAAATGCTCAGCTGCGTCCCAGGAATACCATGTGCAAAGGTGCGGTGCCCAAGAATACGGCCTTCTGTCTTCTGTTGTGTCTCAACGTGATGAGGACGCACACATCCATTGATACCTGCACCTCGGCTGTCCATCGGAGTCCATGATCAGCTATACAGCTATACACTACCCCTGACCCTGACTGCTACTCTTCCTTTGCAAGCCCTGCAACCTCGCATCCGTCCTGGTGCATCCGGACTCCATATCCCCCATCACATTGCAGCCCGCATCTCTGGTGTTGGGTGCCCTTTGAACACGACCAGCACAAACAAAGGCACGAGACTGCTGCCCGCTGCAGGCAGCACATACCAGAGGGTTCCGGTGGTCCGGCAGGGATGCGGACAAATCTGCTGCTGGCCGACAAATACATGCATCCCCCCCATCATGTTCAACAGGATAGGGGTGATCTTTTTGGATGTCCTTCAACTTCCACGGGTTCCCACCTTCAAATTCTGCCACTATGACAGCCGTTACCCTGACGGCCACCTGCTGTAGGCGGTCACCACTGACTGGTAGCAACACGCCACCATCCTCCGTGTCCCTGGTCCAAACGCAACCCACGAACACCACCTTTCCACAGGCCCGTGGAATGGAGCCCAGAAGCCCCAGGAGTCTTGAGGCCCGGAACGCCCCCAGTCCGCGAGCTGACCTATCACCTGAGGCTCTGCTGAATTGGACTCAGGGCCCCAGACTACCACTGACACTGAGACAGATGCGGGGACCTCGGCAACTTTCACAGGGCCCAGATCAGACCTGGCACTTGTCTTGACACCAACTCCCAACGCATCGGCAGGACCGCACTTCTGCCCAACGAAGGGGGCACCGGTTGTACTACTTGTGGAAACCGACCAGACGCCCAGTGGTCACCAAAAGTGAAAGTGTAAAGGCGCATCCCGTCCCACACGCCGAAGACACAACCGTCAAAATGTTGGAGGTGCCCCCAAAAATGGGGACGGGGTTAGATCCCGAGAACAGTACGCCTCCTCCTGCGGTGCAGATTCCTGTAAGCTGTTTCTGCATTGTAAATCGACTCAAGTCACTCGAGGGAGGAAACCGGGGATGCACCAACAATTGTGGTACGCACACGTTGTCCAGAAATAACGGGCCAAACGGTGGCTGGCCGTCACCGGCCAGCGGATGGCGTCAACCGCCTTCGGCCAGCGACCACTCGACAGTGGGGGACTCACCAGCGGCGGTTCGGGGGGGGGGGGGGGGGGCGACTGCGGGCGGAACAGTGGCACAGAAACCCCGTCCTTGACGACGTCCTGCATAGCCCGAGCACCCGTGCCACACCGCGATATCAGGTGCTGCAGCACGCGCAGACTCCACAACACAATCGTCTTCGAGTACAGCCACGTCGCGCTGTCCTTGTCCGTGTCCGAGTCGACGCTCATGGCCCTCGCTCGGGTGGTGGGCCTTGGTGAGACGCACGTGGGGCCCTCGGAGGATGAGAAACTGTCGAAGCTGTCCATCAGGTCCCCCAGCAGCATCCCCTCCATATTGGGGCAGGGCTTGATGCCCGCCCACGTAAACAACTGCGGTTCAGAGCCGGGGCTCACACAGAAGCCCCCCCACCAACCGTTGCTGCAAGACGTCGGCGCTTCAGAGACAGAGTCGCTGTTGGACCCATCTCGGGGGCGCAGACCCAAAACGTCCAGCAATTGGCAAACGCCTCCGTCTTCGCAGTACAGCCTGGCCCCTTGCTCCAGTTGGGTGAGCTGCATCATCAACGCAGGACAGGAGCCGTGTGCAGCAGACAGGAGTGACGAGGGATGGGCAACGGGCGACAAGACAGGGCAGACTTCCAGTGCAGGGCCCACTGGGGCCTAAAAGGGAAAGGTATGAGGAAAAAATTACACTGGTCCCTGAGGAGCACCATCAGCTCGACCACTATGGGCCGGGGAATTGTTGAAACGGGGTATTTGTGAAATTGGGGGGGGGGGGATAAGGCCCCATTTTTTGTGCTGGGCAGACATGCCAATCACGTTAGAGAATGCCAACCTGCTGAAACATCTGTCCCTTGCACAGTGCGTCAGCCAAAACTGATACGAGGGGAGGGGGAGAAGTGTTACCCTCATTTCCATGCTTCATGGATTGTTACGGTGTAATGATGCATGCTCGTGCCTGTGGTTGCGGTTGTGTTGTTGTGCGCCTGCGTGCTTCAGAATCGTGAACACGCGTCCAGAAAGTATCCTGGTCATCCGGCTGTCAGTTGGGTAAAGTAAGACCAAAGTATTTTCTGAGTGCATTCAATACTGCGACTATGAGGGGTGAAAAATGTGAGTCGTGTACAAAAAACTCGTCTAGTCATGTAATTTTTTTTTGCGGTACATGTGTGTAATTTTTTTTTTTGCGGTAAGTCGTGTAAATTATAAAAAAAAATTGAAAAATTGAAAGAAATGCAACTTTTGCAATACATGCGCAATATGTACAGCTGCCGGTTCTGTACAGCACCCCATAGCGACCTTAACAATGGAACGCCGAGTCCACAAAGCACACAGTACTCTGTGTGGCCACCAATTAGTTGGGACTCAGCCAATATAACATAGTTTCACATGGTGTCATTGGCACTAGACACAAAATGATGCCCAAGAAAAGAGCCCCGACAGGGCCATGGCCAACATCCAGTGTGCCAGCACTAGGAACAAAATCAGGCTCAAGAAAAAGAGTCCTCACAGGGCCATGGCCAACGCGAGTGCCACCATTATAGGCCACCAAGGCACTGGTATGGGCCCAATATGGGGTCATCAGTTTTTTCTTTTTCCCCCTCTCCGGCTAGAATATTAAAGTTGCACACAATTGCCGGTTGGGGGTGGAGGCAAGTGCGTGCGTATGGCAATAGCAACGTGAGGTGGTGGCGTTGGACCACACAGCGCCACGCTACAAGCACCTCTCCCCGCCTACACCACACATTCAACGCACAAGCTTAACCTCCAAACTGGCACTGTTGCTTTGCAATGGAGACGTATTAGCCACAGCTCAGCCAAAAAGAGTGTTTTGCTGTGTTACCGGGTGGCGGGTGGTGCGGCCTCACACTCGGACCCAAATTTTGTCTTGCTGGAAAAATTGCCACCCATACCCCCCTTGGGGGTTATGATGCGGGGGGGGGGGGGGGGGCAACACAGCGTCAGGGCCACCCCCCACTAGCACGCATGCACATGGGGCTTCCGAGGTGAGCTTCCGAACTACATATGTACAACACAAAACAAAAGCAGTGGTCCTTGGGTTATCCATGCCCCACGATATGTGCACCAAAGGACGAGAAAAATTAGAAACAGATTGGAAAGTGCACTTACATGAGGGGAATTCATGATGGAAACATGACCGGGCACCCTATTGTGCACATGCACATATTACACAGCAAGGAGGAAGAGTCACACACAAAAGAGGGGAGAAAGCCAAGCCGGGGGTTGAAGGTAACCCCCAAAAAGTCCAATTAGCATAGCAGCCCAAAATAGAAAATGCACTTTCATTGTTGGTCCCCCACATGCACTGCACCATATCATGGGTCTGCGGCTCTTCACCTTTGAATGACAAATAAGCTCCTTCCTCAGCTCAAGGCAGTCCCAAACATCCAAGCAATAGTACATTGCATGTGTATTCATAGGGTATCATCCGTGCCCAGGGGACTCATTGTGGCCCATTTCTTCGTGTATGCCTCGGTGCCATTCGCAGAGCACTGCTGAAGGACACTGTTGCAAATACAAAGGGCAAAAAGAAAATGCCTTCTCAGGGGCCCAAAAGAGGGCGGAAATGCTATGTCGGCCCTGCATTCTTGGGAGCCCCAACGCCAAGCGCGGGGAGAAAATCAGAAGTGGCTGCCTCACCCCTGCCTTCTCGGGGGCCAAAAGAGGGCGGAAGTGCTATGTCACCCCTGCATTCTTGGGGATCCCCAAACACAGGGAGACAAAATCAGAAGTGGCTACCTCACCCCTGCCTTCTCGGGGGCCAAAAGAGGGCGGAAGTGCTATGTCACCCCTGCATTCTTGGGGATCCCCAAACAAAGGGGGACAAAATCAGAAGTGGCTACCTCACCCCTGCCTTCTCGGGGGCCCAAAAGAGGGCGGAAATGCTATGTCACCCCTACATTCTCGGGGGTCCCCAAACAAAGGGGGACAAAATCAGAAGTGGCTACCTCACCCCTGCCTTCTCGGGGGCCCAAAAGAGGGCGGAAGTGCTATGTCACCACTGCATTCTTGGGGGTCCCCAAACACAGGGAGACAAAATCAGAAGTGGCTGCCTCACCCCTGCCTTCTCGGGGGCCAAAAGAGGGCGGAAGTGCTATGTCACCCCTGCATTCTTGGGGATCCCCAAACACAGGGAGACAAAATCAGAAGTGGCTACCTCACCCCTGCCTTCTCGGGGGCCCAAAAGAGGGCGGAAATGCTACGTCACCCCTACATTCTCGGGGGTCCCCAAACAAAGGGGGACAAAATCAGAAGTGGCTACCTCACCCCTGCCTTCTCTTGGGCCCAAAAGAGGGTGGAAGTGCTATGTCACCCCTGCATTCTCGGGGGTCCCCAAAGCCAAGCATGGGGACAAAATCAGAAGTGGTCCACAGGTGGGCACATCGCCTAGAGGCATGCATTTTCAGTAAAATTGGTATTTTTTTCTTTGCGGTAAGGTTGTGCAATTTTTTTCTGCGGTAAACGCGTGTAGGAAAAAATTATCACATTGTGTAATTTTTTTTGCGGTAAGTCGTATAATTGTTTTTGCGGTAAATGCGTGTAACAAAAAAATTGTCAAGTCGTGTAATTTTTTTTGCGGTAAATGCGTGTACAAAAAAATCATCAAGTCGTGTAATTTTTGTTTTGCGGTAATGTGTGCGACGGGCGTACACGACTTACCGCAAAAAAAAACATGACTAGACGATTTTTTTGCTACACGCATTCACCGCAAAAAAAAATTACACGAATTACAACATACACCTATGAGGGAGTGGGTGAGTGAATGGCAATAACAATAGTATATATATAATAATACTATGAAACAAAATGGAGGGGAGGGGGGGCATCAATGAAAAGATCAGGTCAAGAAGCAACGGCCGTACCGCAAATACAGAGGCCAACAACTGCATCGCGTACTGACAGGTAAAACAAAATCCAGCAGAACCGTACCACGCAGTGGCTCAACGGAATGCCCTTGCCCCAGCCCTCTCTGAGGCCGTGGATGACAGCATCGCTGAAGTACCGGCCGCCCAGAATTTTTTTTTGCTGATCTCCATTCAATTTGACGGGACTTCCTTCGCAGTATGAACAACATTTTGCATGCGTTAAGTTGTTACAAACTGTACAATCTGCAGTTGCACATGTGTCCGATAGTCCGGTCGCTCGTCCGCAGATCCATCACCGTCTCTAGTGCAGCGGCATCATCAACAACAGCAGCACGAGCAGCAGCACGAGCAGCAACAGCAAACAAACAAACAAACAAACAAACAACAACAACAACAACAACAACAACAACAACAACAACAACAACAACAACAACAACAACAACAACAACCAGCCGAATCCTCGAGCAGCATGCGAGAGAAGGACGGAAAAAAATTCACCAGCATGGACGCATTGTTGTGCACATGCATTTGCAAAACTGCTCAAAGCTGGGAGACACTGAATATTCAGGAGCATTGCAGCAGTAATGTCTCTGTTTTGCGCACATGGATCATGCCATAGAAGATGCCTGCCGGTCACTGGCCTTAACCAATCATTTCCTTCATTTTTTCAGCATTCCGTCCCCAAGAGCCTGAGATCCGGAGCCCGAACCTCCGCCCCTGCCTCCCCAACGAGGCTGGTCTCAGGGGCCCTAATCAATCTGGTGCGGCTGAGGGGCTGTGCCCGTGCCCAGTTCCGGTAATGGGGGGTTGGTCACCGCAGAGGGCAGCCAGGGTACGGCCCATGCGCTGCAGACCCAATCCCCGTTTCTGTGGAGGTGTGCATGGCGAGTGGGGCAGCAGCTCTTTGCTGCACATGCACAACGCCCACGTTGGTCCGCCCCTCTCTTCACAAACACAAAAGCACGTGGCTGTCCCGTCCGTTGGTCGAGTCAGTGCACACCGCATTGCCTTGAATGCTCTTGATGTTGGTTCACTGGTCATGGCCGCCGGTCCCTCAGTAATAACCCGCCGGAGCGCGGACCCGGTCGGTAGGCCGCTGAGGAGGGGCCTAATTCCTCGAGAAATGGAACCCGTGCCAGTGCGCCTGCCTGTCGCCGTCATCATGGGGGGGGGGGGGATTTTCGCTTTCTGGTTGCCACAAGCCACTGCTAAACGGGAGTTGTGGCGCCAAAATAGCGGCTTGTGCGGACCTTCGTGAACCACGACAACAATCAGGAGCGCTCAAAAAGGTCGCGGCGCATGTGGGGGATCCGTCGCCATTGAGGTTGTCCGTTGCCGTCGCTAAATGGGCTCCCCCTGGGAGGCCTCCGTTCTTGGCACACAATGCAATGCCACGACTGTGACACGATACTTGATGTTGCCCAGCACTCTCTGGGCCCTGAGGCAACCAATTGGGATTGCGACGCAGCAGACAGCGGTCGTGGCCACTGGGGGCTACCGCTCATTCAGCAAAGCCCTGACTGCCTGAACTCCTTGATTCAGACCTGATGCAGATCGATCATCGCCTGCTCTGCGGCGTGGTGTTTCTGTTTTTCGAGAGAGTCTGCGATGAAATCGTGGAGGACGTCGATGATATCAGTGTCTGTCAGGAGTCTGCAAAGGGGAAGCCAGGGTCACGAACCCACTCCAAACCTGACGGTGGTGCCCCAGCCCATCCCCTCCCATCATATCAACACCCCGTTGCATACAACGCGCTACCCCTTGGAGTTCCATATCCCTCCCTACGAATCCCCTCTGTTTTGGACGTGAAGCACACGAGCGGAGTACCACCAATCACAAGCCATCTCCCGTTTGCCACTGCCCCAACACGCTAAAATAAGCTCGAGGGATCTAGTTCTGAGGCGGAGGTGCCCTAGGGCTGCGGTTGGGTTGCAGCATGAGCGCAGCAGCAGGGAATGGCCAGCCTGAGCCTGGCAAGGGGAGTCGTCATGTGTGATGCTGAAATGACCTGAAAATGCAAAACCCAATTACAAACAGGTGGGATGGGGTGGGGTGGGGCGGTGAAATAACTCCACAATGCCAATGAGTACCGGAGGAGGGATTTTTCCGCAGGGGAAAATTCTGCACGGGGAATATTCCACACCCGTCCCAAAAAATCAAGTGGAAACTTCCGCACCTCCTAAATCTTGAGTGCATTGGAAGGAAAGGGATCCTGGACACAGCAGTATTTTCGGTGTCGCCTGCATGATGTGCACCTAAATGCATCATGGGGAACACAACCGTATGGCGCATGGGGTAATCCGAAAAAAGCTGCTGAATTCACGACTAACGACGACCGGATTGACAACGGACGGCAGCACGTGGCAATTTTGGTGGAACCCAATTGTGAAATGTGTGGAAGAGGTGATTGCTGCTGGGCTACTGTGGGTCGAACCGGGGCGGGGAATATTCCGCACCTACAGTGAACAACTGCGGGGCAAATTCCGCACCAAATTGAAATACGGAATTTTCCCGGCAGAAATCCCCCCCCCTCGGTATTCCCTGTGCAGAAACGCAACAGCCCAACGCTGCAGAGCGGCTGGACAGGGCGCTGGGCAGCAGAAGCCGGAATCGAGAAGGGGAGGAGGAAAGGGAGGGAGAAAACCCCGTCATTTGGCATCCCCCAGTCCCAGGCCCCCCTTCTGCTCCTCGTACATGACTCAGCAGCCACCTTCCCATCACCGATGTGCTCATCAGCGAAGGCCCTGCCTCTGTGGCATGCAATTCCAGGCACAGACCTTGGCCCATGCTCTTTGCAGAGGGTCAACAGCAGGTCCTGGGCCTCCAGCGCCGCTGGGCAGCACACGTTTCCCGTCATCTCAACGCAATGCAGCAGCGCTGGGATCGTACTGGGCGCGTTGACGATGGCGTCGAGCATGCCCTGGGGCCCGTGGGCCTTGAGATCTTTGATGGCCTGAAGCCGCACCTGTGCAAAAGGCGTCCAGTGCATCCGCGGGACCTTTTACACGACAGAAGAGGGGGGCGCGGGTGACCCAAGAAAAGTGGACCAATGGATCCTTCCGTCGCGACGCATTTGTGCGAGTTTTGTGGAGACAACCCTCCGGAACTGTGGACGGCTGATGTGGAGCAGTGCATGTGGGCTGCGTGCTGTGCATCAGCCTGCGTTCGTTTCTGCGGTGTTTGTGCTGATGGAAGCCGTGAACAGACATGCGGGCGTGCCACTGTTGTCTGGTGGCAGGTCGTTTCTCCTGCCGAGGGCCCGTGGGTACGCACTGGAGCTTTGCCACTCCACCCTCACGTCGCGTGGGTTCGCATGGGTGCGTAGGTCTCCTCATCAGGGGCCAGACCGAGCTCCGCCGTATCCAATGCGTCCCGGGGGGGCTTGTTGAGGGGTGCTGGGGGTTTTCGGACCTTCCCCATTGCGCCGTGTGCCTTTGGCGCCCCAGAAGAAGCGGGTGGGTGGGGGATGGGAACGGACCCCTCCTCAACGACTTGGGACCCCAAAGGTCCATTTCCTGCAAACAGCACAGCAGCATGGCAGAGTACACAAGAGGACGACCCTGTACCGCCCCAATCGTACGAGTGCTCCGAGGCATCTGTGATTCCTGGGGGATTGCCTAGACCCAGTCCTGAGGCAGGTGCCACTCATTACTACCAGCGCCATGCTGTAAAGCGATCTGAGCAAACGCTTTGCGCTGATGTTATGACTGAAAATGAAGCGGTTCCACTGGAGTATTGTTGTGATGAGTCCAGACTGTGGGGCTCATTGTTGCTGGTGCTTGAAGGCAGTTGAGCATCACGGATGCCGCTGGGTAGGACCTGCCAACACTCCGAAGGAGGCGACGCGATGCGCTCTGGTGCGATACCAGGTGGCCCGACTGCAAGTGATCAAGTGGTCAAGGGGTATGAAGTCAAGTGTAGCAGTTTTCCCATGAGATTCTCAGTACTTGTTTGAAGGTCAGGGCGCGAAGAGGTCCCCCAGGCTGCCATCAGGGTGCTCATGGAGTGGGTTGACCAAGAGACCAATCAAGCGGCGGTTCTTACCCAGTCTACCCGTAGCCCCTGTCAGGTGAAAACCGAAGGCTTCCCACATGGGATCGAACGGTAAGGCTTCTTGGGGCTCTGTGGAAGCGGGACCGGAACAGGATGACGCTTGGTATTTATTGTATTGCAGCGCCCAAAGGAGCTTGAGGCTGCAGGCGGCAGAAGATGCCAAGCATACTGCAACAGAGGAGCTGCAGAAGAGGCTCATGCTCCGGAAGTGGAATGCGAGCTTGAAAGGGAGAAGACCGAGGAAGGAACCACGCGTGCTGAGAAAAGTATGGAGAGTGCTGGCGGAGAGCGGCAATGGATAGGGCCGCCCCCAAGCCCAGACCCCGGGGCGCCTGTTTTCTTCTGGTGGAGGCTCATTGATACCCGGATGGGCCCGCTGCGTTGCGTTCCCAGAATTGGTGCCAGGCATCACCTTTGCACGCCTCAGCACTTGTCTCATGCCTCAGAGGAGCGGCAACCTTCCAACGTCGGAGACTGGCACTTCTTGCGAGACGGGCTATGGCCCGGGCAGGTCTGTGTGGACGTTGGTGCCCGCGCGGATTCGACACACCTGCACGTCCGCGTTGCAGAAGAGCGCTGCCACTGACGCCTGATCATCTCCTGCGGCTACTGGGGCTGGGGGTGGCGCTGGGGCTGGGGCTGCAGGGGTACCTGTGGGACACACGCACCGGATGTATCGCATAGCAGGTGCGACAGGGTCTCGAGCACTGCATCCCCCGACGGGGTCAGCAAGCCGCATCACCCACGCATTTGCCTGGGCCCAGAGGTGCACCTTCATCCAAGCGCAACTGGTCAGCTCAGGGCCCATCGAACGCTGCTTTGGAGACACTGACGTAGCAGAGAACCAACCCCGACACAACGGCCCTCTGGAGATCAGAGGTGGCTGTGCACGGAAGGGCCCTGCAATGGGGCCGCGGTGGTGATGTGCTATTGGAAGGGGGGGAGATGTGCTGTCACATTCGGAACTTTCGTGAGGCGGGGGGGGGGGAGGCAGGAAAAGGGAGCGGGCTGCATTCAGCGATGGTGTGAGGCCAAGGGGGGGGGGTTCGTTGCATACACAGACACGCGCGACAAAGCCCGCACCCCACCCCAACCTGTGTCCTCTCCAGGAGACCGTCTCTTGAGGGGCCCCAAAGGGACAAGGTCTACGGCGTGGGAACGGGGGATGGTGGGAAGGGGTGGACAGCACGGACACACGCACAACACAAAAAAAAAGCCAATGGAAACACCAGCCCTCAAACCAACCCCGTCGTTCTGGACCCGCCCCCAGGGACTTGCTTGAGCGGGGGGGGGAGAGGGGGAGGGGTCCCCCCCCCCCCCTGCCGGAACATACCCAATCCACAGGGAACAGAAAAGTTATTGGAGAATGAACAACTCAGCACATGGAAATGTCATGTTGTCGGCCGTAAACAAAGGAAATTCATCATTGATTGTCAATTCAGGGTTCCCACATCTCACCAATGCACAACAACGACAACAAAGTGGGACATTCACCATCTCATGCCAAATGACAGTGATCTTTCTTGTCAGTCAGAATTAGACTCGCCTGAACTAGAGCCTCCATCGGTAGTGGAACTGGAACTGGAACCTGATGATGATGAAGAACCTGAGTCACTGCCTCAATGGCAGACATCAGACAAATTATCAGACAGTGCCTCATCATCCACTGACTCCGGATCAGAGGGTACCTCGGCTTTTTGTCTTTTATGACCGGTGATCCTATCTGTAAACCCAAAATAGAGCAGCGCGTAAATTACGTCTCCGCGTTTTGCGCGTAGCAACGGTGGGACTGGGGAGCTGAAATACACTGACAACGAGCGTTGGGGCATGGTAGTCTGGAAAACAAGGTATATGGAGCACACATGGAGCAATATGTACACAGTGTATGGCATGCGCCAAAGGCGCCGAAATTTTTTTTCCATGCCTAAAAAATGTTCCCGAAACCCAGGTTTTCGGGTGCACTTGAGCTGAGGGGGGAGGGGGGGAGGGGGTCCAGGGGGGAGGGGTCCCCCCCCCTGCCGGAATGAAAATTAAAGCAAGTCCCTGACCCGCCCCCCCCCAACAAATCATCCAAAGCCGCAGGGGGGCACCGACCGGGTCCGGCCTCATGTGTGGGGGGACGGTCCCCATCACTGATACGCCCAACACCCTGTCGGTCCAACACACCCAAACTGTAGGAGACACAAAAGCGCGCCCCCAGCCCCCGGACCAGGGGGTAGCTCCCGGGTGCCAAAGCGTGGCCCGAGGGGGACTTCTGAGGTCTCGTGGGAGCGCAAGCACGGGGACGAATGGGGAGGGCCTGAGGTTCGCCGCACCCGCGCCCCCCAAGTCTTGGAAGGTCAAATGCGCTGAGTGTGGCTGAGGGGTCCGACCAGCCCAGGGCCCCTCCCACACAAGGGGCCGGGTGGCCCTGCCCTTGGACCACAGTGGCAAGCCCCCGTTTACCCTTTACCCTTTACCCCTTTCACCAAAAGGCAGAATACCTGGAAATGCTGCGCGCCCTGGCCCTGTGCACCGACCAAGAGTACATTTCCCCCCGCTGTCTGTGCACACGCAATGCAGACCATTTCCCCCTGAAACCCCCAAACTGGTGCGTGCCTTCCCAACCGGCAGCCCTATTCATTCATTCATTCCGTGGCGGCTCATGCCCCCGCCTGGGCAAGCCCGCATGAGTTCATAAAGAAGCAAAAGAGCAAATCGATGGGGTGTAGCCAAATCATGGGAGATTAGAGTGAAGGTGTGGGCCTGCGTGACGTGCTGCAGGGGTCCTCTTCGTGAGGGCTATTGCATGCACGTGACGAAAAGGGCCTTGTCCTTCAAGAGCGGCACCATCATGGCACCACTAACCCCCTCCTCCTCCTCCTCCAACTGGCGACAGTGACACACCAGAGCATTTGCCCAAAAGTCCTTGCAAGGAAGCCACAGAAAGAACCGCACTGCAACTCGGGCCCAATGCAGAAACTGCCATTTTCTGGAGTTTGCCTGCACTTGGGCTCAGCGAAAAATGCCCCTGGGGGGGGGGAGGGGGGGGGCTTTGGCGAGGGGCGAGGGTTCGTTTTGTTTGCCTCCACAGTTTCACGTACAACTGCTCAATTGACCGTTGAGAACAGCGGCGGGATTTTGCACAAACATTCTGTTTTGATCTTCTGGTTTTTCGGCGACGCTGACTCTGGAACACGTATCCCGCCCCTGCCCCGCGCCCCCTCCCCGTTTGCACAATCACCAGCGAAATTTCACTTTGGGGGGCTTTTCTGGACCCCGAAAGTCGGGGGTTCAAACGTCGGAGCCATTCTTGGGGGTTACTGGCGCTCCGCCCGCTCTTTTGGCTTCAGCACTGAGCCTTTCATACGGATGTGCAACACGCATGCTCAGGGGTCCAGGGTTCGTTATTCAAATTGTACAGGTCCCCCGATGCGGGGGTGCCGCCAGTGTCGCATTGCCGTGCCGCCATTACCACACCTGCCGTTGCCGCCGCGCCGGGTGGATCTGCTGTCCCTTTGTCACTGGCACTGTCCTCAGACTTCGGCGCAGCACTGGTCGGACTGGCAGGAGGCAACGCGGACAATTCCTGTGTGCAGGCACATGCAATCGGGCGGGGCACAGGTCCTCCCACGACGGCCACCTTTGCAGGGCCCGTCCAATACCACCCCTGGCCACCCGGCACACAACCTGCCCCAGTCCCCTCTTTCGCCACGAGCTGAAGGACCGGCACTGAAATGCCGAGTGATCCTAATCCGGGGCTGCACTGCGATTTCCTGAGTCCCGGTGACGGTCAGCCTTCTGTCAAAGTTCCAAGAGGCAAAATCTGCACAAGCCCCCTGCCAGTCTACGATAATGTGTTAATGAGGTCGTGGTTGGCTGAGGGCAGGGCATGGGGGGGATTCTGCACATTCTGCTGGTTGCACCTGGACCAGTGGTTGGGTTTGCACAGATCTCAGCGAACCAATGATGGGATGAATGCCAACCTCAAGACTGGCCCCATGTGCCTTGTCTTTTCTGCTTGCGAAACACGTGGGATGTGAGGGGGCCAGTGGCACAGTGCCTGTGTTGCAGCGGTCAGCCCAATCTGCATGAAACTTGACCTGGGATTTGATGGATTGGACAGAGCTGAAGGCCCCAGGTACTCAACAACCCCAACCCCAGCATTCGTAGATGCGCAGAGACGTGCTGCACCAAGAAGAACGTTGCATGATCCCTTAGGCCACTGTCGCTTATCTTTGGGCTATGGCCACCAATGGAGGCAATGATGGGTGCCGTGTGCGCGGGTGAAATTCTGACAGCGCCAGAGCTAGACCCTCAGTGTCCATATTGGATATGGTCCAGGTACTGTTGGCACCTACATTTCGAAAGAATGAGGGGGACGGGGTCCTAAGGCAGGGCTGTGCACGCCAACCGCATTCCAAGCCCCCAGGCTGCTGCAGACTACCTGTGCCCTGTGCTGTTGGACTGGTACGCACTCTGTCCAAGTGCAGGCGTACTCTGGGCAGGCGAACGTCTTCGTTCACACCTGCTGATCCGAGGTGGACAACCGGGGGCCGATTCCACTGATCATGGCTTTGGCTTTGCTGAGTTGTTCTAACTCGTTGTCGGTATATTTGGGGCCATCAGCGTACGGATGCTTGGGTTCGTCTTTGTTGTCTCCCATCCGCTGGCCGTCCTTTGTAAATGTGCCAAACCCTGTGAAGTGCACATGAGGCATCACAAGCATCATCCGCACCAGGAGTGCCAGCGTTGCCATCCTTACACCTCCCAATGCCACAATACCCCCCAAGAATAAGGGCTTTCCGCTTATATAGCCCAGTAGCCGATTTTTCGCCATTTCGCCACAAATTCTGCCATCCCCCTGCAGCCAAGGTCATTGTGCGGGTTAGTGTGAGGACTGCAGGACCTCTGACAACAGCCTACGATGCCCTTAAACCTTTGACCACCCCCAATGGCGCTTCATTGTCTTTCACAACTCTCATTATTCTTCCATGACCATCTCGTCTGGCCTCGATAACACACTTCAGACAAGCTATTGCTTAGGGACCCCAGGGAGGGGGGAGGGGGGTTTGGGGGCCTCAAGGGCTGGAAGTGACCCACCCACCCACCCATCCTTCAACCCACCCACCCACTCCCAACCCCCCCCCCCTAGGGGGGGGGTTATATACCTTTGCTCTGTCAGCCCACACTGGCTGTAATGACAAAAATGAAACAATCTGAAAGTAGGGGCCAAAAACACTAGTGGAGTATGTCATCCCCTGATATTGAACCACTGGGATACTGGGCCCACTCGGATTTGAATCCATGTCCTTTCATTGTCAAGACCATGCTGTTAACCATTAAACTACCTTCCAGGTCTGCCAAAAATTGTGCAAGAGGCGCCGCATAGGGTGAACACTACATCACAATTTTTCATTGCCCCTGAGTTCCAAGGCTCGCAAACCCAGCACCCAAGAAAATCCCACCCCCACCCCCGGGGGGGGGGGGTCCATGCCTCTCAAAAACCACTGAAAAAGGCCTTTGACCCACCCACCCAGCCTTTGACCCACCCACCCAGCCTTTGACCCACCCACCCAGCCTTTGACCCACCCACCCACCCACCCCCCGGGGTAGGGTGTCCGAAACACTAAGCAATTGCTTGACTTGAGAATTCAGAAGCGGGTTGTTGAGCTGCTTGCATAAATGAGAGTGGTTGAGTGTTGTTGAGGGCTGTGGAGAGTAACCGAGGGTCAACAAATGATGGCGGTGTTGGGAAATAATGGTGGTCATGGGGACCATGAAAGGAGGAGGGGGAGATTGGCGGCGGGGGTTGGAGGGGGTTTCGGGCACCCACCCTCCGAAAACCGAGGAACCTCCCCAAACCCACGCATCTTGTCAGGGGTTGGTGATCTCCCAGGGTTTACAAAAGGGGGGGGGAGCCCTGATTGGCCCCAATTGTACAGATGTGTAATTTTGAGGGCGATTTTGAGTGCGACAAAATGTAAACTCGGCACCTTGGCATGCTATACACCAAGGGCACTAAGAAAACAATGCGCTCTGGGTCCCGATTGTTGGTGCCATCATTCCAAGTATAACTAGTCGGCGGATGGCCACCTTCCACTTTTTTTACTTCCCAATTTGCATCTTTCGGTCTTCTATGCGTTTGCTGCGACTTGAACACATGGTTCAAGACCTATCCCCGCAAAGACCCTATGCACCCAAGGCGTCACACCGTACCTTCCTTCTGAAGCGCGGGGGGTGGGGGCGGATCTAAAAAGATCAACAGTAGCATTCGAGACCAAATATGCGTACATTAGAGGCATGAAACTGCACCCCAAACGACGTGCGCACATGAGAGGAGGGAGGAACTTGGAGGGTGGGTCAGATCATAATGAGAGTCAGAAGTAAGTGCCCCCGGAACAATTTGTCTAAATAAGTAACAAGTAAAACGGCGGTGAAACATCAGAGATCACAGATTTACGCATCTGCGCCAAAAATCGATTCAACGGCACTTTAGGGATCATATATGTCGTTACGTAATGCTGTCAAATCGAAGTTTGATGGAAGAAATCCAAAATTTGCAACCCGCAATTGGCCGCTGGCAGTCCCGGTATTAGGCATCAGTGAATGCTACTTCTGAAAAGGAGAGTTTTCAGAGTTTGAGACAGTGGGCTGCCAGTGTCCATCGCCTCGTCGTACGGAAGTAGCTGGTCCGCAGCAGAGATTTCCACTGCCTACCCCTTGGCCTTCATGGACCCATCCAATCCACGATCCAGCAGACAGCTGTCCAAGGCTCTACCGCTGAGCTAGGCAGGCTGCCCCACCCAGCTTTCGCTCGGTTCCCGGGGGCCATTTAACCCTAATTGGAGGCTGCGCATTCTGCAAGAAAACCATTAGATTTGTAAACGCTAACCCCATGTCCAGTGTGTGGGTGGCTCCTAGCGGCCAATACCCACCTGGCGTCCCCGGTAGGAATTTGCAGTACAAAGGGGCCATTCAGGGAAAACGTCTCAACACAACATAAAGAATTGTGGTGGCGTCATGAGTTGTTGAAGTGGTGGGACTGATTGTCCAAGAGCACACCTGGAATGAACATGGCAGTGCCCCCTTGCCCGGTAGTTGTGGGGACTGCGTGAGAGAACCGGCTGCATTTGTGCCCACCTAGCGCCCCCGGTAGGAATTTACAGTGCAAGCCATTTGGGGCCTCAACAGAACATAAAGAATTGTGGTGACGTCACGAATTGTTGAAGTGGTAGGACCGATTGTCCAAGAGCACACCTGGAATGAACATGGCAGTGCCCCCTTGCTCAGTAGTTGTGGGGACTGCATGAGGGAACCGGCTGCATTTGTGGCCGCCAATAAATCTGCGGAGGGCAAGATGCATAGAAACACATCGCCCAGAGCGGTATACACATACTTTTTTTATATAAGTGGGAGAAGTATGACTCTCCTGTTCGGGAATCGAACTCAGGTCGTCGAGTTGTTAGTCAAGTGTTTTACCGCTCAACTATGCTCCAGGGATAAGTAACACATGCTGTTGGCGCGGCACCACCCAATCTCTTAGGCTCTGCCACTTGCCCCCAATGTGTTGATATCCCCTTCCTCGCTTCGTCGTCCGTTGTTCTGTCTCAGTCCGGTGGTGTATTGTAGGGCACCATCCCCCTTGGTCGTCGCGGCTTTGCTCGCTCCTGTCTCTTCTTGATTTATCTCGTATGGTCTTGAGCACACTTCCAGTGCCTGCACACGAGTGGGTCAAGTATGACTCTCCTGTTCGGGAATCGAACTCAGGTCGTCGAGTTGTTAGTCAAGTGTTTTACCGCTCAACTATGCTCCAGGGATAAATAACACATGCTGTTGGCGCGGCACCACCCAATCTCTTAGGCTCTGCCACTTGCCCCCAGTGTGTTGATATCCCCTTCCTCGCTTCGTCGTCCGTTGTTCTGTCTCAGTCCGGTGGTGTATTGTAGGGCACCATCCCCCTTGGTCGTCGCGGCTTTGCTCGCTCCTGTCTCTTCTTGATTTATCTCGTATGGTCTTGAGCACACTTCCAGTGCCTGCACACGAGTGGGTCAAGTATGACTCTCCTGTTCAGGAATCGAACTCAGGTCGTCGAGTTGTTAGTCAAGTGTTTTACCGCTCAACTATGCTCCAGGGATAAATAACACATGCCATCCCGAACCCACCACCGCACCCACAAAAATAACACCGCCCACATTTGCCCTACCTCTCCCATGCAACTATCACAACTGGCCGGCCAGGTGATTGGTATGAGTCAGACCTGGCACTAGTGTGCGGCATACCATACACGGGGGGGGGGGGGATTCGTGTGGGGACTATTTCGCAACAGGACAGTTCGCGGAGGTCACTGAAAAGGGGGCAAGAAATGTCGGACCATCTCCATTGTAATTCAGTGCATGGCTTGGTGGACCCAAAAATGCATGGTTTATTTCGCCAATTGCCAATCGAGCCGCCCTCGGTGCCACTCACTATGCAGGGGAGACCCACCTGCCACACTCTGCCAGTGATGAGGGTCCAGTTTGCTCAGGCCCTGACAGGTGTTCAAACTTTGACAATGGAATTTGACTTACACCCCTAGCTAACAAAGCAGCAATGCACCAACTCGTCATTCAGAACATGTAATGATAGGGTCTTGGCAAAGACATGTGACATGAATCAGGGTTCTCTCTCTCTCTCTCTCTCTCTCTCTCTCTCTCTCTCTCTCTCTCTCTGAGGGTGAACTAAACGTAGTATCCACAAAACCCAGACCTTGTCATTTGGGACATTCCTTACCAACCAGTCCTCTTCTGTTGCTGCTGCCGATCATCACCTACCCCACCAAGTGCCTCTCTCTGATTGCAAATACTCCTTCCAAGCACCTTTTGAGGTGCACCTCGAAGCAACTCGAAGCGCTTCAAGGTATTTTGAGGTACTTCGAGGAGCAAAAATGTAGGCGGTCATTTCCCGTCCGCAGGGTTGGGTGACTCTTTGACTCGTTTGCCATTCCTCTGGCCATTCTCTTTGAGTGTGGACACAATGCAAAAGCAAGCGAGCGCAGGCTCAACAGTGTCACAAGAAAACAATGCGCCCAATTAGGCACGAACACGGCGCTCTTTAATAGTGGTCACCCTGCGCTGCACTACACCAATGGTAATTCCCATGCTCAGTCGGCCGATGCACGCCGTGGTAGGAATGATGATGTCCGTGCCAACGTCAACACCATCGTTAATGTCGATTGCTTGTATCATACAGAGAAATTTTCAACATTTAACTTCAATATGGAGTGCCAAATATCACATGTTGACGTCACATGCCAAATGTCAACGGTCAAAAAATGCTCAACCCAATGCTTGCACCAATGCAAATGCTTGTCAATGTTGAAGGCAACACTGTTGTGAATGTTCAAATCAACGTTCATGGTAATGCTTATGACCATGTAAACGGCATTGTTGATATTGGGGGTAATGGTGATACCGAGATTGTTGTCAATGTCAAGTCATCGTTAAATTGACGTCAATGCCAATGTTACTGGCAGCTACTATTGTGATGAGGATTTTGCGAAGTTTCAAATCGATCGACGCCCAGCAAGGTCCTCCCTCTTTTAGAACCACAAGATTTGGGCGTGCGCATTGCCATGGGGCAAGCATTCAGAAAACCAAAAGGGAATAGAGGTAGCGATGGGCAACAAGGTCCATACTGCGGCCCATCATCTTCATCCCCCAGCGTATCATATTGCCGCTTTTTTTCGGGGTTCGATAGCATCGCATATGCAGTGCTGATGGTCTTGAACCGGGCAGCATCTCCCCCCGGTCGATCGGGATGCAACTCAATCGCCAATTTGCGGTACTGCCTCTTCACATCCTAAAGCCCGGCATAAGAGAAGGTACCCCATGTACCTGTGTGGAGGCGCAAATTCATCCTTTTGGTCTTATTGTTCACACCCTCAATAGGTTCCAACCCGCTTTCTCTTGCCAATCTTGCAACGCATGAAAGAGACCAAATGTGCATGTCGTAACCATGGCCGCTACAATTTGCTAGACGTTGTAAGGCGAAGCGGAATTGGTCGTACGACTTGGAAGAGGCACTCCAATTGAGTTCGGGGTCCGGAGGAATGCACGACTTCACTTCAAGCCCTCTGGCAAGTGCGTCTTGGCGCGGAACATGGTCGCAGTGTTCACAACTTCACAACCACATACGGGGCTTCGTGGTTAACTGAACAACGCGAACCCCATGGCACAAGACCTCGACGCCCCCCCCCCCTCTCCCCCCGCATGGCACCGTACGATGTTGCCTTCCGCCCCAACCCCATTTTGCAACCCCGGCCAAGCCCAAGCACACTAGAGCACACGCCACTCCACTTTTGGAATGAGCTAGCGTTCGTAACTCGCTGCGCGATGCCACCATTCCTCGTCGTACAAAAGGGCGGAACTAAATGCCGTGGACTGCACCCATATAAGCAGCAAGCAATAGGGCAACGAAGAAAGAGGAAATTCAGATCATGTGCACCATTGTTCCGCTTAAAACGGCAAGTTGCAATCGCACTTGGTGGGTTGCAAATTCACCTTCGTTGGTGACGTGGTGTAGTGCTTGCAATCAAAAAGCAAGTAACAACGCGAGGTTCATCTAAAAAAAATCGATGCGCACATAGCAGAGTCGGCAATCAAAAGGCAACCAACATGAGCAGGTTCATCTTGAAAAAAAAGAGTGCACCTTGTGATGTGCAACCGTTGTTGTTACAAAAAATCACTCATCAACATAACTTCCAACTTCGACCTACCAAAAGGGAATGGCACACCGTGGCACGCACTCGGACGCCCCCTCCCCGCCACGGGTGGCATGGGCTGTTTAACCCCCCACCCCAAAACCCGTTCGCGCCGCATACTACACCCGATGTGATAATCTACCCCCACCATGCACCCGTCACTCATCACGTTCTTCTCCTTGAAGACACACCTCGATGGGTGCTCGCGAAGGAAGACCAAGGCTCGCGTACAGCCTCATGGCGGGCTTCGCTCTCCAGCAGTACCTCACAAATCTTGAGATCTCATTAATCACTGCGCACCCCTCCACATCAAATTCGGAGAGCCCACAAAAGGCTGTTGGGAGTTGTGAAGGGAGCGTCGGCGGATACACATGTCCTATCCTATTGACCTTATAACACCACGAGGGTGAAGAAATACACCCGCCGAACAATCCCGAACAATCCGATCCCGATTTAATTCCGATTGCACGATAGAAATATGGCATCAACATGCCTCTTGCACAAACTCGTACCCAAACTGCAAAAGCACCCGGAACCATGGAACAAATGCGTTCTTCTTACCCTCTACACCACCGCAGGCAATCAAGGCAAGGAGTGCATCATTCATCGACGAGCACCGAAAAAAGATCGTCTGGACCCATGGATTCCGTAATTTGTTTTAATCTCAACAATTTTTAATTTTCGCAAGGAATCCGACTTCCTCTGTTCTTGTTCGAGTTTTAACTTCCAAAATTTACTTCATCGAACTGCCTCAAGTCACTACCCCACCACCCTTGTGTTGGGAGTGACGTTATGTGCTTAGGGAAGCACTTGGTTCTTTTTCCTAGGGAAACCCATGGTGGTTCCGAAAAACCTTGGTGCTTCCCTAAGTGTGCGTTTGGTGGCCGGGAAATAATTTTTTTTTGGGCAATAGGGCCTCTTGGTCCCTCCCGAAATTGGCCTCCTTACTGGGCTTTCCACCACTGTTGGTATGCTCCCCCCTAGTGTTCCCCATTGTTCTGCCAACACTCCTAACCCCCCAAATCACTCCCTCCTACCTTCCTTTGGTTCAGGAGGGCCCACTGATTGGCTCAACTCACCTATGGGAAGCAAAGCAGGTGTCGGAGGGAAAGGGAGCACAGGTCACACATGGCATGGGACACACAAGCAAATGGAATCAGTGGCACATGATGCAAATGCAAAAACAAAAATGGCAGGGACTGGCTGATTATGTGGCATTTCAGTGCACATTTCACAGCACTGTGTAGTCGAGCAACAGGTAGCAGCACCGCATGCCACCTGCAAGGCAGGATTGTTGCATGTGCCCTGGAATCATGGATCCTGTGGCCCAGTACCAAGCAGAGCCTTTACATTATTCCTAACATGGAGCTGACGAAAACAGGCAAGCATACTGGTTTCTACACTTTTGCATTGGCAAAAACGGGCATAGCTTAATGCAACATCAGCATGGCGCGACTCAGAGGGCTGCTCATCCGCATGACCATGGAAGCCATGCATACCAGCAAATCTGGGCCCAAAGGTCACAGCAAAGTACTGCTTGGGGGTGGGGGGGGTTTCAGGAAAGGCAGTTCCAAAGGCCTCTTCCTCCCAACACACTGAGTGTCCCATGTTCTCTGCCACGAGGCAAGACCAGATCCGTGTGCCTCACAGAGTTTCTTGGCCTTTCGGATGCGCTTTGTACCCTTGGCTTTCTCCAGTTTATTGAATTCGGCACGCTCGGAGTCTGTTAGGGCGCGTGCCCGCCCCCATTTCGTCGCTCCATTGTCGCACTTGACGCAGTAGTAGGAACAGTACTCGAATGGAGGCAATGGAGGCAGTGACATCCCATGGCCCAAAAGCACACTACAACGTGAAGGGTACACATACAAACATGTAACTGGCACAAATTCTGCAAGTATAACCCTGCATCATACACCTCGACACACTGACAGGCACAAATCGACGAATTCCTAAAATCCGCATATCGTACAGGTGAAAACGCATAGGGATGTAGGTCTCACTCAGGACTATCAGAAAAGGTATAATACTTATGGCATTTTCGCCCGCGTACTCGATTAACTATAATGTCACAGGTGGTGGGGTAGTGCAAGTGGTGAAGCCGGTATTAGCGCACGGTGCGCCGAGCGCGCGACGTTGCTGCTGCAGGCATATCGCGCGCTCGGTATTCAGGTGTGGAAAAAATGCCACACAATTTTTTTGAACTGCAAAAGGCATCGGATAACCCAGCCTCTGCTGCAGTAAGTCACATTGGGTGGGATATCTGGTAGGTAACAAGTGGGGCCTTGTCTTCGGCGGGTTGGGGAGGGTCTCATTCCCCATTTTTGCAAGCCATTGTAGCCCTTAGTCTGTTAGTTGCTAGTTAGTCAGTTGTTGCGTTTGGTTTTGTGTTGGTGCTCACCAGCACGTGTAATTCTTGTGGGCTACAGTAAATTTTATTGTAGCATGTTTGTATGTTGAGCCGTTTCGGGGCATGAAAAGTTGAACATTGAACTTGAGGCATTTGCTCTTGCTTTGTGTCCACATGATATGTGTTGTATGTCACGTTGAAAGGGAGAAAGGGAGAGAAGGCGTTTTGGTTAGAACTGGATCTAGTGGAGATGTTCCCTAGGATTCCCAGGCACGCCGTGATTGCGGCGCTGGAGTTTTTACATACCAAGGTGTGCAGCCCGGACAATAAATATACTAGAGGACCGCTGAGGCTATGGATTGCAAAGTCACAAGCCAGGGGAGCGGATTCATATTGTACTGGTAACAAACAGTCGTTCTGGGAGTTGTGTTTTGCTGATATTGTACATTATTGCAAGTTTGAGTTGAGTTGTAATACCCAGTTCGTGTGCCTGTCCTCGATTCTGCAACAGATTGCCGGTGTCCCCATTGGGGGCACCTGTTCTGCGCAGCTGGCCAGCTTAACGTTGATTGCCCGTGAACTTGAGCATGCGCGGCCAATACCGGCAACCCCGTCTATACGTTACCGTGACAATTTTCTGGCGCATGTTATTGTACGCAGATCCGTGTCAGCCAGGACCTGGGAAGAGGCTGTAACACGCAGAGCAAAAATCGTGCAGGCGCACATTGAAAAGTTGACTGGGATGTGCAGCACGATTGAGCAATTTGGCCCTGAGTTAGACTTCCTTGAATGTCGGTTGCGACAGCTTCATACGCCAGATTATATTCGTGTTAAAAGTGCTGTCGTGAATCCACCACCTGGTTCAACTATTGCTGGGGATCTGAGGAAGATGGTGGATCCCAAAGCACCGAATGCACCCAGAATGTTGCAGTCTGCTGTACCCAATATGGCGCGGAAAGCGCAACATTATCGCACGTCACTTTCGGGAGCTACACAGAATTTTTCTCAAATGGGCGGGTTGCTGCAATGTAAGGGGTATGCCACATCTTCATGGGAACCCAAACTCCGTGAAATGGCCCATCGGTGGGATATCCCTTATCCCACGACATGGACACCACTCCCTCTGGGACCGTGTTCGCAGATTTTGTGTGCATATTTGCAGTCTTGATGTCTCTGTATTCATTTTCAGGAAGCCCCAGGAGAGCGAGATCCCATATTTCTGTGTACATAATTTCAGTTTTTTGCAGATTTGCCTGTACAGTGTCTGCTGGTTGCACAGAGGTTCAGCAGTCCGCCATCCTGAACGATTGCTGTGCTAATGCCGTGACTGTTAGTTTTTAGGATGTCATGGGACACTGCTGCCTTTTGATGAGGCTCAACGTACAGTTTTTCTTCCCTCTGGAGAGCACAAACCCGTGATTCTGTGTACATATTTTCTGGTTTTTCTACAGTTTTGCCTGTACAGTGTGTGCTGGATGCACAGAGGTCCAGGAGTCCCCTATGTAAGGGGCATTGCTGTGTATATGCGCGGATTGGTGACTTTTGGAATACCATGGGACACTGCTTTCTTCTACATGAGTTATGTTGTACATATGGGCGTCCTGAAGGGTGAGTTCACAGACCCCCGCCATGTGGGCGGGGGTCTTGCACAGCTCTGCGTTCGGGTCGGCTCGCACAGGTGCGAGACGCCGACCCTCACTTGACCTGTGCAAGACAACTTGTTTTAGATAAATAGGATAAGAGAACCGGGTACACAAACCTTTCTAAGCAAAGCCTATTTGTGGGTATGACACCGTGTGTATATGCATGCTGTCACCTAAAGGTAGCCTAGTGAGGAAACTAATTTCTGAATTCTGAATTTGTGGACACACACTGTCATGTGTGTGCAATGCTACGTGCAACTCGTTTACACGTCTTCAGAAACCACGGTTGTGCATTTTTCTTTGCTTTGCCCGCGGTCTTGTGGGATTGTGCAAGGAAGAGTGTCGGCACCTGACGAAGAGGTCGTGAGAGTGCACTTCGTGCCATAAACTAAATTAAACTAAATAGCCGCCACCCGAACACGCAAAGCGCCTCTATGCCGACTGTGCTCTCTGCAGCTTATGGAATCAATGTCCACTTGTTGAGTGCTTGTGGTTTTGGGTTATTTTAAACAACATCCTTAACTTTTTGATATTCCATGTTTTGTATTTCGGTGTCGAGCGGCATATAGCCTTGCTTTTGCAGAGGTCGCTCAACGAAAATGCAATGCCTGTTAGCACCCCTGACATGGAGTTTGAATGACACCTACATCGGGCCAAAGAGATCATCTGTCCAATCCGTGGTTGTGGTTGTGGTTGGGGTTGTGCCTGTGACTGTGGCGGGATGTAAAACAGGATTACTGTAAGAGGCAATTTACCATCAATGATCCTGGACTCCTTGGGATGCCCAAGCAAGTGAAATCAGCCCTTTTGGCGCTTGTTTTGACCAGGGTCAAACACATTTCTCCAAAAATCATCCTAGACCACTCGGGATGCTCGAGCAAGTGAAACAAGCCCATTTTGCACCCCTTTTGACCCGTTTAGAGCCGTGATATCCAAGCTTGGTTCCCACAAAGTCCTTCAAGGGCATGTTCATGAAGAACGCTTGGGGACTACCCTAGAGCCGTGCTCAAGAGTTGAGGAGAGGGGTGTAGATATCATCCTATTACCACTCGTTACCATCCCGTTACCACTCATTACCATCCCGTTACCACTCGTTGGCATTCCATCACCATTTGTTACCATCCCCTTACTGGAACACTTGGGATCACACCCCGTTTCACCAAAAGGGGTGTGTCCCTATGGCTTGACATCCTTTGGGTCTACACAGTGGGGGTAGTGCGGATGAGACCCATCTAATGCCCCGAAAAGCCGCAACTAGCAATCCATTGTGGCTCGAGGTAGCAATGATGCTTACGCTTGCTGTGTTGTCAATACCATGGAGACGTCCCTTGAAGAGGCCACGAGAAAGTGGTGGCAAGTATGCCCACGATGCTTTCACGCCTCCGGGCACCGAAGTAGCGTGATTGGCTTACATTGGGGTCCCCCTTTTCTTGGTCCGCTGCATTTTACCAACTAACAACCGTCGGCAACCTCTTCCCCATTTGCCCTTTCTCCAATATGTGGCTCCAATATCCGCTGTCCTATGTGGGCATCTTGCAATTGCTCACCCTCGGAAACATCCTCATCCGGTGCGAGATGTGCTTGCCGTGTATTCCTGTCTAACAAAGGGAGTGCACGACGCAAGATGGATTATGATGCATGTGTGGTTTTTTTTGACTAGTTGGTTTGCCACGAGCACGACTGCGATGGAGGAAAATGGAACCTACTCCGACGTAGAATTGTTCATGGATCTGCATGAAGAAACCCATGACAAGTGACATGTTCAACCGAAGGTGAACATGGTTGGGAAGAATTATAGTTTTCACCGTTTATGCCATTGAACCCCCTTATTGCCAAGCAAGCCCGTTTTTAAAGTCAAGAATCGGAATCCTTTAACCAAAATATCCTCAAACCGCATCTTGGTAAGTTTGGATTTGAGGCATGAAGTCATGCCTCTTTCAATTCAGAAGCTAAGGATCTCTCATGTGGATCGCAGGGCATCGGTTTCTTTTCGTCGGATGCCGGTGAATGACCAAGTCCAAGAACAAGGACAAGAGCAATAAGGGGAAGTACAAAGCAAAGCAAGTTGTGAATGATGTGGAGGAGGTTCCATTCGGAGCTTATGAGCACACCTTGTTTCCCACTCCCATGCGTTTGAAGAACAAGGATCGTGAATTAGTACGTGCAGTCAACGTGTTCCACTTTGCAATGGTGAATGATCATGGCCGCAATTTGTTTTATCAAAAAGCTTTGAAAAAGGTCACCATTTGCTCTTGCTCCGGCTACCTATCCCGCCTCGTAGTGAGGGCATAAGTGGTGGTCTTGTGCCTCTGCCCTTTCACGCGACAATACCTTCCTTAGGTGATTACATCCTCTAGCCGTGTGTTGGAAATCGGCGCCGGTAGTGGACTACTGGCCATGCTTGCCGTGCAATTGGGAGCCAAGTGGGTCGTCACCGTGGAAGCTAGCAAAGACCTTGTGGACGTGGCGCGTAGGACCATTGCCGCCAACTGCCTCCAACATCGCATCAGAGTGCTACACAAGGTTTCCACGGAGGTGTGCAAATGCTCCATCGTGATTGAATATCATTCCACCAGACTTCCTCCACGAGGTCGGTTTTCACACCTTCCGATCAAGAATGGAAAGGTGAAACAAAACGGGTTTTGACATTGGCTAATCCACATTGGTATGGGATGCCATATAACCAACCGGGCATGGCCTGTGGCGATGGGAACACCACCTCCACCTCCGTAAGTGCTGCTCACCGCTTATGATGATTTGGTAGGGGAGACTCCCCGGGACTGCAACCACATGATCTTGGTCCGCAGCAGTGCCCACACGGTTGCATCAGGGGGTAACAATAGAGGGGGGGGGGGGGGTATTGGGTTGGTGATCCGTGATCCATCGATCCAAGTTGGGGGGGGGGGGTCATTGGACCCCATGGATCACTAACTGCCTATCGCACATTCCGTGGAAAAAGTTGAATGGTTTGATCTTTGGATCGACCCCCTCACATGGATCCCATTGTGGATCGGACCTTGATTGAACCCACCTAGCACCCTTGTGCATTCCTTTATTAGCTACAACGTTTATGAAAGTCTTTCTTTTCGTGGGTTGCAGGCGGTCAAGCATTGGTACCTTCAAGGGGAACCGCTGGGAGGGGACTTCGGGGTTGGGATTGGATGGGGGTGTGGTTTTTTCGCCCTGAAGTTTCTTGTTGGTGGTAGTGGACGCTTATTTCCATTCTGAGAAAATTGGTGTTGATGCTATGCAGCCGAGTATGTGCACTATGGCCGGGGGGGGGGGGTGCCGTGCCGTGCCGTGCCGCCTACAGGGAGGGGGGGGGGGGTGTAAATGGTCGGTGCCGCGCCGTGCCGCTTGTGTACGTACCAAATAAAGGCCAGTCATGGAAGTGAACAAGGACTGAGTTGGCATGTTGTGTAGTTGCTTCTTTTTGTGTGCTTGCCTCATCTGCACTTGCCTTTTGGTTTTCGGTGATTTGCTGTGAATGCACGCTATGCTTAGTTTAAATGAATTGGTTCTTTCAAGTTTCCACACCATGTCATGGTTGAATTGTGCTACCTTTGCATGCATGTCACACTACATCACATTACTCTTCAGTTTGAACAATTCATTTGTCGTGTGATCTTGCAAGAACGTAGTGAGATTGCTGATTAATTTCTTGTGCTACGTCGTGTTTTGTTGTGGTGTATTTTGATGTGTCGTGTTCTGTTGTGTTGGGTAGTTCCTTTTTTTTGTATTGTATTTGTGTTGTGTTGGATCCATTCATTACCATCGCTTGTATGAAGAGACGTTGTGACACGTGTGCGTTGCATAGTGCATACAAATAACAGATAAGACAACATGCACTTTGTTCTTCTGTTACCGGAATGTCACGCATCGTGTTGTGGTTCACGTTGAGCTTTTTGAAATGCAATCCCAAACCAGGGTGCTTCGATGATCTCAACCCACGGGGTGTTCACCGTGGTGATAGATGGCCCAAGGGTGTGTATGTACAACACTTCATTTTGGTCGATTTTAAGGGCCGATATTCGGTAGGGTCCAGGGGGGTACGGTTGGGGGAGGGGGGCGTAAACGGCCTATGCCGTGCCGTGCCGTGCCATGCCGCTAGGGGGGGGGGGGGCGCGTCCAAGGGGTTGTGCCACGGAGGCCATAGTGCACTATATCTCGAGCGGCCACCAAGTGGGGTCCGGGGACATGGTGCGGCTTTCCCCGGATAAGGGCCCACATTGTTGTAGTATTGCAGCACCCAGGGCTTGATGATGGGGTTCTAAGGAGCCATACAAGATGGCTAGTTGATGTTAAACTACGTTAATTCTTTGCTCCATAGATGGTTTAGACCAATATGGCATTGAATACTGGCGGCCTCCACCAATATCTACACACAGATCACCTTTGTACCTTGTGGCATGGAGTAGTATGAGTGCATATGCTTTTTAAAATATTCTTGCATTGGTCATTAGAGAAGGCCAATGTTGTGGTGTCGGACTATTGCGGATGCATGGTGGTGATCCAAAGGGCCATCGTGTGCTATTTCGTGTGGCATAGGAGGATAGGGTTGTGGCATGCCAAACCCCCCCCCTGGTAGATCCACCCCCCCCCCCCTTCAATGCCATGGTGTCTGCCTCCCCTGCGTCCCCCCCTTAGTCCAAGCCCTCTAGCTGCACCTCCGCTTTCGCAGGTGCTTCTGCACGATCTGCCCGCGCCCGCCAACGTCCTAGTATCGGAACTCTTTGGCACCTTGCTGTTGGGTGAAAGTGCATTGCATTACATCTCTGATGCCCGCGCCCGCCTTTTAGGGCGGGATCACATGGTTGTGCCGCGGATGGGAGTTCAAATGGCGACTCTATTGGAGTGCTCTGCATTAGAGCTACTGACGAAATCCAATCCTTGTTCAGGTTGGCCTCCTGGGAGACATCGGGGTTGACCGAAAATTCGTCATTGCTGAGCCAACCCATGGAGGCCTGAAAACGGCTGTAGGCTGAGCGATGGTGCCCCAAGGGGCCAATGGGCAAAACCTCAAGAAAAGCAGGGGCACCCGCCATTTGTGCACACAATCAACGAAATACGGGCTGCTTGCCATTGTGCTGTCCTCAAAGTGGCCGTTTTAGGCCACCAAAGCGCTTACGGTCCGTCCTTCAGGATTTGATTTCAGCGCATGTGATGAGTTGCAGGACACGTCCCGCACGTATTTCACGCAGCAACTGGGCTTCCACCTGGATACTGTGCCCCACCGGGCCATTGCACCTGCAGTGCCTGTTGTGGAGGTGGATTTTGCGCGTGATGGTCCAGAGGACATTCCGAGGCAAAAGGAAGTCCATGTCCAAATTCAGCGAACAGGTGTGTGCGCAATGCCGTGCAGTGATGTGGCGTCCTGTTGCCTAATTCTTCCTGATTTCATCATCTGGTCCTTCAAAAAAAAAGGTAGGGCTTCCGAAAGGTAAGCGTCGGAAAGTGGATGACGGCTTTTCATGGTGCAATCCCCATCTGTGAACGCTTGCAAATACTTGTATCCGCGCGCCATATGGCCGGCATCCAGCCGCTCTTTGTAGGGACCATACACGCCGTAATGCTGAGCTGGGAGGCCTACACAGATCTGGAGGGCTCTGAAGTGCTCTCTACCGACCCGTCAAGGGCATCCTTTGCACGCAATACGCACTGGGGTCAGGCTTTGCAGGTCATGGAGGACGTCAATGCTCACGGGCAGGTGTCACACCCCGCGCGAATCCCATGTGCAGCGCATCCGGGAGGCGTGCGATATTGTATGTCTCGCAACGTGTGCGGCCTGCCATCCCTTTGTTTCATACACACCTCTTGCCTCTGCATCGGCATGGACTTTTGAACTCTTTTGCGTTCGTGCTTGGGACCTAGGGCCCAAAAATGGCGCAACGGATCCGTGTTGGCTGTAGTCTGTTACAAACAAAGGTTCTAACCCACCCGGAAACCGGTGTTTGGTGCAACGTGGTCTATGCCGGGGGGGGGGAGCCTCGACCAGTTGCATACCACAAACTGCTGGAGTATGACGTCTGGACGATAGGCTGACGTGTGCCTAGGTAAACGGCCACCCGTAGACGCACTGACATGCACCGTGAGACGTGGACCATCCAATGCCTGTGCGTTGGAAAGATGACCGCGTGAAGGGGATGACGAGGTGGGCAAAAAGGGTACAACACTGTCGAGACGACAAGGAGCGTGAGAAACTGAGCACAGGGCGCACACAGACAAAGAGCAATGGTGTTGGCATGCAAGGGAAGGGTGGTTAGTGGGTCAGAGGGGGAACTGACAATAACCGTGAGGGCTTTGGGCAGCCCCAGGCGCGATTCAGGGCATAGGCATCCGCAGACATGGACCAGGATGGGGATGGTCATGGACAAAAGAAATGCGGCAGGCATTGCTATAGCAGCTGAAGCAGAGCCAGGGACGCTTCTTCTCATGTCGTTCTTCGTATTCCCGTATCCATGCTGGCCGTGCTTGTGCCGCCAGACCTGCTGGCCCGAGGCACATGAATGACAAACCACTCAGGGAGGCGAGTAATGCGGGTCGAGGGGTATTCCATAATTTCCATAATTTGGGATTTGTAGACATTTCCTTGGCGATTCGCTGATAGATGTCTGAGCCTGTGGATAAGACTACTTTTGACTGGGGAATGCCTGGTGTGTCTTCATGCTCTGTATCGAATCTATCCACCATCTTTATCATTGGCCTTAAGGCGGTTGGCAGCATCATCATCTCCCCTGCCGCGCCATCTCATCCCCTCTCCTCCCCTCAAACCACCTCCATTCAACAATTTATTGTTGTTGTAAGAACATGATGCGCACTTTTCGTTCGTTTTTCATGGCATCCCCATTGTCATTTTTGCCGGCAAACCTGCGCAGACCCTCAGGGTCTTCTTTATCATGTGGTGTGGCCGTGCTGACTTCTTTTGTGCAGGTGCCGGTGCCTCTTTGCGTCACTGAGGGGGAGTGGGTTAAGTTGATTGCACATTTCAATGAAAGGAGGACGGTGATGCGGATGGAGGTCCACCGGATGCCGGCTGCTGATGACAGGCCTGGCTAGAGTTCATGGCATGCGTCCTTGCACGAGTTCCTATGCAGGGGGACCTGCAACATCCCCTTTGCTGCGCTGGTGTTGTCACCCGGCATCAAAAGCATCGTCCTCGAGCCCTGTTGCGGCACAACAGTTGTCAGCTCGGTTCCAGGAGGGACGACGAGGGATCTGACTGAAGCCCCCAGGATACCTGACGAGCGGATGGCTCTTTGCTGCTGGCGGCGCTGCGCACGTGCCTGCGCATGCACACGTGCATCCGATTGCATGTGTGCTGGCAAGTGCTTTGGTTCAACGCATGATTTTCACAGCGTGCACAGATGAGAAAGACGAGTGTTTTGTGATCTCTCCCGAACCTGTCCACAACCCCTCGACGTTAGCATTTGAGTTCTGCCCAATCCAAGGAGGGCATGTGGACGGGATTTACTGGTCCCCGAAGGGTCCAATGACACAGCACTGTGAGATAGGTTGCCGCAGAACACCACGCAATGTGCTGCTCATTCACATGCAATCCGCTTCAAGTACAGTCTGCACATGGCATTGCACTGTGCAAAACGACGCACTGCATAGCCTGCGACATCATGGTATGTCACCACAAGCTTGTGAGCCGACGGACCTGGGTAGCACAAGACTTGCAAAAGTCAAAATTGGACCAGGTTGCCATGAAGACTCTGCCCCCCAAAAGCCACATAGAGGTCGGGACCGACTGCATGTGTACCAAATTGCCTCCATTATTGACACTGAACAAACAAACACTGACCAAGCACCGAGGAAGCAACATGCACTGCTGTGCAAACCCTTATCTTTTTTTTTTTTTTTGAAACACCTTCTCAGCACAAGGTGGCCAAATGTGCAAAAAATTTGGAAGAGTAACAGAATTGTCTGTGCATGCCCCTGTGCAATGTGTGAAAAGAAAAATATTGGGACCTCACATTTTGCATCTTTTGCTGTACTGCTTGCTGCTCTCTACTTAACTTTTAGAAAATCTTTATGCTGATAGACATTTGTTTTGTGTGCAGCATCCCTCTCCCTTTGCAAGACCCTTGTTGAACGTTTGCAATTAATTTTTTTGTGATTCCCCATGAATCAGCTGTGGTGCGCTTGCTGATGCTGCAGACCAGGCTGATGTGTCTGATTTCTGCAAAGGCGTTTTTATGGGTATTGTCAATCCTGTCAGCCCTGCGGAGCCTGCCCCTCATTGCCCAGTTGGAAGACCCCGGGGTACTTATGATGTGCAGGCATTTGCACGTCTCCTTGTCCACCAGCTGGTTGAGAAAGCTTCGAGCCAGCACGGGGCACAAAGGCAATGCAGAGTACAACAAATGGGCCCCTGAATTCCAAGAAATGGCGACGTTGGTCGTCTGTGCAAGGGGTCCAACAATCGCCGGCATCATTTTGCGCAGCATGTTTCCAAAAGTATTTGGGTCTTTGTTGAATTCCTACGTGGGGAAATAATGGTATCCATCCAAGGGGCACCATGAATTAATAGCATCTATCTGGAGCCATCTTGGGAGCACCAGGAAGTGGCAACATCCATCTAGGAACCTTCAACAATCAAACGCATCCAACCAAAGAGCAACAAGAAGTACCAGTATCCATCCAGGGATCACCAGAAATGAACAGCATCCATCCAAGGAGCACCAGGAATCAATGGCATCTATCTAGGGGCCACTCAGAATGAGCAGCATCCAACCAGAGAGCAACAAGAAGCACATCCATGTAACGCAAAAAAAATTATTTGCAGAAAAAAAGATTGAAAAAAGAGGTACACAGAACTTTGTACATCGAAACATTTCAATTCCCCTGTGCAAAAATTAGTGTTCCGTGAAACATTAGTGTATCCACTGTATTTTTTTTTGGGGGGGGGGGAGCAGCAATCCACCCAAGCCAGGCACATCGAGGATGTTGTCAACTGCAAACGCCATTTCTTGGACACAGTTGGTTTTCCGTAGGTTTTCCTGTGATCCCTGTCATGCCACTCATTTGTGCAACGTAATGAGATCTTGTGATTTGGATGTGCTGGGGCGAGATACCTTGCTCCAAACTGAGTGTGCAACCATCTCATGGTCCATGCAAGGTAGCTGGATCACTACCCATTTGTTGCAGTGGAGGTTGGTTGAAGGAAGAAGGAGGAAAAGGTCTGTAACCTACCTGCCATCCTCAGTTATGAAGCGGCATGATGGGATGGACCCTATCCTGTAACACTCACACTTGACCTCTTTTGTCCTGATGTGCAGTAATAAATAGTCACAAATTGAAATAAAAAGGTCCAACCAAGGAAGCATTCTTGGCCAGTCCTTCACATCTGATTGGGCCCAACTGAAGAATTGGACCAATCAACGAGCCACCAACACTCACATATTTCCAACACCTCACCAGAATAGCAGCAAAGCACAGAGAATCCATAGCAGCACCTGTAAGGTTCAGCGGTGGATACACTCAGTCTCTGACCCCAGGATTGCCTCCAGAATTGGTTGCTGTGTGTGCTGTGTGGCAACACCCCCTTTCATGTATCCAGTGACCATTGCTGAATCGCAAGGGGGAGGGGGTTGGCACAAGGCCTCGGTATCTGATTGTTTGCCTTTGGCGGCGCCTATTGGCCTCTCGCTCATTCTGACCCCCTGTGGGCCCAAACGTGTTTTGGTTGTGTCAACGGAGCCCCTGGATGACTTGTCCTGTTTGACTACTCCAGGGTCGGCTATCCCGGAGACGGGCTGTTGCCCGTGCCGTTGGCCAGGTGCATCCAGGTGCACCCTCCGAGTCCATGCTGGGTTTGCCGACTCCAGCACTGCCTTGAGCGCGCTGGGGTGTGCATCTGCAGGATAATTTTCCTGACAGGGGCTTCCAACAACCACAATGATTCTTTCCCGTTTTTCCTTTCCTTGTTCTCCTTCTGCGCTCTGCACCGTTTTCGGCGAGCGCGGTCTGCCTTGGTTCGTCCCTTTCTCCCTGCCCTGTTTCTTCCCCGCCCTCTCCATTCTTTCTGCCATGGGGGGCATTGGGTGGCGGGGGTGCGTGTTGCTGTAGGGAGGGGGTAGAGGCGGGGGCGGGTGAGTGGGAGTGGGAGTGGGTTCGTCTCTCCCTGCCCCCTCCTTCCCCATGAGGAGGGAGATCCTGGCTCAAGGGGGCTCCTTGTTGGTGTCGGTGTGTTTGGTGTGGGTGGTTTTGGCCACTTGCTTCTGCTGGCCCACATATCCCAGTCTGTCCTGGGCGTAGTTGCATGCTGTTTGCTGGCATGGTGGCCTTAGCTGGTGCGGCGGTGGTAGACCATGCACGTAACGCCCGCCGTCAGTCTAAGGGTTCGGGACCAGGGCTAGTTCCCCTTCGTACGCGTCCCCGCAGTTGGGGAGCGGGAGGAGTCTGCGGCCGGCCCCCCTTCCCCTGTAAAGCGTCTGTTGGCTCATCACCCAAGGTCCGCGGTGCCCGGGCGTCTTTTCTGGGCTGGGGGGGGGGGCGAGCATGACAAAATGATGAGTTGACCGAGGAAGGGGCGATCAGCTCAGGCTGATGTGCATTGCAGTTATGCGGTTGTTAACAAAAGCAACCCCCCCCCCCCTTTTCTGTTTCTGGGACCCAGTTACCTTGAATCAGCCCAAATCCTTCGCCTGAACCAGTAGATTTCTTGCAGCAGCAAAAAAGATCATTTAATGAAGGATCCTGTGTTGTGGTGAGAAATACCTTTGTTCAACTGTGTTCCATTTTGTTGACAAACGATCCTCATGGAAAAGTATTCTGTTTGTGGCTGCAGGGGGGTCAGTATTAACTTCAACCAATGAGCGGATGCAAATCAACAAGCCTGGTTTAAGCAACAATATCCGGGCGGTGCAACAGGCTCTCTGTATGCTCATTGTGTGTATGGTACCTTCAACCAGCACCGTTTTTTGTGGAGAAGACAGCAATATGGTCAGCACCATGGACCAACGGAAGCAATGCAATGGCTGCTGAGAAGACCAGACCTGGTCAGCCCAAGGAGCCCCGTGACAGGAAGCATGTTGTGAAACATGTGACAGTTGATCAACGTGTTGACAAGTATGGCAAGTATGGGCTGTACGACAACAACGGGTTGTTGTTTTGCAAATGTTGTGGGAAGCAGGTGGATTGTCACCGGGAGGATAGCATCTGGAGCCATGCTGCCACCCCATTTCATGAACAGAGCTGTGAGAAGAACATGCAGGCTGGAGCACCGTTTGTATTGGCACCGGTAGTTACAAACATCAGCTTTACATTTGTGCTGCTCACCCTCTTATAATATATGGTCCATCCAGCTGGTCAGCAAACTGTTCTGCTCAGAAGGCGTTTGCAGTGCTTACAGATCACAATTTTGATGTCCACCAATGTTTTGCCTGTATTTCTTATTTGTGTGTTCTACTGTTGTGCAGGGGTTTGTTTGTAAAAGAAAAACAGTTTTACCCTGAGTTCCACCAGTCTGAGGCAGGTCATAAAAATGTGCACAGTGGGTTTGAACCTGGGTCCTCTTGTCCTCTGACATTCAATCTAGCACACTGCTGGGGTGCTACCCGTCGATGGGTTCCAAATCCTTGGAATTCTAAGGTAAGCGACTTTTTTTTTGGGGATTGGCATGAAAAAACTTTTTTTTGGGATTGGCATGAAAAAATGGGGGAAAAACAGGAAACGGCAAGCAATTGGCATGGAAAAACTGGAAAAAATGGGGGGGGGGTTGGGAAAACAGGGGATTCCAATTCTTGTTTCCCTGTTTGCTTATTGTTGTTTGCTCCTTGATCATTTGCCATTTTATGCAGGTACTGGCAGATTCTTTGCAGCATCAAAATGTTTGTTATGTCAAAATCTCGTTTGTCACTGCCAACCAATGTCATCCCAAGTTCCAACCACAAGGCAAGCAAGGGACCCCCAAGAATGCTGGGGATGTTGGTATTAATGTGGGCAAAATTGGTGGGAGAGGTTTCCCCCCTGTTTTCCTCGCTCCCCCCTGGTTTCCCCCCGTTTTCCCTGTTCCCCCCTGTTCCCCCCTGTGTTCCCTCGGATCTGGCAAGTCAGATTTTCTTGGCATGGATCCTATCGACCCCCACATCTCTTCCATGCCACTGCTCAAGGATGACCTACAGACCAAAGAGTGAATTTTTGCTTTGCAAGAACTCTGGGATATTTGGGTTCACATATGACTGCAGGTGCACAACAACCAAGACAAACGTGTTTTTGGGCCCTCACACAGTGTGGGACAGCAAAGCAAACCCTAACCCGTGCCCTGGTTTACCTTTGTGCATCAAATGCAGGTTCCACAGTACCTCGCCCCCCCTTGTGCAATGAATTCCTTGCGCAACGGCCACCCCTGGAGCAACCGCAATTTTGTGACACTACTTGTTCCACAGAGTGCCTCCATGGCTGTGGGATGAGTTGTGGTGGATGTACGATGACCTTTCGAAAGTGCGCCCAGATCTGCACACAAAATCACGAAGCCTGCTTGCCAGGATTAAGTCTACTACCAGGCTGTTGTCTGAACATTTCGTTATCAGGGTAGCAGACAAGGGTGCAGGTCAACTGTGGGGGTTCTGCAAACAATGGGCCTGGTCCCCACTGCACGATTCCCGCATGAGGGAGGCTACGCACAGGTGCCGCAGGCGGTCTCCTCCTACATGAATCAGGCATCATCTATTGCCAAGGACTTGGGCTGCCCGGTTAACCCAAAAGCCAAAATCACACTCATGTATTTAATTGGTAAGGCAAAAAGCCTGTGGGCAGGAAAGGGATGGCTCTGGCGCATGATTGCTGCTGCCCCGGAACCAGTTCTTGCAAAATCTAAATTGAAAATCTGTGCGAGAGCGTTTACCCGGTTGCTTCAGTACCTCGTCCACTCGAGGTAGACTGCTTTGCTGCATCAAAAGGGGTGTTTTGTCACCCTAAGGTGTGTTCCAAGGCTCCAATTTGTGGCCTTCAACATTGCTCTTCATCAAGGCCTTAAGGTAGACACCTTACACCTCTTTTGCTTATGATTGATTGATGCATGCCACCATTATGGTTGGTCCCTCACACCGCCAAATTCCGTGGTTCCAAAAGTTGTGGACATGACACCCACCATTGTTATTCTCGCACAGTGTGTGGGGGTGTTCATAGATGAGTTTGTGGAGAATGCACACAAACAATGGGTCTAGACAGCCAACAATGGAGCTAATGCGAGCAAAAAGAGGATCCGAGGGCCATTGGTACACAAGGATGCACACTCGAGCATTGGTACAAAGTAAGCCACTGTCACACCCCATGTCCTCTCTCGTGAGTGTGGCACTAGTTTTGTAGCCGGGTTTTGTTGGGGGCACAAAGGATGCTTCTTTTTGTCTGTTCGTGGTGTTGCAGTTTTCGGCAAAGATGAGGGCTCGGCATAGTGCCACCAACCCATACCCAAGTGTGGTGTTTTTCAAGAAGCCACAATCAAACCCCTAGCTACGATGTTAAGGTGACTCAAGGGGCCATGTGATTGTCATGGAGGGGTGAAGTGTGGGGTAAAAGAAAGCGACTTTATACCAACATCGTGAAACCCAAAACTGAAAGTCTGCCGAAGATCCCTAGTATGTCTTAAAACTAGCACATAGTGCGCGGTTGTGCAAGGATTCCCCCAAGGAGTCTTAGACAATGCACAAAGATCAGTGGTGCTGGTGCCTTGCCGTGACAGGACTTGTCAAGAATTTCTAGCCCAATCAACCAATAGAAAGGGAACTGGGGTGTGGAGGGTTTACACCCACCCGAGGTTGCACTTGCCACCCCCCTAATTCATACATGCTTCACCTAATCAACAAATGTCTATGTTTGGGTTATGGGCTGTAGGTTGAAGTAGAAGCCGAGTTCCGGTTACTTCAAGGATAATTTAAGTCCTCAGAGAAGCATGCTTCTGTAAAAGAGTTGCTTACCATCCCCTCACTGGTAATGGTAATGGTGTAACATGGATGTGTATTTTTCCCATGCCCCAACCAGGGGGTCCAACCAACTAGGGGAATGCCATGCACGCAGTGCGAAGTTTTGGATGTCAGCCAATACTCGGACCCTACTTTTGGCCCCTTTTGACAAGTTTTTGGTTCCATACTGGGTTTTTTTTTAGCTTCCTATGCATTTGGGATGTGGCACATTTGAATTGTCACCCTTTGTACCCCAATGTCAACCATTTTTACCCATTTTCCATCCCCCATATTGAACTCTCCTTACTATGGGGACCCCGAGAAGGCAGGGGTGATGTAGCCATACATAGCCCGCGGACTTTGAGGAGTTTGTGGTACGGCCTTCATCCCCACCACATCACTGACCTCGCTCGCCATCAACAAGTGTGTCGCGTCCACGCTCAGAATCACCACCGCCCTCCCCTTCACCCTATCCGCGGTCCCCATCACCCAAGAGACCACGGACAACGCATTCCCCGCACTCCGAGTCAAGGGACACCTCATCGCCGCCTCCAAGAGCGAAGCCACGGGCACCGAAACACTCGAAGCAAGCGGACTTTACAAGGCTGAGCGGTTTGTTCATAGGGACAGTGGAGTACCAAGTTGAAGGCAGTTTCGTCGTTCTCATGTGGGCTTTGTTGCTTCGCTGTGCAACCAGTCAGGTGACAGGTATTCTTGAGTGAGTATCCCGGCCTCTGCGGGCGCAGTATGCACGCAGTGCGCACGCAGTGCCCACGCAGTGCACACGCAGTGCGCACGCAGTGCAAGAACTTGGCCTAGGTCAACATTTGAAATCACCTCGAAGAGAGTTCGTTAGATCAAGGGTAGACACGGCTGCCATATACCCCCCCCTTTGGGGGGTCTTTCACATAGCACACCCCAATGTATGACATTGGATGTCTAACCCTTGCAAATCATCAGTTTGGGGAACAAAATTATCCCATGATGAATTTTTCGATTTTGACCCCTCTATCCCCCCATACCTGGGTTTATGGGAGGTTGGGGGTGGGCTGGGAGTGGGGGTCAAACTTGGTTGGCCTATAGCCGTCACTGTGTGTTGATTTGGACCCTGGTCCCAGCCACTTTTTTCTTCTTTCTGGACCTCCTAACCAATGATAGGGGTCCCGGTTGCTATCTCCAGGTTTCCAAGATGGGACCCCCTGAGGGGCCCCACCAGTAAGGACTCAGCCGTTTTCAGGCTATTATGGGGTGGCTGAAAAATTGTGATTCTCGGGTGACCTTTGACAACCTCCGGGGACCCTTGGGCCCTTGTTGGGTGGCAATTTGGTGACAATGGGAGTACATACAAACTCATGTCACACCAACTAGGCCCTTCTAGCCGTGTCATTGGTCCCCAAAAGCGCTGTTTTGAGCTTTTTTGCACCACGATGGGCGGAACTTCATTGGCGTTTTATGTACGACTTTCCCACAACATCGCTCGTCTCTCTTCAACGTGCCTCTCCGCAGGCAGTAGAATTTGGTAGCTATGGATTGGATTACTTCTAACAGCGAGTTGCAATAGCTCTGCAGCCGCCTTCAAAAAGGGTGATTCCTCTTGCATGCTCCAGAATTTTGCAATCCGGCTGAGATCAATGTAGGATATGGACCTGATTAACG
Source organism: Eutreptiella sp. 'Long Island Sound 2002' (assembly GCA_964036045.1). Taxonomy (NCBI): domain Eukaryota; phylum Euglenozoa; class Euglenophyceae; order Eutreptiales; family Eutreptiaceae; genus Eutreptiella; species Eutreptiella sp. 'Long Island Sound 2002'. The sequence continues at coordinate 17,687,050 of OZ038383.1, forward strand.
TTTTGGCCCTGATCATCACTTGGCTTGTGTTCTGAAGGAATCGTTGAGGCACCTTTTGCAGTGGTGCAATCAGAGTGCTGTAAAAAAAAGGGCAGTTGCAGCCGTTTAACAGTGTGGAACTTTTCACCCGCACTTGAAAACTAGCCGACGGTAGGTGGGCACAGAAAATGCCAGAATATGACATTGGTTAGTGCACAGTGGCATGGAATGCTGAAGGGCAAGATGGAGTAGGTAGCAAGGAAAGTCCTGTGACCAGAGCCAAGTGCATGGCCACAGACCTAACCACTTTGAGCCCCCCCCCCCCCCCAACAACAACCCCCCAATGTGCACCCCGTCCTCTTCAAAATGTTGGTAGAGCCTCTCGGTATATACAGGGTGGTCATTGATCCTAGACCCCAAAAACACCACACACATACTGCCGTGCCAGATGGTGCCTGGCCTCCCACTCAAACTGCACCACCAACTTTTGCACAATTAGTTGGGAGGGACTAATCTTGCACGATTGCTTGTAAAGCCCATGCAAAAGTCTATGGCATTGACTTTAATTGCCATTCTTGGGCTGTGAATTTTTCGACAGCGAGAGTTCCAGATGGACGGTCAGCCAGTTTTGCACTCGTCCAAATTTGTGGCTACCTTTGGTTTATTGGCTCAAAAAGGCACTGAAACCCAAACACTACAATCCGTGTGCATTTCAAATGCATGGGTGACAGTCATTTTTGGCAATGGCCACGCTAGTGCGGAGAAAAATCCAACAGTTGAATGGCAGTTTTCGCAATTTCCAGAAGGTGCCAAGGTGCTCCTCCCTTTAAAACGTCAAATGAAGCAATGGCACATTCCAACAGAAAGTCTGCAGGTCTCAGGCATGTCACAGCTCACAGACTGTCATTCAGGGGGAAACATCCAAGCGTTCGTCAAACTGTTAAAGAAGAGAACTCAAGATTCGCGTGTAGTTTGTCAACTGACCAGGAAGCGCTGGTACTTCACAATGTGCAGATACCATTTCTTTACAACCATCAGGGCGGTCTTTGAAGAGCGCTTTTTGTTTTTCTTTTAAGGACTGCTTTCGGCCGTCAGGTGGGGTCTGAAGAGGTGGACCGATGGAGGTTGAAAGGGAACCGACGCCAGTATGGAGGGTAAACGACGGCGTTTCGAGGGTAACCGATTGCATTTGGCAGATATCACAAATAGAGGAGGTACCTTCTTTTTGCACATCTGGCAACAATTAGCAAAGGAGAATCAGGCCTCGTTTGCAAGGAATTCAGTTGGAGGGGGGATGGTCTGGGTGGGTCCCATTGGGAGGCCGCTTATTCAAAAAAAATTGATTTTTGTTGTTTGGGTCAACATTTGTTCTGGGTGGGTGGGTGGGTGTTTGGAGGCTCAGGACCCCTTCACCCCCTTATAAACGAGGCCTGAGGAGAATGCAATGTGTATGAGTGCAGTTTGCTTCACTTTCTGAAACCCGAAAGGGTCTTTCTTGGTGCCCTCTTTTTCATGTTCTTTGCTCACCCTTATCAGAAACTCCTCCTCTCTTTTGGCAAAGGTGGTATTTTTTTTGCTAAGCAGCTCAACAGCTTTGCACACCGCATCACGTGTTTTTGTCTGTGTTTTAGGGTACGATGACTGTGCCTCAAAGGAATACGCTTCGCTTCAAGACTACAAAGGTGAATAATAAGTGGGGCTGTCCACGGATCGATAAGTTTCGTTCGAAGTACAGGAAGTTAGGTATGTCAATCCCTTGATGCAACTGCATGTGGGAGACGTTGCCTAATAGGGAGGCAGCCCCTGTTTTGGCAATTGTGCACTCATGCACTGTGTGCATTCCGCTCTTCACCCCATACGTACCCATACAAATACCCATCCCGGCGCCTACTGGCCCAATCAGCTGGTGCACCACAGATGCCCAAATGCCGTCGTGCGATTCGCCTCTTGACCACTGCGTCCATTTTGTACTGAAACGGATGCTGCATGTGTGATCATGCGACTAATTTCCAACAGTTATTTGGGCACCCACTCTCTGCCCTTCCCCTGGCCTTTGGCCACACTCAGCCGCCCAAGGTAGCCGGGCTTGGGCCTGACATGGCTGTTGGCACCCAGTGCGCCAGAAGGAAAATTCTGTCGATGGTGGTCTACCACAAGCATTTCTACGATGCCTATTGCTATTGCTACTAATGGGCCTATGTACCCATTTGTGTCAGACCTCAATATGACAAGTGCTATTTGGCCATTTATCTTCCCTCTTTGGGGAACCTGATACGGCAAAGGTTGGAAACCCATTCGTTGCCTGCCCCGTATAGGGACTCGAGGAGACAAATGCCTACGTAGCGAGAGGACAAATGCCAACATAAGCCGTGGGTTTACGGCTCCTTGGCACCACATTCAGCGGCAAGGTTTGCTGCCTGAAGCGACCCATCGCTGGTCGCTGTAGCAGCCTCATGCCTGCACTGTTGCAGTCCTGCGGTGTTGTAATCTTGACTCATCTATGATTTGTATCTCCGGTCCCTGGCTCCAGTACGATAAATCAATTTCACGGTGCCACTGTGCACAAGGGCGATGCTGTGGAACAACCCCCAATTTCTTTGCACTGCACCAGCCTATCTTTCAGCCAGTTTGACCCTTGCTGCAACAGTACACGGCTTGTGCTTTTTTCTGTACACAGGTTTGCATCAGAAATGGAGCAAGTGCATGTGGGTTACAGTGGAAAAAAAATCCACGTTACAACCAAAGAAAGTCAGTGACTTTATAACCCCGACTGTTTCGGGGTCTCCAAAGCTGGGAGGGATCAAAAGGGCTACAGAAATCCTTACCAAAGTCCACATAGCCCCTGTGGTCCCGGATCCCCAGAGCAGGGAGGACTAAATCATAATTGGGTGGCTTTGGTTTGGCATTTACTGCCCAAACGAAAAAGAGTCTCACCTTTTTTGATTCCTCCTTGCTCTGTGGACCCCAAAACAGTAGGTCATGCAGCGTCTTTGATTCCTCTCTCTTTTGGGGACCTGGGGTCCCGTAGCCTCTTTGATTTCCCGCTGGGGACCTGAGATGGCAGATTATGTGGCCTCTTCGATTCCTCCCTAGGGAGGTGGAAAAAAGGTTTGCGGGCGGGGGGGCGGTTGAGACTTGGGCTCATATGTCAAGACCATTCGCAACACAAAATTTTTGCAAATTCCCCCCCTCCCCCCACTGAGCTGCAGAATGTTCCGGACCAAACTCCTGCTGGTTCCTATGGGGTATAAAGGGGCACACCATTTGAGGGCAGGGAAGCATTTTACCGTGGTGGATCCTTTGTTTCCGGTTTGGGGCATCACCAATTCATGTTTATGGGGAGGGGGCCCTGCGATGCCGGGCAAGCTCAAGTGTGTGGGGGTTCCCTTAAGAGGGGGGATGTTTTGCAATGGCATGGGAGGGTGCCATGTGTCATTGGTGAAAATTTTGATTTTGATCATTCTTCACATACTAAGTTGTCTGTCTTCCTCTCTAATGCCATTGGTTCTCTTGATGGCAACACGACGTTGCGGCGCATGCTTTGGCACGGATCTGCTGTGCTGTACATGGTTACTACCTTGTATGCCATGGACTGTGCGCCCACAAAAGCCTCCTTTTCAATTTGTGGGGCAGGTTTTTGCAAAAATGTTGAAATCCCCCTGCATTCCACCTGAGCCGCCAGTTAATGCTCAAAAATTTAGCTCTGGTGTATGCTTCTCAGTGTGTGCCTCTGTGCAAGATGCTCCCACCCCCCTTCCAAGCCTGGATTGGGCACTGGGGACTGCTATCCCTCCTCTTCTGTGCGCGCAATTTGACATTGTGGGTACAGGAAACCGCTGGTGACCCCCAGCTGAGCCGCCCCATCCTACCTCTCTTGCATCTTCATGAGCGCTCTAACTGCCGGCTTGCTGTGCTTTTCCAGCTTGGGGGGGTCAAATTGTCTCAGCATTCGCACAGGGGCAATTGGCGATGGCAAGCGATTTTCCAAGGATGCGGGTGATGTGTGCGTCACATAAAGCAGTGCGTCGTGTTTGCCACCTCCCCCTGGCGCCGGAAAATGCTGTACGCGCCATGTACGCTGTAGTACATTGGTTGCCGTACGCTCGGTCTGAGGCAATTGCTGCCTTTGTTACATTGCTTGAATACGGGCCCTGTCGAAAGGGGCACACTACGCTGACACTGACATCCCAAAAGAATTGAGGCTAGAAGGTTTTGGGCCCATTTGGTGCTCAGATTTTCATTTGCTGCTTTCCCTGAGGTCCTCTGTGTGTGCGCAGTTGGGTGGTGGCACTCAACAATGCTTTCATTGCAGAACAGTGGTAGGAACGTAAACTCGGGCTCCTCCAGGATTTATTTTGGGTCTGGGGAGGGCAGGAGGGAGTGGCTTTGACCTTTGGCACGCCAGCATTCTGTTGCACCCCATTCTACTTCGACAGACCGAAACACGTTTAGGGCTGCTCTGCAGCTCCTGAGGAGTTTACTCCAACCGCTTTTCTTGTGCTTTTGCTCTTGTTTTTGCGGTTCCCAACACACGCACACACACACACACACATTAGTAAGTTTTCGTTGGGTCAATGGCGAGCAGCTGCTGCTTTGTGCCTCAGGCTGGTTAGGATGAGGGCCATCTGCACGGGGAGCAGTCATGGGGATGCCGCTGGGGCCCGTTTGGGGGGGGCGTTCTGAAGCACCTCAATTCTCAAGTCTCTGGGTCTGGCTCGCCATGGGCAACCAGACTGGGATATTTTAATATGGATTGTGCTGACCGAATCCCCCCTGAGAAAGTGTCGCAGGTTCCCACCCTTGCGGAGCGGTGTGGGCTGGTGGAGGACTCTACAGCGTCTGCCAGGGCCGCGGGGGGGGGGGGGGGGACAATGTCTGGGAAGTGATTCTTTCACATGCGGTTGGTAAAGCTGCCTGAATGAAGAGGTTTTGGAGGTGCTCCCTGAGGCCCCGTTCACAACGAGTGGATTGTTGCACGACCCTGTGCATCACTGAACTGCGCACTGCCCCAGATCTGATCCCAAAGCATCTGCCCTTTTGCTTGCTCCGCTTTTAAGGGATGAATGTCATCCGATCCGTCAAGTGGTGCATGAATAAATCCACCTTCTCTGGCCAAGGGTGTGCTGTGTCCTCGTGCATGTGTGCTCCTGCACAGACAAAGATATGGTGACAGTGCCCACAGTACAACAGTCGCAGTGTGAGCCCAAACCCGATTATGCCCGATCCCCTTGCCCCCGCTGAAGCAAAGAGCCATTCTGGTTTTGAAGACCTGACAACGGGTACAGCGCCTGCAGCGGCACTGTTTGTGTGAGCGGGACGTTTTTTTATTTTTCTGCTCAGTGAGAACAGAAACAATGCCATTCTCACTGAATGCCCATTTGGGAGATGGAGGGGCACAGTGTGGAGAGCTGTGTTGGAGGAGCCCAATGCCGCTCCTGTTGTACACACGAAGCACACGTCGTTTTGTTGGGACCGTTCGCGGGTGAAAAAGGGTCAAGTTGCCACAGACTGCCCACTGCCGATTGCATGAGTGTGTACGTGCGGTGCGCTATGGCGGCGGCAGTATTGTTGCTTCAGCGTCGTTGCCCAGAATCCCAAACAGCACAAGACTTGCGGCATATTGCATTCTGCGCTGTGTGTTACGTTGATAAGCAAGTTCCCATTGGCATGTCCATGTCCCTTGCATGAAAGCGACAATCTGGTTGGGATAATTGTGCTTTTGGCTCTCAGTCAACTTGCATCGCCAATAGGGCGCACGGAGATTGTGTCCATGTGCATGTGAACATTTTGGCGGATGAGCAGAAATGGGTATCACGAATACCCCCCAAAATGCTGGGAACGATGGTGTTGTGGTCGTAAAGGGCCCCGATAGAGGAAAAAAGCCCCCCCCACCCCTAGGGTGCACATGATGGTGCTAACAAATCAATCACCTCACAGAGAATAGAGAATGCTGGATCAAAACCAGGCCGCCCCACATACATGGGAAACACCACATGCCCCGCTTTTTCCCGCCCATTTGCATAACATAGCCCAAGGGTTTGAATTGCAACTTCACCCCCTTGTGATACTCTGGTTTTGTCCAATAGAAGTATGCCCCAATGATTGGGGGACCCTGCAGACACCCTGACCTGGAACGAAAATTTTTTTTTGGGGGGGCGGCAGACGAATTGGCCTGTTGCGGCCACTCTGCGTCGACCCAGACCGAGGTTCAGGCTTGTGCTGGAATAGAAGCCCCCCCCCCCCCTCTTCAAAGGCGTCTGAACATTGGCACATGAACCAAATGACGTGGCATTGTTGTTTGGCTCTGAGAGGAGTGCTGCACAGAAACATATTTGTGTGCATTGTTGGTTAGGATCATGAAGTGGGTCGGTGTGCAATCAATGCAGCGGGTTCTCCTGCCCCATTGTTTTGATTGTATTGTTGACGCTTGCTGCGGCATTTCGAAAAGGGGACACGGCATTGGGAAACCGGTGAAATCCACGGGTCCTATGGGGGCTATCGTGGTTTTCTACTTTTGGCAGATGTCGCACACTCTGGACCAATTTTTTGGCCCGAAGCATCGACCCAGAGACCCCCAGGAATTGCCCCTATCTCTGGTGGCACGGAGGAGGGACAACCCCCCCCCCCCCCTTTCAGATATCAGCACATGCCTGCCCCGTCCTGTTCAGCTTTTTTCTTCTGTGTGAAATCCCTGACCCCAGACCAGCCCCCCTGCGGGCCCACCGCGGAGGACTGATCGGGTTTCAGACCGGCATGGGTTGGCTGAAAACTACCGACCTTTGGGTGACGCCTGGGGACGCCACAAGCGCATGCAGTTTCTGGGCCCATATGAAACCCATTTGTTTGGATTCAGGCATAACGCTAGGCGCACTTTGCGGTACGTTGGCACATTCGGTGGGTGGTCATTGACTGTAAACTGCAACAGTGACCCCAGGACTTCACACTTCAGACATCGGTTGACCAGAGAGCGGGGGGGGTGGGCCATCCTTCTCAAACCCTTCGGCACATCTGTGTGCCGTTCTCATGTCCGCGCGTTGCCTCTGCACTGTGTGCCAGCAGCGGAGGGTGGCGTGCACAAATGCCTGCAGGTACTTGGAGTTTCAGAGCCCCGATGCAGCGCAGAAGGCCTTGGCCGGGGGAGATCTGACCTTCGAAGGATACACCGTCCATCTGGAACCAGCGGACGCTGCACAACAGCCTTCCATTGAGAGCAACAATGCCGGCGTCAGAATCGAAATTCATGAGGGGTCCAATACGCTTGACGTGATGGGGATGAACGTTGACAAGCTCGACTGCCAATATATTGCGGAGTACTACAAGTCTTTAGGTGTGTGTGGCCATGGAGGCGCGAACCTGGCACGGTCTCGGCGGCATACCTGGGCCTAATTGTGTCCCATGACCTAACCCCCCACGCCCCAACTCTACACACACTATCATACACCGACAGCCGCACAGCCGACCATTTTGGTGTCCAGACCTTGTCGGGTCCTTGGGCGACGGGACTGTCAGCAGCACTTCCGTGCCTTCCGCTGCATCTTTTCTGGCTGCGAGGGGGGCGGAGCAGCCCGGTCTTCACTACGTCCCAAGGTCATCAGGTGTCCACTTCCAACTCCAGGAAAGAGCATTGATCACGGTCATGCTGAGGGGGCAGCCGCACAGCATCGCATGGGCGTATGGTCAAACCGCTGGATCTTGGAAATCCCGCCAGCAACGGAACGGGGGCCCTTCCCAGGGGACCTTCTAAGCTCCAGTTGGAGCTGCGCACAGCGAATGGGTACGAAGTTGGAGGAAGTACATGCAGGCAGTCTCGCATGGCAGGGAACGACAGAGGTCATTGCGGGATTACAGATGACACGTGCGTATGCTGCCAACCAGAGCCACAGCTTCTAATGGCAACCTTCTTCCCACAAGTGATGGTGCGGCACGAGGACACCTCCTGCGTACCTTTGACAAGCCCACTGAGCTTGCCCACCAACCAGAGCATCCGCAGTGCAGTGAGCGATCACCGATGATGATGTCTAGCTCCCAGAGTCAGAGGAGCTCTGGCAGCTCCACGTGCACCTGAAGTCCTGCCTCTGCTCCGCCTGCCCGGCCAATCCTTCCTCTGAGCCTCTAGGCAGAGGAACAGATTCACCCCAATCTCTCCGCTCACCACCCCACTGTGAAGGAGGGGCTGGCTGTCACTGGAAAGAACTTCATGGCGGGAAAGCATCCTGGAGCCTGTGCTCTTCATAAATTGCATCAGTTGTTGATGCGGCAGCATCTTTTTAAACATGTTCTGCACCCTGCTTTTGATGATCTGTTGGCTGGCGCGGCTGGGAGACCCGTTGGACTCTGATCCGGGTCCTATGGGAAGCGAGTCACAGCCCAAAAGCAACGGATCCGGCCGGCAGGGCGCGATAGGAGGCTGGGAAGCTGGCAACCCACGACGGCTTTGTGGGAGTGGGGTGGTCTACATGAAGAATACCCTCAGCCTAGTCAGCCAAGCAGGACACCACCATTGACGATACCATCCATGTGCTGCCAGCAGCGCCAGAGGACCACCTCCACAATGCGCGGGGCCATTCCCAGAGATGCGGGGCATGTTTGTCAGATTCATTCCATAAAGTGCTTGCGCTACGACCATCGGGGGGATCGTCGCTCACCAATCACGCCAGGGGCAGTTTCGTGTTGGGGCCAACGCAATGTTTGATGAAAAGAAACTCCATTGGTCCGTGTCAAGCCCGACCCAAACGCAGTGCATTGATGGGGACGCTGTCCAATGGAAAGAGATAAGCAGAGATGATGTTCATCGACCACACGGCATCTTCTGGTCCATTCCTTTCTCTACTACAAGCGTGCACGGGCCTTGTGCGCACCCCATCCCTATTTGCGAACGGCATAGGCGTGATGGCGCGCACTGATCACAGCAAGGGGGCTGACGAAGGGGTCTTGATGGTCAGAGATACCCCTGTGTAGCCTACCCATTGTCTCTCAAAGCACCAAATGCATCACGGATAAAACACCAGCTGAACTTATGGAACAAGCAATTTAGATGTCCGCCATAGCGAGATCCATGGGGTTAACGAAAGGGAACCGGATGTCCAGCCCTCTCTGAATGCGGAGATCCTTCTCATCCATACTGATTTCCCTCCTTGGTTGATATGCATCCCAGCTGTGCTTGTGCGGACTACGCACCGCATTTGCACATATCGGTGCTTCGAGCCTCGGGTCGGGCATGTCAGGAGGATGCTCAGGAGTAGGGGTGAAGCTAGCACGGCGGATGCCTTGGAGAATTTAGGGGCAACGGCACAAATTTGGGAAGCCACTGAAGTATCCTGCCCTCATTCCCTGCTTCACTGGATCTTCACTGGGCTGCGCTGTCAACGTTTTCCTGCTCAGCGATGTGCGGGAGAATTTCGCCCGCCCGCAATCCAGAGGTATTGCTCTGGCTGGCATTGCTCTTGCAATTTCCAGATATTCGCCAACCGCACCGCGTCAATCTTTTGTAGGTGAAGGAGCGATTCTTTCGATTCACTGCCCAATGAGGCAGCAAAATTTTGAAGACTGCATGTATGCCACGGGCACTGGAATGGGGCTCGGGTATGGAAAGGCGTCATGATGCCCCCGTCCACCCCCCTTCCCCCGATATGTCGGTAATCCCAATGTACGTCGGTGGTCTTACTGTCCAATTACTTCCTTGACAACACCTGGTGTTTGAGACTGGACGTTCTGGCTGATTTCTCACGCTGCCGTTACCGCACCCATGTCCATGCCCAGTGATTATTTGGTGTTCAAACTGCATCCAAGGCAATCATGTACAAGGATGCTCAAGGCAAATGACACGTGCACCGATAATCGGTGTCCGAATCGAACGGCATCCTTCACTGTGCCCTTCTCTGTTTCCTTTTTCCGCGTATTCATGGGAACACACATAACGTGCAGTCCCTTCAGGACTTTTCCACAGCAAAGAGTTCACCCGTGAATCACAGGGCTATTCATGTGTACGCGTAGGAGGCAGCTGTGCGGGGAACACAGGGAGCTCTGCATTAGGGCAGCAGCGGGGAGCTGCTCGGCTGCTGCATCAAGGGCCTGTGCACCCCTTGACGTGCCTGCACTATCAGGGCTTGAAGGGCCTGGATGAGGAGGGGGGGGGGTTTGGTTTGGTTGGGTTGGATTCTCCCGGCTTTAGTGCGAGTGGGGCGGGTCCTCCGGAAGCGGCGGATCCATTAATGAAGTCATGTGTGTTGCGGCGGCCACAAAGCACTCCACGACGCACGACCTGCTTGAAAACGCGACAGACCCATTCGGGACCTCCGGGAGCGGCGCAATCAATGCAGTAGTCAGAGTAGTAGTCGCACCCGCCTGATGCACTCGCCGCTAACACGATGTCAGGGGCCCAGCCCCGCAGCAACTCCAGGGGCCTAGCCCCGCTGCAACATCAGGGGCCCAACGCCACAGCGACTTCAGGGGCCAGCCTCACAGCAACTTCACAAAGCAGCAGCACAGCATCGGCAGCACCTGGACCAGGCCAACGATAGGACACTCCACAGCGATTTCAGGGGCCCTGCCTCACGGCGACGTCAAGGGCCCAGCCCCGCAGCGATTTCAGGAGCCCTGCCCCACGGCGACTACGGGGGCCTAGCCCCCCCCCGACTGCAGGGGCCCAGCCCAGCGGCGATTTTAGGGGCTCAGCCCCACGGCGACTGTAGGGGCCCAGCCGCACGGCGAATTCAGGGTCCAAGCCCCACACAAAACAGCAGCACAAGCATCGGCGGCGCCTGGACCAGGCCACCAATAGGATGAGGGCCCAACCCCGCACGTCAACATTGTGGCGAGGTCGGCGGCACCCTCTGCACACTTGACAAGCACATCCGGCTGTGACACCAGCACAGGTCTGCACCTAGGCGCAGCTGCAGCACGCGCTCCGCATGACGACCAGGGTCCGGCCTCGCACGCCTGCATGCCGGCTAGGCCGGCCATGACCGCGTTGGCATTCCTGTTCTCGCCGCACGCAGCAGCAACAACACACCCAGCTGAGGACCATTACCATGGCCCGCACTGCACAGCTGCAGCAACGGTTGACGGCAATCTCCACAGAGCACGGGCCTCAGGGCGCTGTGCGGGGTCGGTCTCGGGGCGCTGTGGTGCATGCCCAGCATACGACACAGCAACTGAAGGTCCCGTTGGCGGGGGGGGCACGACAGGGGAGGTGTCTTGTCCCTCACGGCACAGCACCATCTCCCTTGGGGGGTGCCCTCGGGCGGTGGCAGGGAGGGGCCCTGGGCTGACTTGGAGGAGGGGGGGGGTACTAGGCCTAGCTGGGACTAGATTCCTGTGGGGCAGGACATACTACAAGGAAATTTAAATGGGAAGGGAGGTGGATGCAATATGGTGCTTGAATATGGCGAGAGGGGTGTTTTTTTGGGGTGGTTGTATGTCAACAACGGAGTGAAGAAAATTTGTTTTGTGAAATGTCATTCTTACCCAGAGGAAGAGTGTGGAGTGCATGGCAACTCTAAACAACACCTAGTATTGTACAACCACACCCAAGCACTATTGCACTATTGGCAGTGAAAATGCTCGCCATTTGTTTGCTGCCCATGAAGTCTCAGGTTGTACCCTTGGTGTTGCAAGATAGACGTGCAGTTTGTGCTGTTTCATACGCACAGATTCTGCAAGAAGTGGCAAGATGAAATCAAACACTACGTCGTGATGTTGAGGCCAACTCACTTTTCCGAGACCACATTGCTCCCGCGTCTTTTTCTTCTTGTTCATTTATTGCAACAATCTAAAAGCTGTTCCAGAAATATTTATTCATAGGGTCTAACCATGTATAGCAGCAACATAACGGAGACCATAAATTGTCATTTGAAGGGTTTTTATCACACAAAACCAATGGAGGCAGTGCCAAGCCTTGGAGGGATGGGGCTGTAGGGGCTGGCATCTAACATTAAAGGAGGTCTTGTCATTTGAACCGGCAATCGCATGCTTTGTGCCCAGAGCTGATTCACGTGCTGCACCAATGCACAGCCCCTTGCTACTACCCTAGCCTGTAACTCTTTTCTTATGTCCTCCTCAAGCCTACAATGAGGGTTGGTGCCAAAGGTGCCAAAAGAAATTTTTTCTGACTTTAATTTCTCCTTGCTCTTAGGACCCTGATATGGCAAAGGCCGTCAATAGTATCATGTGTGTGGGGTGTGTTGATGTGCAGGGCCATGGTCTCTCCTTGGTAGAGAGTGATGGTGTCAAAAAATCCATGTGTGCACACACCCCTGGGTGCCAATTCTGTTGACTAGTACTCCAAATGGCTACCAAATAGTGGTTTTTCTTCTTTTTGTAGGTTTCAATGTTTTTTAGGTTCGAAGGGAATTATTCAAGGTCTATGGCACCTCTATGCACCCTGTTGCACATGACGGTAGCCCTCATTTCCACTCCTCCCCATCTAGGGGGTGCTACGGCAGGGGTTATGCAGCTGTTCGGATGATTCCTTCCTTTGGAAACACTCAATGCAGCGGGGGTTATGTAGCTATTTTGATGCCTCTCCGCTCTGGGGACCCCAATACCCTAGGGGTTAATGTAGCCATTTCTACTCCTCTTTGCTTTTGGGAGCCCCCAATACGGCTGGGATCATGTTGCCATTTTGATGCCTCTCTGCTTTGGGGACCTCTACATGGTGAGGGGTATGTCGCAATTTTCAGTCCTCCGCTCCGTGGACCCGATATGGCACGGGCTATGTAGCCATTTCACACCCCCTCCTGCTCTGGTGTTCGCTTGGCAAATATCTCTAGGGTCAGTCCATGGTTCTTCATGTTTGAAGATGGCAGTGTGCAATAGTCAGGCAGTCGAGCTCTAGTTCTGGGCTGAATCACAACTTCATGCAAAGAACCATGGATTGCTTAGTGGGGTGTAACGTAGGTTCCACTTTATGGCAAAGGTGGTAGAGCAGTCAAACTCTTTGGGTTTAGTGTGTGTGCCACAGTGTTTGTTGTTGTTTGTTGGCTGCTTTATGGTCTTTAGATGTGTTTGCCTTAAGTCCCACTCTAGTTTGCGGGAACCTCGGCGTGCATTTATGTGACCTGTTTTATTTCTTCTTTCCCTGAGTCAACAATGCACATCTAGCTCCTCCTCTAGCTCCTCATTGTCCTCTGCACAGTGAGGGGATGGCAGGCGCTGTTCACTAGCAGTTGGCAGCTATGGGGCAAAGTACCTCCAATGTCAGGACGGCCAACAAATTCCTTGCGCACTGCTCCGATTTTGTAGCATAACAAAGTGCAAAGCATATTGAAATAAAAAAAACCAAACTAGTTGCATTTGTGTATGGACCCTGTTGCATGTTTTCATGAGAAACATACATTCTAACCTCGGCAGGAACATGCCACCTCGGGTCATAAGGTCCACACATCCACTGTAACTCTTGTGTAGATCAGCTGTGGAGTGACCCCCCCCTCCCCAATGGGGGCCCTCCGGGTTCCAAGATAGTGAAGTAGGGTTACGTGTACACCTGCTCAAGTAGGAGTCCTGTGGCCCTGCCGTGTATCCGTGTCTACTGGGGAGGGGTTGTGTCCTTAATGCAGACGCTCTTCCAATCGCAGAGTTGGATACGGGTCACCTGGTGCTGTAACATCAATGCCAATAGAGACCCTGAATA